>CM024764.1:35992978-36392978 GCA_014218235.1 Colocasia esculenta
TGGGTGTGATGCCCAGAGAAAAGAGAGGAGTGGGCGCGTTGCCCAGAGAGGGGAGGGGAGTGTGCACGTTGCCCGGAGAGGAGAGAAAGGTGGAGGCGTTGTCCGAAGAGGGAAGGAGAGTGGGTGCGTTGCCCGGAGAGGGGAGGGGAGTGGGCGCGTATCCCAGAGAAGAGAGAAAGGTAGACACGTTGTCCGAAGAGGGAAGGAGAGCGGGCGCATTGCCCGGAGAGGGGAGGGAGTGGGCGCGTTGCCCGGAGAAGAGAGGCCTGCCCTAAGCCTGGTTGTTGCGGGGGCTTCTTCAGTATGTGTATTCTACCCAGCTTCGACTACCTGCTGCCTCTTGCTTGTGGCCACTGCCAGCTGCTCAGCTTCTATTGGTGCAAAGAGTTGGCCCAAGGAAGCAGTAATGTCACTCATATCAAACCACTGGCTCCATTCTGCTTTGGACTCACCCCTCTTCACTTGCTTTGGGGGCTTGTGATTGTCTACAGCTCTATATGTGGCCAGGGGTGAACGGAGAATAGGTTCAGCAGTGATTGTGGACGTCTGTTCACTCCCTGGCTGCAGCGGTCCCCTCTTGAAATGCTCATACAGGGTCCATGTGAGTGGCTGCCCCTGTTGATGAAGTGCCCTGCCCGGCTTGTACCCCAGTCCTACCTTGGGTCTCATCTTGCTGTCCTTAACGGCCTCTGTCCTCCCTTGAAGATGTGCTCCCAGCCCTTTGCCTGGCTGGTACCCCATTCGCATCATGATGTGCCAACCTTTCTCGGTTATAATCTTGCTTCTCCTTGCAACACTAACAGATGATGAACCAATCAGACCCAGATTCATGCTAAGTGTGTCTAGTACCGACATAAACGGCTGATTGCTTGGCCAAATGGAAGGGACTGAATTGTCAGTCATGGTGTCCACTTCCAGAACTGTTGGTCTGCTGGCAACTTTGATGACCCGCCCCTTGTAAGGAAACTTGAGGCATTGATGTACATTGGTATAACAGCGCCAAGTGCCTGAATGAATGGCCTACCCAGGATCATGTAAAAGCTTGGGTCCATGTCCAGAATGTGAAAATCCATCTCTGTGACGGACGGTCCTAGCCCTACCTTCAAAGTGACCACTCCCTTAGGCGGCCTTCTGGTGTTGTCATAGGCCATGACAGTGATGGGGGAAGGTCGTAACATCTGCAATGTATCCCCACAAAAATTTAGCATGTCTATAGACACGATGTTGATTGATGCTCCAGTGTCCACTAAACATTGGGAGACGTGGATCCTGTTGATCGTGACTGTCAAACATAGAGCATACCACTGAAATTCTGCCGGTGCTAACTCAGACTCAAGAAACTCAATTGTCGGATGTTGACTGGCGGGGGTCAAGACTACACTGATCTGGTTCACTGGCAGATCTTCATTCACCATAACCTTCTGTAGATACTGCATGAGAGCTTCTGGATGCACTGACGACCTCTTGATCAATTCTAGAATAGATACCCTAGCCGAAGTCTTGTTTAAATGCTTAATCAAATCATACTGGGTCCCTGGAATGGACTCTTCAGCTGGAGCTTCTTCTTCCTGGGGCAAAGGTGCTTGTTCTTGATGTGGGAAAATCCTGTTGAACATGTGCCCACTCCGAAGTACCATTGTTTCCTCAGAGCTATCTCTCGTTATAGTTGCCACGGCCGGCAGAACGGAGGGTGGATGAGAGGTAGAAGGTTGGTGGGTGAACATCTTGTGTGATAATTTGATACTTGCCGCACTCGGGGGTGAAGTGGAGGTACGGAGAAAGGGGGCTTGTGGATTGGGGATAATAAGGGGTGTGGTTGGTGGTGTACAGAGGAGAGGTGGGTTAGGTGATGGTAGTTGTGGGGAAGTGGTGGTAGGAGGTTGACGGTTTGGCTGGTGCGGCACAGTGGAGGGGCTACACAGAAAGGTGGCTTGTGGGTTGGGGAGTGGTAGCATCGTGGAGGTGATGGGGTGTTAGCGTATAAGTGGCGGGTTGGATGGTTGGCTGGAGGATGTTGGATGATGGGTGGCAGTGGTAGGGATGCATAGGAAGGAGGGTAAGGGGTTAGAAGGGGTAGGTATGTGACGGCCCTCATTATACCGGTACGGTTATACCAACCCACGTCGGTATAACAAGTGCTGCCACAGTGGGACATTTACCCAAACGATACATACAGCTGAGATACACGCGAATATACAACAGAGTAGCGGAAGTAAAAGAGAACTATCTCCATTCATTCATCATCCACATTAACCATACATGAATTTTCACAATTAACAATGAGGAACTAAGAGCTCACATAATTTAAATTGCTGAAATAGGATTACAAAATGTCCACATAATACATTCCTTTCATAATAATTTTAATACAATGTTCCAAGTACATACTATGAAATACACAAATCTCAAAAACTCCAAAAACTAGCTAGTCTCCACGCTCGGAGTCCGTCTCTGTTGCTTCCTCCAAAGGTACTGTGTCACCAACTATACCTGTACGCCGAAGCAAGGAGTGAGTCCAAGGACTCAGCAAGCAACACTACTCATGATGTACACTTAGAAGTCCTAGTGGTTTCTACATGCACATTAAAATTAGCAACACATAGCATGCTAGTCATTTCAAGTTTTCAACCTATCATGAACATTTTACAATTTTATACATAACTCATGCTTTCAGATTTCTAAAATAAACTTCACCTATCACATGGTCTCTATTCAATTTACTCATGAACTTTAACCTTTTAAAGAATCAAACATAAGAGCTATCAACATGAACAATTTACATGCATGAAAGGTAACGCAACTAGCATGGGTTTTACACATTTTTAAACACTTACATGAACCTTTTCACATGCTTTAGGTTGCTGGTTTCATATAGTTTCATCATTGAAAACCTGTGCATGAGAGCTACAATAATGCCTAAAATATGTCACATCAACAACCATTCATGCTATCTTGTGCCCGTGTTCACTAATTATCCCTAACATGGATTCTAAGCATCCTTGCACATTAAACATAATGATCATAACATGAATTTACTGAATTCACATGGTTTCAGATTTGTATCACATAGGTTTCAATAACACATTTCCACATCTTTAGTTTCACATTTTTATTTGCACAAGTTTTCTCTTTCACATGGTTCACTTTACACATACACATTCACATGTCACTTACACATTTACACATGGTCACATACACATTTCACATTACACTTTACACATTTTTAGGTGCCATGACACATAGTCCAAACCACCAAAGAAGGACATATACACATCACATTACACATAGACGCCATCTAGGCATTCCAATGGCGACTCTTGGACTGCGCAGACCGGAAGAACAAGTCTCCACCCTAACCAGTGGTACTTGTCCACCTCCAGGATTTCCTCCTAATGCCCTTAGAGTCACATAACACAATGAACTTTCTCAGGGGGACTTTTCCCTGATACAGCTCCACTGCCTTCTACGGAAGCAGTGTCACATTGGCACAGTTACACATTTACACATTTACCGTTTTACACATGGTTTTACACTTTACACTTTCATCACATTCGCTTTCTCACTCACATGAATACCTCTGTTTTTCCTAACATGGTACTACCAAATTTCAAGGTTTAACACACAGTAAACACACTAATCATGCTGGGTTTAAACAAAATCTAATCACATTACGATCATATGCACGAATTATCATATTTCACAAGAAAACACATAACTTTTTAATTACTGATCCAAATGACCTGAACTTTTAACCACATGCTGATTTTGGGTTCAAGGTCATACCCTCAATTTTTCAGATTTTTCTGAGCTAAATAGGATTTACAGAAAATAAAACGCCTAATTAGCATGCTATTAACAACTTAAGTTAACATGGGTCTAACACATTTTGCAAATTAGCCACTTGCTGTTTATACATAAGCTAATCACATATGCATGAACTGAGAATACCAAATCACCCTAATTCACACATCTATGGATTGAACACTACAAATCATTATTGCATGCTTCTATTTCATCGAACCGAGCTTATTTACAAATTGCACAAGCATGGATAATTTACCAAAATTTGCAAACACATATGCTGACCCACTAATCTTCATGATCAGACCAAAACCAAGGCATTCATACACATTCTAATCAGGAAAACTAAATTTGTAAAATCAACAATTCATGCTCACAAGTTTAAGGAACACTATTTCCACATTCACCATCACACCACATTCATCCACACACCACAATGCACAATATACATAGAGTATAAGGTTTACCATATATCCTCATCACGTAAAACATACCGAAATTAATGCATAAGAAGGACAGAACAGCACACTGTTCTGTCCAGAAGAACTCGACGGCGGTCTCTGGCTGCTGACTCAGAGTCAGCGGCATGGTCGATGGACGCCAAGCTCATCACAGGCGTCCAGGGACCTTACCGTCGAACCAGGTCTGTGCAGAAACACAGACCCGAGCTCTGAATCTTGGGTGAATTGGAGGGTCTAGGACTCGAGGAAAAATCCATAAAAATCACAAAACCAACCTAGACTCATAAGGGAACATCAAGGATAGGTCACTTGCCTTTCTAAAATTCCTCCAAGGGATTTATGGCTCGGTGAAGACCTCCTTGGGCAGTCCCAAGAAGTTGCAGAACCTCCCTCTAGATCGCCTTCCTCCGGGCTCCTGGGTGATCTCCACGCCGAGGGGACGATGGGGATGCCTTCTCCCTTGCTCCAGCTTCCTCCTTGTCGCAGTAGATCTCCAGACCAAGCTCCAAGGGGTCGGATTTGGGGGTGCTAAGATGGGGTTTTTCTCACAGCTCACCTAGGGTTTTTCTTCCTCTATTTCTCCTCTTGCAAGGTGAAGTGAGGAGTGGGAGGGACCAAATTCGGGTTCAGACCTAAGGAGAGCCCCTCACCCACTCACCATACCGATTTGACAACCTGAGAGCCGTTGGGGGACATCCCCCCAATGGTGGCCATGCCTTGCTCCCGGATTTTCTGGCTCTGCAACGCATGCAGGTCAGAGAAATTGGCGTCCACATCGCTGGACGCCGGGATGAGTGTTGGCGTCCAGGTCTGGACGCTGACACCTGATAAACGGCCTAGGGTTGACGCCAAGGTGGCCTTCGGCCAGAACTTTAATTTATGCAGAAAACCATGCATACCGGACATATATACATGCAATATGTATACGGTATTGTATCCATACTATCATCATGCAATATATACATTATTTATGCTTAATATAAACACATGCATACGTAATTATACTAATTAATACGTACGTAAATATGTACATACACACACAAGCACAAATATTCACACATAGATACAAATAATATGACGGAAATTAGAGGGCCTTACACCCTCTCCCCCTTAAAGAAACTTCGTCCTCGAAGTTAGAACGACACTACTCAAACAAAAGGGGATACTTCTTCTTCATCGCATCCTCAAGCTCCCACGTAGCCTCCTCACGTGAGAAGTTCCGCCATAGAACTTTCACTGACGCGATACTCTTGTTCCGGAGATGCTGAACCTTCCGGTCAAGAATGGCTACTGGCTGCTCGACATACGAAAGATCTGGCTAGATCTCCACTGGCTCATGACTAATCACATGAGACGGATCTCGGACATACTTCCTGAGCATAGATACGTGGAATACCGGGTGAACGCTAGCCAAAGCTGGGGGTAAAGCTAGCTCGTACGCCACGTTGCCCAAACGTCTGAGAATCTCATATGGGCCAATGAACCTAGGGCTTAGCTTGCTATGCCTGCCAAATCTGACACACCTCGAGTAGGCGATATCTTCAAGAAGACATGATCGCCAACCTCGAACTCCAAATCCTTTCTCCTGTTGTCGGCATAACTCTTCTGCCTATCCTGTGCCGCAACAAGCCTTTTCCTGATAAGCTGAATCTTATCCGAAGTTTCCTGAACTAACTCCGGTCCGATCAACTGCCTATCACCAGTCTCCTCCCAACATAAAGGAGATCTGCAGGGCCTACCATACAACGCCTCGAATGGAGCCATACCAATACTAGCATGAAAGCTGTTGTTGTATGCGAACTCCACAAGAGGTAAATGACGCTCCCAATCATCCTTCCAATCCAGAACACACGCTCTCAACATATCCTCGAGCGTCTGGATAGTCCTCTCGGACTGTCCATCGGTCTGGGGATGAAACGCCGAACTGAGCTTAAGCTCCGAACCTAACGCATCCTGAAGACCCTTCCACAATCTCGAAGTAAATCTCGGATCTCGATCCGAAATGATCGACTTCGGCACACCATGCAATCTAATGATACCGCTAACATACAATCTAGCTAAGCTCTCTACTGACTGCTTCTTCTTCATAGGCAAGAAATGAGCAGTCTTCGAGAATCTATCTACAACTACCCAAATCGAGTCATTGCCCCTTCTAGATCGAGGCAAACCCGATACGAAATCCATAGTGACAGCTTCCCACTTCCATACGGGGATATCCATCCTCTGCATAAGGCCGGATGGTCGCTGCCGCTCGGCTTTCACCTGCTGACATACTAGACATCTAGACACATAATCCGCAACATCCTTCTTCATGCCGGACCACCAAAATGATCTCTTCAGGTCTTGATACATCTTAGTGTTACCCGGATGAATAGAGAATCGCGATCTATGAGCCTCCGCTAACACATGCTCACGGACATTACCACATCGGGGACACAAACACGGTGCTGAAATCTAATCACACCGTCCTCATCACGAGCAATGCCCGCCTTACCCACTAACTCTAACAATCTAGGATCGGCTTTCTGCTGCTCAATCACCTCATCCAAGACTGAGGATCTAAGGGATAGCTGAGCTACAAAAGCCTGACACAACGATGGCTCTAACTCGGTCATAGAGCACGCTGCATCCTCCAACATCTTCCAATCCTGCTGGAGCGAAGACCTCTTTCTACTAAGAGCATCCGCTACGACGTTCGCCTTTCCAGGATGATACTGAAGGTCGAAGTCATAGTCCTTCAAGAACTCAATCCATCTTCTCTGCCTCAGGTTTAATTCCTTTTGGGAGAAAAGATACTTCAAGCTCTTGTGGTCGGTAAACACCTCAAATCTGACACCATAAAGATAGTGCCTCCAGATCTTTAGTGCATGAACCACTGCTGCGAGCTCTAAATCATGAGTCGGATAGTTCCTCTCATGCTCCTTCAACTGACGAGAAGCATAAGCCACTACCCTCTCTTGCTGCATGAGCACACAGCCTAAACCAATCTGAGATGCATCCGTATAAATGGCAAAACCTTCTAGACCACTGGGCAATACCAATACCGGAGCAGAAGTAAGCTTAGCCTTCAATAGCTGAAAGCTGCGCTCACATGCCCCAGACCATACGAACTTCTCACCTTTCCGGGTCAGCTTTGTCATAGGGGCGGCGATGGATGAGAAACCCTCAATGAATCGCCGATAGTAACCAGCTAACCGAAGGAAACTACGAATCTCCGAAGGAGTCTTGGGAACATCCCAATCCATAACTGCCTGGATCTTTGCTGGATCAACTGCAACACCAGCGCCGGAGATGACATGCCCGAGAAAATGAACCTCGCGCAACCAGAACTCGCACTTGCTGAACTTCGCATACAGCTTGTGCTCACGGAGAACCTCTAAGACTAACCTCAAATGCTGACAATGTGTGGCCTCATCCGTAGAATAGACCAACACGTCATCAATAAACACAACAACAAAGCTATCTAAATACGGACTAAAACACCCGGTTCATGAGATCCATGAACGCTGCAGGGGCGTTGGTCAATCCGAAAGGAAGAACCAAAAACTCATAATGTCCATAACGGGTTCTAAATGCCGTCTTGGACACATCCTCACTTCGAATCCTCAACTGATGATAACCAGATCGCAAGTCAATCTTGGAAAAGACTGATGCCTCTCGCAACTGGTCAAACAGATCATCAATCCGAGGTAAGGGATACCTGTTCTTCACAGTCACCTGGTTTAGCTTCCTATAATCAATGCACAACCGAAGTGACCCGTCTTTCTTCTTGACGAATAATACAGGTGCGCCCCAAGGGGAAACACTGGGGCGAATAAATCCCTTATCGAGCAATTCTTGCAATTGCTTCCTCAACTCGGCTAATTCTGCAGGGGCCATCCGATATGGGGCCTTCGAGATAGGAGAGGTGCCTGGAAGCAACTCTATAGTGAACTCTATCTCCCTATCCGGTGGCAATCCAGACAAGTCGTCGGGAAAGACATCTGGAAAGTCCTGCACCACATCAATCTCTGCAAGAGTCAGTGACGAACCAGCATCGGGTACTAGCATAACGCTGGCAAGAAATGCGTCACAACCCTTGTTCACCATGCGCATCGCCTTCATGGCAGAGATAACTAACTTTCCCGCTAAGTTCTTTGGCAAGGGATGAGAGAACTCGTCCTCACCAGGAATGCGGAAAACAATCTTCTTCCTACGACAATCCACTAACGCATAGTGCTCCTCTAGCCAATCCAGACCAAGGATACAATCATAATCCTTCATCTTTAGCAAGAAGAAACACCCATCTAGGAATCTATCCTCAATGCACACAGGTAACGACGGAATGCACTTCCTAGTCGATACCGTACCCGCAGGGGTGTGCACAGACAAAGGGACCTCTAACTCCTCAGACTCTATGCCTGACTCTAGGGCTAACTGCCTAGCGAACCGCTCGGAAATGAACGAGTGAGTAGCACCCGTATCAAACAAAACCCGAGCGTGCACACCGAAAAGTAAAACTGTACCTTCGGTGACATGCTCCGCCTGCTCGGCGTCCTCACGAGCTAACGCAAACACTCGAGCTGGGGCTCGAGGCCTTCCTGGTCGTCCTGTAGCTGGCGCGGCTGCCGCTACTGCTGGTACTGGCGCTCCACGCTGAGCTCCCTGCTGAAGTCTTGGGCAATCCTTGATCTTGTGTCGCTGCTTCCACACTTTAAGCATCTACCCGCCACTAACCAGCACTCGGAACCTCCATGGGTCTTCCCACAATGGGGACACTCTTTCTTCGCACCGGGGGAACGTACAGAAGATACCTGAGAGTTGCTGACTGCCATTTGCTTCTGCGGTGTCTGGTACACCGTTTTCCTCTTATCTTGCCGCTGGAAAGTCGCTGCCGGCCTCTTCTGCGAAGCCTTCTTCTCCTCCAGATACTGCTCCATCTCTCCCTCCTGTCTGCAGGCTGCACTGAGGGCCTCGTCTAGCGTGTGGTGGTCGAACGCCACGAGCCTCGTCCTCAGTGATGGTTTGAGACCCATCACGAATTTCTTGGTCTTCCTGCGCTCATCCTCTACTATATGCGGTGCATATTTAGAAAGTTCAGAAAACCTTGCCTCGTATTCCAGGACGGTCATTGATCCTTGCGTCAGGGAAAGGAATTCTTGCTCCATCTTGTCCTGGATATGCTCTGGGACGAACTTGGCTCGGAAGAGTCTCACGAACGCGTCCCATGCCACATCAACTGCTCCGTCCTCGAAGCGCATACGCAGTAGGGAGGACCACCATACATCAGCTCTCTCCTGCAATACACATTCATAAGCACTAACTAACAATTCCTAACTTGACAAACAACATACAAGCATAAACTAAAGCATACCTGTAGCATGTAGGTGGCTAAGGTCACCTTGTCCTCGTCAGGACACCTGATAGCTCGGAAGATTTTCTCCGTCTCCCTCATCCAGCTTTCTGCCATTAGCGGATCACTCTCCCCCTTAAAAGAGGGTGGGGCCATCCTCTTGAATCGCTCCATGATGGAAGGTCCACCATGGTCCTGAGCTGGGGCCTGAGCCTGCTACATTAAACAATAACAATATACAATAAACACAATATCATGCAATTTAAATAGCAAACTACTAGGTTGTTTTATTATTCTACCTGGCCTCCAACTGGGCCAGGAGTGCTGCCTGGGTGTGGGCCTGCGTCTGCATGGCTTGCACCAGACCTTGCATGAATACTCCATAGTCCACTGGCGGTGGTGGGGGAAGCACAGGACCCTGTGGGGCCGGGGCCTGCTGCTCCGCCCGCTCCTCACGCCTCTGCTCGTCGTCGCGAGCTGGCGCACCTCCACGTCGTCCACGGGAAGCCATGGCTGTAATAAAATTTCAGCCACCATTAGAGCTAGGTTACTAAGTTCTCTAACCATTTTCTTATCTATCTTTCACTTCTTATTAGTGTTTTCTACACATGTGGACATACTTAGCATGCAATGGGGATGATGACTTAGGTATATTCATGTGCAATCTCAACCGGTCGCTCTGATACCAATCTCTGTGACGGCCCTCATTATACCGGTACGGTTATACCAACCCACGTCGGTATAACAAGTGCTGCCACAGTGGGACATTTACCCAAACGATACATACAGCTGAGATACACGCGAATATACAACAGAGTAGCGGAAGTAAAAGAGAACTATCTCCATTCATTTATCATCCACATTAACCATACATGAATTTTCACAATTAACAATGAGGAACTAAGAGCTCACATACTTTAAATTGCTGAAATAGGATTACAAAATGTCCACATAATACATTCCTTTCATAATAATTCTAATACAATGTTCCAAGTACATACTATGAAATACACAAATCTCAAGAACTCCAAAAACTAGCTAGTCTCCACGCTCGGAGTCCGTCTCTGCTGCCTCCGCCAAAGGTACTATGTCACCAACTATACCTGTACGCCGAAGCAAGAAGTGAGTCCAAGGACTCAGCAAGCAACACTACTCATGATGTACACTTAGAAGTCCTAGTGGTTTCTACATGCACATTAAAATTAGCAACACATAGCATGCTAGTCATTTCAAGTTTTCAACCTATCATGAACATTTTACAATTTTATACATAACTCATGCTTTCAGATTTCTAAAATAAACTTCACCTATCACATGGTCTCTATTCAATTTACTCATGAACTTTAACCTTTTAAGGAATCAAACATAAGAGCTATCAACATGAACAATTTACATGCATGAAAGGTAACACAACTAGCATGGGTTTTACACATTTTTAAACACTTACATGAACCTTTTCACATGCTTTAGGTTGCTGGTTTCATATAGTTTCATCGCTGAAAACCTGTGCATGAGAGCTACAATAATGCCTAAAACATGTCACATCAACAACCATTCATGCTATCTTGTGCCCGTGTTCACTAATTATCCCTAACATGGATTCTAAGCATCCTTGCACATTAAACATAAGATAATAACATGAATTTACTGAATTCACATGGTTTCAGATTTGTATCACATAGGTTTCAATAACACATTTCCACATCTTTAGTTTCACATTTTTATTTGCACAAGTTTTCTCTTTCACATGGTTCACTTTACACATACACATTCACATGTCACTTACACATTTACACATGGTCACATACACATTTCACATTACACTTTACACATTTTTAGGTGCCGTGACACATAGTCCAAACCACCAAAGAAGGACATATACACATCACATTACACATAGACGCCATCTAGGCATTCCAATGGCGACTCTTGGACTGCGCAGACCGGGAGAACAAGTCTCCACCCTAACCAGTGGTACTTGTCCACCTCCAGGATTTCCCCCTAATGCCCTTAGGGTCACTTAACACAATGAACTTTCTCAGGGGGACTTTTCCCTGATACAGCTCCACTGCCTTCTACGGAAGCAGTGTCACATTGGCACAGTTACACATTTACACATTTACCGTTTTACACATGGTTTTACACTTTACACTTCATCACATTCACTTTCTCACTCACATGAATACCTCTGTTTTTCCTAACATGGTACTACCAAATTTCAAGGTTTAACACACAGTAAACACACTAATCATGCTGGGTTTAAACAAAATCTAATCACATTACGATCATATGCACGAATTATCATATTTCACAAGAAAACACATAACTTTTTAATTACTGATCCAAATGACCTAAAATTTTAACCACATGCTGACTTCGGGTTCAAGGTCATACCCTCAATTTTTCAGATTTTTCGGAGCTAAATAGGATTTACAGAAAATAAAACGCCTAATTAGCATGCTATTAACAACTTAAGTTAACATGGGTCTAACACATTTTGCAAATTAGCCACTTGCTGTTTATACATAAGCTAATCACATATGCATGAACTGAGAATACCAAAACCCTAATTCACACATCTATGGATTGAACACTACAAATCATTATTGCATGCTTCTATTTCATCGAACCGAGCTTATTTACAAATTGCACAAGCATGGATAATTTACCAAAATTTGCAAACACATATGCTGACCCACTAATCTTCATGATCAGACCAAAACCAAGGCATTCATACACATTCTAATCAGGAAAACTAAATTTGTAAAATCAACAATTCATGCTCACAAGTTTAAGGAACACTATTTCCACATTCACCATCACACCACATTCATCCACACACCACAATGCACAATATACATAGAGTATAAGGTTTACCATATATCCTCATCACGTAAAACATACCGAAATTAATGCATAAGAAGGACAGAACAGCTCACTGTTCTGTCCAGAAGAACTCGACGGCGGTCTCTGGCCGCTGACTCAGAGTCAGCGGCATGGTCGATGGACGCCAAGCTCATCACAGGCATCCAGGGACCTTGCGTCGAACCAGGTTGTGCAGAAACACAGACCCGAGCTCTGAATCTTGGGTGAATTGGAGGGTCTAGGACTCGAGGAAAAATCCATAAAAATCACAAAACCAACCTAGACTCATAAGGGAACATCAGGATAGGTCACTTGCCTTTCTAAAATTCCTCCAAGGGATTTATGGCTCAGTGAAGACCTCCTTGGGCAGTCCCAAGAAGTTGCAGAACCTCCCTCTAGATCGCCTTCCTCCGGGCTCCTGGGTGATCTCCACGCCGAGGGGACGATGGGGATGCCTTCTCCCTTGCTCCAGCTTCCTCCTTGTCGCAGTAGATCTCCAGACCAAGCTCCAAGGGGTCGGATTTGGGGGTGCTAAGATGGGGTTTTTCTCACAGCTCACCTAGGGTTTTTCTTCCTCTATTTCTCCTCTTGCAAGGTGAAGTGAGGAGTGGGAGGGACCAAATTCGGGTTCAGACCTAAGGAGAGCCCCTCACCCACTCACCATACCGATTTGACAACCTGAGAGCCGTTGGGGGACATCCCCCCAATGGTGGCCATGCCTTGCTCCCGGATTTTCTGGCTCTGCAACGCATGCAGGTCAGAGAAATTGGCGTCCACATCGCTGGACGCCGGGATGAGTGTTGGCGTCCAGGTCTGGACGCTGACACCTGATAAACGGCCTAGGGTTGACGCCAAGGTGGCCTTCGGCCAGAACTTTAATTTATGCAGAAAACCATGCATACCGGACATATATACATGCAATATGTATACGGTATTGTATCCATACTATCATCATGCAATATATACATTATTTATGCTTAATATAAACACATGCATACGTAATTATACTAATTAATACGTACGTAAATATGTACATACACACACAAGCACAAATATTCACACATAGATACAAATAATACGACGGAAATTAGAGGGCCTTACAAGGTACGCGGATGAAGGGGGGTAGGGTGAAAGAGGATTGGGAGGTGGAGGCGGAGGAAACTTCCATCGACTGACCGGGTGCTTCTTCATAGCGGGGGGATGTCATGAGAGCATTCACTTGTTGATTCGGAGCCTGGTGCTCCGGGAGGGGATTCTGGACTATGCCCATATTAGACTGCTACTGGGGTGTCTGGGGTTGTTGCTACTGTTCTTGCTGTTGCTGCAGATCCTGCCTGGGCGGCCTTCTCGCCTTCATCTTGGTGATGTACTTCCTCATCTCCTCCCAATCTATGCCCCCATTATCATTCAGATCATATATGTAGTCTGTGAAATGGAAACACGCCTCCAAGGTGTGGCCCGGTCCCCGGTGGAATGCACAGTAACGGGAGGTGTCAACATTGGGAGGCCATTGTAGCCTTTCCCTCGGCATGGTGAGCGCATTGGCGGCCATAAGAGCATTGAAAATATCAGGTAAGGTCTTTGGCAGTGGAGGATAATGGGCTCTTCATGGGCCAGGGGGACGTCTAGGTTGTTGAGGCTCGTAGGTGCCTGGAGGGGGGACTTAGTTGTATTGGGGAGGAGGAGGAGGAGATTGTTGTTTCTGGTATTGAGGAGGGGCAAGTTGGCGGTATTGAGGCTGCTGAGGGTGGCGATATTGTGGAGGTGGTGGGGGAGGAGCCTGATAATACTGGTTTGGAGGAGGCTGTTGGTACTGGGGCTGCTGAGGTTGGTGGGATTGTTGAGGCTATTGAGGCTGTTGGGGTGGTGCCCTAAACATTGGAGGGTTATTTGGCTTGAAGGTTGGCTCTTGTGGCTACTGAGTTTTGGTGCTGTTGTTGGGACGGTAGGTAGAGGGACTAGGGTTGCCCATAGCACTCACCTGCTCATTCTTCATAACCCCCTCAGTCATGGGACCGCCAGTAGGGGGAGCACCATTATTCTTCTTGAATGTCCGGGCCTTCGGCTCAAACATAGCCATGATCGGAGAGTCCTTCAGCTGGGTCTGAATGTAGAGGGCTCTCTCATACAGTTCCTCCATTGCTGTTAACTTGTTCAATGCCAAAATGTGTCGAAACTGCGGTGTAGCATTCGCCGTAATCATCTTCACCTACTCGGACTTTGACAACGGGTCCCTCAACCTTTCGGCCAAATCTCTCCATCTATCAGCATAGTGAACAAAGTCCTCATCGGCTTTCATCCTTTCAGCCATTAGGTCGGTGATTGATAGTGCTGGACCGACCCTATCCCTGTACCTCTGCAAGAACTTCCTCTGTACTGCCTCAAAGTCCTCGCTTATGTAGGCTCCAAAGAGTAGAACCACTCGAGAGCGGGCCCATCTAGTGATCGGCGGAAGAGAAATGCAAGGGCTCGATTATCATTCTGCTAGAAGGAGGATTCATACATGAACTCCTTAATGTGTACAAAAGGATTGCCACTACCATTGTAGAGGCGGTAGATTGGGAGCTCAGAAGGAGGAAAATGAAAGATCGGCATGGAAGGGAGTGCCAGTTCAAATGAATCTTCAGGTGCAGACACCCTCTTCAAGTCTTGCTCGAGACGGCTCACCTTTGGTAGGAGGGCTTGGGTGAGTTGATCAGAAGGAAGTTTGGTAGGCACCCTAGAAGAATGAGGCTGGGGTGCACTCACCTAGACAGAGTGGTAGTGAGGAAGTGCACCAGCGGGCGCGGCAGTGTGAGCCAGAGCCCAAGGGTGGTATGTGGACCTTGCCGCGGTAGGGCTTGGCCGGACGAGAGAGGGCCTCCCAACAGGGCTGTGGGGGTGAGAGTGAATAATGGAGTTGGCCCGTGAGGGGGCAGGAGAGGCTCGGACCATCGGGTCGTGAGCGGGTTCAGTATGAACACCCGTGTTTGGGTGGCAAGTTTGAATGGGCTCGGGGATTGATTTCCCCTTAAGTGCAGCTTGGACCTCCTGGAGTTGGGAAGCTTGGAGGCTTTGAAGAATGTCCACTAGTTGGGACAGAACAATGGAAGTAGAAGCATTAGCATTGGTATGCCTCGGGGAGTGGTGAGGAGACTGTGAAGCCATCACATTAACATGCAAGGTAGATGACCCAGTATGGGGTGCATTAGGGAGTTGCGGAAAGGGTTCCATGGAGTCATACACCTCATCATATGTATCATTGTGATAATCCATATCCTCGTACTCGACCATTCTAAGAGATCGGCCTGAACGAAACTGCATAAACTTGGAACAAACAAGTTGACTTAACAAGCAATTACCAAACAACTACTCAAACAATTTTGAGAGAAGAAGTTAATGGCTTTTAAATCACATACTTGAGAATGTTTACGTCCAATTAAAAATTCAATATGATTCAATGTGGATTTTAATTGAGGTGTGTCACTCCAAGTGGGTATGGGCCTAACGGGGTGAGATTAGAACTTCAGACCCACTAAGCAAACTCCCTCTCACGCAATGGGTGTTCTAATATGGGTCTCCGGGGTGGTACAACTTGCTCAGTCCGCTGTGAGGGAATCCATGGGGTACAGAGACTTACAGAGGTCTTGGAAAAGGTCCCCTAGTATAATGAGATGGAATGCCCAATGGAGAGGTCGCCTTTACTAAGAAGAGTGTTTGGATCCTAGTGTCAGGAGGGAAGGAGGTCCCCCAGCCGAAATATGCCCTATAAGCGATGCACAAATGCAAGGTGGCAGAAAAATCCCTGCTCTCTGTGACAGACTGAATCACATCGAGTTCAGTCGCCGTGGATCTAACAGCTCACAGAAGTTGTAAGAGCCACGACAACTCCCTCCAGAGTCTATCACAAATCGCGTCGCCTAAACACGACGCGGATCAAGAAACACCCGAGAACAGTAAAATCAAACAAGCATGCTATCCAATCAATTCAAAACATGAAAATACAAGTCAAATGGGGATGCTTTCTTCAGGCAAAGGTAAATAAATAGGAAGGGGAACAAGATATATATATATATATATATTAATCAAACTTTATGAAAAATGTAAAGAAAAAGACACAAATACAAATTGGTAATGGCGATGGGAGATCTCAAAGAGCACCGCGTGGGGTGCGAAAGGAGGGGTGTACCGCATGGGGCACGAAAGGAGGGACACACGTGGGTGTCGAAGGAGGGGCACACATGGGTGCCGAAGGAAAGGTAACTGAAACTAAAAGGAAAGAAGTCCCACCGTGATCGCCAATTTGTAGACGTGGTTTTTTCAAAACACACCCCACAAAGAGATGACTAAAAAAAGGGGGGCTTTAAAGAGAAAAGAAAATAAAATATGGACGAGATGGTGGTAAAGAAAGAAAAGAAAGAACGTGCGTGTGTGCACAATATGGAGTGTGATCGCCAGACACACGTAGGTGTCGAAGGAGACATGTGAAAAGGAAGATGTGGAGGGTACTTACCTTCACCCAAGATCTCAGGAGAGTGGTGTGCGGGTTGCTTCTACTTCTTCCACCGACTGGCCGGCGAAGAAGATTTAGTTCCGACAGGTTACCTTGCAAAAAGATCAAACAAGAAACAAGTGAAAGAGGGATTAGGCTAGGTTATGAAGAATCAAATCAAACGAAATGTAAAGAAAATATGAAAGCATGGGCATTAACACACCTCATGGGGTGGTGTTAAACCCATAAAAAGTGTGGGTTTGGAAAGAAAATGATGTGTTGTGTGTGAGAAAATGGTGTGATGAAATGCAATAAAAAAGGGGTAAAAGAAAATAAGTGAAAGAAAGGGAGGAAGTGGCGATGTGATCCCGCTGCTGCAATGGATGAAGTGGAAGAAGCTCCTCCCGTCCGGCTCCAAGGCATGTGAGAGTGATGAAGCTCCGAACTCCAATGGATGACTTGATTAGCTTGCAATTGAGGTTTAGCTCGGCTCGGAGTTAAGTCTTCAATCTGGCAGGGCTTCGCCGTAGTGCGTGGGTGATGCTCAAAACAATGGCCTCGGGGGTCTATTTATAGGGGAAAATTCCTTAAATCACGTCGGGTACAGTATACGCCTATCTCAGTGAACCGCGTCCGACTAAGCTGCTGTGATTACAAAGATCGACTTTCTACGATTAAGTCCTTTCAAACATCGATTATAGCCTTATTAATAATCGCATCGGCATTTCCCGCCGTGTTTAAAACACTTCCCATCTGAAACGATTATTTCCTGATATTAAAAATGGAAACAGTGAATCGCGACGGTATAAGCCGCCGCGTATTTGAAGAGAATTGTTCTCTGATGGAAATCGATCTTCATAGGAGGGAAGGTTAGAAGCGCGTCGGACTATGTGGTTGCAATTATAATCTTTCCAAAAATGATTTTGGAAATTACCATAATTCGAAAATGGAAACTCTTAATCGCGGCGGCTTTAGTGGACGCGTTTCCAAACAGAGTAAGCACCAGTTAAGGAAGTGGGATACGCGTCGGTTTTATGCGCCACGGATCCAACGTCCTAAGAGGCGTCCACTGTATCAAATGCAAATCACTTGAGCTCAACAGACCCCTTTAGACCCCCTTAGAAAAATCCCTAAAAATCCTAGAAAAATCCAAAAAATAGGAAAATCACTCAAGAGGTTAATTGAAGAGAGCCACTTTGAGGCATCATGGTATAACATGGAATTTGCTTGATATGTTGTCAAAATGGCGTGTCTACACTTGTCAAGGCCTCCGTAAGTCTCTTTGGCTTTGGCGGACGTCCATTACCAACAAGCTGGTTGTACCCTTAAGATCCTTTACACCTCTAGGGATCAGCATGATCCAAACAGCCTTAGTGTGTCTCCATCTTACCTTAGAATCACGCCAGACCTCTGGTTTGTGTCATGGCAAGGCTAGTGGGCAGTTGTGACTTCTACCGGATTGCCGGCACACGACCTGGTGCTGTGCAACTGTTACTATCGACTGTTTATCGTTGTTTTACGATTACGTCTCTGTTCTCATCTACTATCTCTATACTCTCATTTGTTCACGCTCTCTGTACTCTCGTCTATTCGTCACTTACTCTCATCTATTCTTGGTACTCTATTTGGCCATACAATTGATTGTCTAAAATAAGAAACATAACTAATGCCAGGCAATAGGGCCCGTTCTGGTCCTGGGGAGAGCGCCCGAAAAGTGCCATTTACCCGCGGGATTTAAAATGATCAGGGTGTGTACGGCATGCACTCAGCGCCATTTAAACTATCAAGATTTAAATCTATGACAATCAATCAATCACACTACTATATACTTTGGGTTGTTAAAATGATTGACCAATCATTACGTGCTATCGTTACTAATGCACTGTTGTGCAACTTTACGTGCTATATCGTTACATGGCCAATCCATTATCATACTTGTTGTGCTATATTCCATGTACCAGTGCTATTATTCTTTTGCCACCGTTACTTTGCTCTACTTGACTGTACTTTCTAGTTAACCTACCTTATAAGACATTAATCACTTAAAGCATGCTTGTTTGTACGAGATATTAAGTTCTACTGGGTGTTTATCACTCATCATGTGCTATTTATTTCATGTGTTAGGTGAGTCTGATGGAGATTACCACACTCATAAGGAAGGGAATGAGGATGATGCTCAGGAGTGACCCATTTCGACAACCCGTGCTTATTAGTTAGTTAGTTAGTCATCAATTAGTCAATATGTATTAGTTTGGGTTTGAATAAAGTACTCTGGGCCCTAGTTATGGCTCTAATTAGTGAATGTAATAATGGTTTGATGAATTATTAATGAAGTTGGATTACATTTGGTTTTATTCCAATTGTGCAATGGTTTGATGTCATTTATCGCTCGATACTATTTAAATAACTGTAATTCCGCTTCGATATTCTGCGTCGGGTGTTATAGTTTTGTGGTATCAGAGCCTAGGTTAGTCTTAAGTATAGGATGATCTAGGTTTGACCTGCCTCGACTTAGAGTCTAAATCCATACATATGTGAGAGATGGGTAGAACCATGGGTAATAAGCTAAAATAAACTCACACATACACAAACTTAGTGCAACCTCAAAATCTTACATCAAAATTCTCTTTTGAAGAAACTTAAACCATAGAAATGGTAGTGGAGCATGCACAACTCCGTGACATGCAACAGACTATCCAACAGCTTACTCAAGCACTACTTCAGGCTGCTGGAGCCTGTGGAAACCAAGGAGTCGGAGATCTGCACAGGAATTTCCGTAACTTGAACCTGCCTCGTTTCAGTGGGACTATTGATTCCGATGAGCCAGAAAACTGGCTGAAGGAGATAGAACGTATCTTCCGCGTCATGCAATGCACGGATGGGGATAAGCTACTACTTGCAATATTTCAGTTAGAAAGGGACACCCGTGCGTGGTGGGAGTATGTTGAGGCTACCAGGGCCGATGCACAATTCACATGAAACAAGTTTAAGGAGCACTTCAACTCTAAGTACTTTTATGAAAAAGTTCAAGAGAGGAAGGCCTCTAAGTTTGCTGCACTAAAGCAAAGAAACCTCTTTATTGCCGAGTATGAAGCTCAATTCTCACGGTTGGCACGATATGCTAATCATCTTGTAGGCACTGAGAGAATCAAGGCGAAGCGGTTTCTCAACGGGCTGAGGCCCGCATACATTACCCAACTTGCACCCCTGGATATTTAGACCTATGCTGAAATGGTCAAGAAGGCATAGCTGCTGGAGGATGCGACCGACCTTACCAATCGCATCAAGGGTAGAATGGTCAAGAAAGAGCAGACATCAGGATCGACAAGCAAGTCTACTAACGGCAAGAAAAGGCCGTTTAGCATCACTGACGGGCCAAGCCAAGAGCGAAAGCCCAAGGTCTTCACCCCCACTACCCCCAACAAGCCTAGGTGCAAGCACTGTGACAAGCTGGGTCACACTACTGATGAGTGCTGGAGAAAGGTAGGTGTATGCCTACATTGTGGGAGTCGAGATCATCGTATTCCCGATGGCCCCCTGCTTAAGGAAAATGAGAAGCACCCTACTGGCCAGAAGAAGCCGGGCAGACTACAAGTTGTCCAAGAAATGGAGACCACCGAGGAAGGTGGAGTTGTGGAAGGTACCTTACTAGTCTTTTCTCAGTCAACATTTGTTTAGTTTGATGCTGGCGCAACACATTCATTCATATCACAAGCTTTTGCTGACACCTTGAATGTTAAACCTGCATCCATGGATTTTGAATTGTCTGTTACTACACCACTGGGGGAGAAAGCCCAATTAAATAAATACTTTCCATTAGCTGATGTAAAGATTGGTGAACTCAATCTAAGAGCCAACCTGATCTGTAGCCCAGCTAGCTAGCCCAGAGGGGGGGGGGGGTGAATGGGTTATTAAAATTTGATCTTTGATTAAAACCTGTTCACTAAAAGGATTACACAACAACTTAAACAAACGTTAGAGTTGGACAAAATAAGATGTGAAACGCACATAAGCAAAACCACAAGACACAAGGGTTTTTATCCTGGTTCGGAACTCCTCTCCACAGGAGACCTACGTCCAGTCCCTGAGCAATGCCTCAGGATTTCACTAATTAGGGTACTATCCCCCTCACGGATCCTTACACCCAGCCTCAACTGGTCTTCCTTCAACCTGAAGGGAAAAACAACCACCCTGGATACCACCAGGTCTTCCTTCGTCCAGAAGGGAACAACACCCTGGATACCACCAGGTCTTCCTTCACAGAAGGGTACAAACCACAGAAATGAAGTTTAAGAACAGGCTTCAGACACTAGCTTAATCAGCTGCAAGCTGAAGCGAACAAGCCTCGAGAGAGAAAGAGAATTTGACACTGGTTTCTCTCCAAAGACTACACAGGCTCTCACAAGAAATTGATGCTTGAATACTGAGAGCTAACGAGCTAAGAGGAACAATTGGAATGGACGCTTCGCTCTTTCTTGGAATTCAGAAGACTAGAAGAATTGGTGTTGCTTGTTTTTCTGTCTCTATCTTCTCAGTCTTGAGTCTCGTATTTAAGCTTCTTCTTGAAATTTGAACGTTAAGAGAACCGTTGTCTCTCATCCAGGTGTACGTTAGACTGGTCACCAAGGAAGCTTCTGATCTTCAGTCTTTTATCCTTTAGTACACGCCAAAGAAAATGCTTTAGAATCTTGTATCCAACGTTGTACAGATGAGTCTTGTCAGATATCTGCGAGCATATCAACAATAAATAGAAGACAGCTAGGACTGCCGTCGATTGTTAGTTACAGATGGAACAGGTATTGCAATATATAGCAAAGCTCCCTTCTGTCTAAAAAGTACGTAGACAGAGTAGCATAAGAATGGAAGATATTGTTTGCATGCATGGGAGATACGATCAGAGAGCATTTAATGCGTAATAGTCAACAAATGGGATATGACTTTGACTTTTCAACGCTATCGAGATACAAATCAATGTGATTCTAAAGAAGTCGATATGAATCACTTATCAAATCGTTATGACATGCAAGTTGTTGAGTTTCTGAAGAAATCGTTAAGAACACTTATCAAGTCGTTATGAGTTTCAAAGAAATCGTTATGAAAACTCTTAACAAATTGTTGCACAAAGCAAATCGTTATGAAACTCTTAACAAATCGTTGCACAAAGCAAATCGTTATGAAACTCTTAACAAATCATTGCACAAAGCAAGTCGTTATGAAACTCTTAACAAATCGTTGCACAAAGCAAGTCGTTATGAAACTCTTAACAAATCGTTGCACAAAGCAAATCGTTATGAAACTCTTAACAAATCATTGCACAAAGCAAATCGTTATGAAACTCTTAACAAATTGTTGCACAAAGCAAGTCGTTATGAGTTTCAAAGGAATCGTTACGAGAACTAAAGAAATCGTTATGATAACTTATGAAGTCGTTACAACAAGCAAGTCGTTACGAGGTCTAAAAGAAATCGTTGCGGCTAGAGAGTCGTTGCGAGTTCTAAAGAAATCGTTACGAGGTCTAAAAGAAATCGTTACGGCTAGAGAGTCGTTGCGAGTTCTAAAGAAATCGTTACGAGGTCTAAAAGAAATCGTTACGGCTAGAGAGTCGTTGCGAGTTCTAAAGAAATCGTTACGAGGTCTAAAAGAAATCGTTACGGCTAGAGAGTCGTTGCGAGTTCTGAAGAAATCGTTACGAGGTCTAAAAGAAATCGTTACGGCTAGAGAGTCGTTGCGAGTTCTAAAGAAATCGTTACGGCTAGAGAGTCGTTGCGAGTTCTAAAGAAATCGTTATGGCTGTCAAGTCGTTACGGGTTCTAAAGAAATCGTTACGGCTGTCAAGTCGTTATGGGTTCTAAAGAAATCGTTGCGATGTCTTAAAGAATCGTTACAATATCGATTTGTTTTGAACTTTTCGGTCAGAGAGGAAATCGTTCTGCTTATCAAAGAAGTCGATACAAAGACTTGAACAGAATGTGAGATGAGGCTTACCTGATTGTCTTGAACTTTCATTTTTCTTTTATTTCCTGTTCTCAAAGCTCAAGTAATTTATTAGTACTATTTTGTTAATCATCAAAATTAATATATAAATAAATGAATTATTTATTATGGGGACAGTTTGGTCATCAATCTCCCCCTTTTTGATGATGACAAAATATACTAAACATCATACAAAAATTAAACATGTTTTTCAGAATGACTTTAGTTTTCTCCCCCATTTTGTCACTAAGCAAAAAGATAGGTTGTTCCTTGTATTAATTTGGAGAAAGATAGTACAAGGGAGATAACAAGGAGGTATGCTGTGAGATGACAGCCCATGCCTTGATCTCAAGGTCTTAAAACGTCTGTTGGAAAACCCCAGAAGCAACTGAGAAATTTGGACCCATGGAGGGGGTGGCCCTTTGAATGTACAGAGTCCGTTGCTGATCCAAGAACTCTGCATACTGATCTGGGTCCAGGATGAATCTGAAGTAAGTGCTTTTTCCGAAGCTGGCACGATGGAGAAATCTATCCAAGGAGATTGGATAGAAGATCTTCTGATCTATCAGATCCTGCTTCAGAGCATAGAAAGCTGTATATCTAGCTGCCCACTGAACATAGATCTCTTGAATAGGATTTATGGAGTTGAGATCCATGAAGGCTTCGGCTGAGAGAGAGGGCTTATTTTGATGAAACAGGGAACTGTTAATGGCCTCTAACTGAAGGTTGGTTTCCCTGTAGATGATTGCCCATAAGGGGGGAGTAAGCCTTTCACATTCAGAAATGAGTGGAGCCAAGACCTGAGAGGAGATGCGGCCAGAGTGGTATTCTCTGAAGATAAACCGCAGGAAGGAGGGCAGTCTGCTCTGCTTGGCTGACATTCTACCCATCTGCTTGGCAAACATATCAAATGCATGGGATCCTGCATTTGAATCAAATACTAGGGAGTGCAGCTTTGGCAGAAGGACTAGAGAGTCAACTCGGATATCAGCAAAATTCACTGTGAGGGGAATATTCACAGGACCTTCTGATCTTAACATCACTATAGCTGAGTGGAATTGAGAGAACTGAACTTCTGGCAATTTATTCAAGAAGCAGAAGTCACTGTACTGCTGGAAGCTTTGGCAATTCTGATCTCTTTCAAGATGAAAGGACCCCACAAGTTCTTATGCTTGAGAAAGAACCACTCAGAAAGAGTGAGAGAGTGAGCTCCATGGGTAATAGATTCTGCCCTGGCAGTCAAATACTTGTTGTATTGGGCTTTGTTGCCCTTGACATTGGCCCACTGATATTCAGTCTTGAACTCAGTCCCTTCAAGGATTTTGGATTTTTGAGAGAGGGATAACTGGGTAAGAAAAAGAACAATATTGAGGTGCTCAGAAAGGTTGAGGAAGGGAATACCATAAATGGTGGAGAAAATACACTTTTGAATATATTCCTTATAAAGGAATCTTCTGTGAGGTTCAAGGGTAAGAGAGTACCAAAGAGGAGGAAATAGGGAGGAGGAGATGGAAACTGAGGATGATTGTTTCCTCTTTTCTTAGCAGGACTGGGAGGATCAGTCCTGTGGATATGAGTGGCAGTGAAGAGAATGGTGGAAAGGGTATTTCTCTCAAAGTCATCCGGCAGATTTGTGTCAAAGACACCAAGTAAAGGAGGTTTTTCCGGAGTGAAAGTGACAGAGGAAGGAGGAGTAGGAGGATAGAAGAGGTGTTTGGGATTGAAGGAAGAAGGTGGGTGAACTTGAGTGGGTTGAGTGAGAGGTGATGAGGGTGAAAATGATGATGGTCTTGAGGTGTGAGAGGGAGTAGGAGAGAAAGAAGGTTGAGATGTAGAGAGAGAGGAAGATGGTTGAGTGCGAGGCACCGGGTGTTTTATGGTTGGTGGTGCAGGAGGAGCTGTAGAAGGAGATAAAGATG
This sequence comes from Colocasia esculenta, assembly GCA_014218235.1. Classification (NCBI taxonomy): domain Eukaryota; kingdom Viridiplantae; phylum Streptophyta; class Magnoliopsida; order Alismatales; family Araceae; genus Colocasia; species Colocasia esculenta. Next base: position 36,017,801 of record CM024764.1, read on the forward strand.
AGGAGAGGGTTGGAGTTGCAAGAATAGAAGTTTTAGGGGCCTTAGCTGCTGACAAGGGATTTTTCCCTTTGGCTTTGTACTTCTCTGACTGCAGATGATGATCCTGCTGACCCTGAAGCTGATGGCCCTGCTGGCCCTGAAGCTGGAGGCCTTGCTGGCCCTGAAGCTGGAGGCCCTGGTGGCCGATGAACATCTGCGGATCTGCTCTGAGTAGCTCCAAGAGAAACTCCACTAGACTTTGAAGGAGCTGCTAGCAAGGACTTGATATCAGACAATTCTTTATTGAACCACCTCATTGCATTTCGGATTGAAGATAAGTCTGAGGAGGTTAAAGCTTGACTAGCAACAATGCCTTGAATACTTGTCTAAACTGATGACAAGATATCTCCCTAAGCCTTTAGCAATGCCATAATTGGCTTCAAATTTACCTTTCTATGGACCTTTCGTGGTCTTCTGAAAACAACTCTTTTCTGCTTCCCTTGCTGAGTGACAGGCTCCTCAAGATTAATATTGCTTGCACTTGGGCCTTCACTGACAGGAACACTAGCAGGAGGTGGACTTTCCTCAGTGCCCACTTACTCCCCCTGAATAGGAGCAGGGAGTTCAACACTTTCTTGCTCCCCCTGGGCAGGAGCATCCTCCAAAACAACCTTTTCAGAGTGGCCTTCTGCCACGGATTCAGACACTTCAGGTTCAATGATATTTTGCTACCCTTGGCTAGGAGCTTCTTCCATGACTACATCTTGTTGAGTACCTGCTTGTATCTCAACATTAGCAATTGGTTCAGACTGAATTTCTGTATGGCCTGGTGCCATAACTTCTTCTTCAACACATCCACCTTCTTTAGAAGTAGCTGAGGTGGAGGGAATGGAATCCACTATCTCTCTTAAAATAAGGCGACTAAGATGGTAGGCAAAGAGTCTGCCACATTAGCTGCACCTACTTCCATCTGAACTTCTGGAGAGTGAGAGTCAATCTCCACAACTGGTGATTCTGAAACTTCTGGCTGGCTTGCCACAACTGGTACTGCTGCTGCTTGCTCTACTGCTGTTGCTTGCTCTGCTGGTGCTGCTTGCTCTGCTGCTGCTTGCTCTACTGCTGCTGCTTGCTCTGCTGGTGCTGCTTGCTCTACTGGTGCTGCTTCTTCTTGGACTTCTGGGATATCTTCAATAATCGCTTCTCCCTCTGCCACAGAGGTCTTTGTCCAAATTCCATCTTGCACTGAAAAACCACTTTTCTTCAAATTTCTGGACCTTATAGACTGGCCCATCTTCTCTACTACAGCTCCAGACACATCTACTCCGAAATGCTTGAAAATCTTGGTGAGTAGATGAGCATAAGGCAAGGAAACATTCAGTTTGCTCTTTGTTTCCCAGATTTGAGTACTGGCAAACTTCATTCTCTCAATCATAACTGCGGCCAAGTTGATCTCCTTGTTCTAGATTCCCCAGAACATTATGTCCGAGTCTGCCCTAGTGCATGAAGAAAACGTAGCACTACGAGGGACTATAATTTGACAGACAATAAAGTGAAGCAACCGATTAAATGCGGACATCTGATTAATGTCTAGCTTTCCATCTTTCAGCTTAAACCCTGGACCAATGATTCCGAGACCCTTTACTTCATCATTCACAGAGTGAATGCCACTATACCCGGAGGTCTTTACTCCAAACAACTCATGCAATAGTTCATGATCTATCTTGATCTGGGTGCCCTTCACTGAGGAGACAAGGGACCCATCTGCCTCTGACTTCAAACAAATGTAAAACGCTTTCACCAGGTCCGGATAACTTACCTCGGTGAAAGTTGCAACATCCATCCACTGCATTCTTCTCAAAGCTTCGACTAGACTGGACATGCCACTCTTCTCAAGGTTCTGAACATCCACTGCCTTATTTCCGCAGATCTTCGTTTTCACGAAGGTAAACCTTTCTTGCTCCTTTGGGGACAGAAACTCAGCACTGTAGCCCCCTACACTTCCAGAGATCATCGGAGCGGCCATAGGTAGAGGAGAAAGGTTCTGGAGGAGGAGGAAGATGGAAGAGATGGAACCTTTCGAGGGATTCTTCGCGGGAAGAAGAGAAAGCTTCGAAAGTTGCAGAGAGTCGATCCCGAAATCGTTAGGGCATCGGCTTTGGGTGAACAGATAAAAGATAAAAGGGTAAAGGTAGAAGACAAGTCGTTCTCAGAATGATTTGAATAATTTAATATTACTTTACAGAAAAGTGAAACGCCAAAGAGGTGGAAAGGCAGAAAGCGACAAAAAGGTTTGACGAGTCAAACAACTTTTAACACGATAACAGTCAAGGAATGTAGATAACAGAGTTTTGCTTATCTTTAAGGAGGGAGAATTCCATTTCTATCTGAAAATTTTTATGCCAATAAAATTACAGAAATCTTTTCACACATTGCACATCCCTAATTCCCTTCTAAGAGATGTAAATCTCTCTTCAGGTAGGGCTTTTGTGAAGATATCTACTAATTGACCATTTGTATCTATAAAAGAAATTTCTAAATTACCACTAGCTACATGGTCTCGAATAAAATGATATCTTACCTCAATGTGCTTAGTCCTTGAGTGTTGTACTGGATTTTTGGTGAGATTGATGACACTTGTATTATCACACAATAGTGGAATTGATTTGATGTGAATTCCGAAATCCTCAAGTTGTTGCTTTATCCAAAGAGGTTGTGTACAGCAACTTCCAGCAGCAACATATTCTGCCTCAGCTGTTGATAAAGCTACTGAGTTTTGCTTCTTTGAGGACCATGATATCAAACATCCTGCAAGAAATTGACAACAACCACTGGTGCTCTTCCTATCTATCTTGCATCCAGCATAGTCAGCATCAGAATATCCTACTAAATCTATCTCACATGATTTAGGATACCAAAGACCTAAATCATGAGTTCTAGCCAGATATCTAAATATCCTTTTTACAGAAATTAAATGAGACTCTCTAGGGTCTGCCTGATATCTAGCACACATGCATACACTAAACAAAATGTCTGGTCTACTTGCAGTCAAGTAAAGTAATGACCCTATTATACCTCTATAATTCTTTTGGTCTACCTTTTTACCTTTTTTATCACTGTCCATTCTGGTTGATATGCTCATTGGAGTTGATAGGGGCTTTGCACCTTCAAATCCAAATTTCTTTAACAGCTCTTTGGTGTATTTGGCTTGATAGATATGAGTGTCATCCTTCCCTTGCTTAATTTGCAATCCAAGGAAGTAGCTTAGCTCCCCCATCAAGCTCATTTCGAATTCTCCCTGCATAAGCTTTTCAAAGTACTTGCAAAGAGATTCATCAGTAGATCCAAAAATGATATCATCTACATATATTTGCACAAGAAGTATATGTTTAACCTTGGATTTTATAAATAAAGTACTATCTACTTTACCTCTAGTGAAACCATGATCTAATAAGAAAGTACTGAGCCTTTCATACCAGGCTCTAGGTGCTTGCTTTAAACCATATAAAGCCTTGTGTAGTTTAAATACATGATTTGGAAATTCGGTATCAACAAAACCTGGAGGTTGTTCAACATAAACTTCCTCCTTGATAAAACCATTTAAAAAGGCTGATTTGACATCCATTTGAAATAATTTTAAATCAAATGCAGATGCATAAGCAAGTAAAATCCTAATAGCCTCAAGTCTAGCTACAGGTGCATAGGTTTCATCGAAATCTATGCCTTCCTCTTGGGAGTAGCCTTGAGCTACCAGTCTGGCCTTGTTCCTTAAGATTATTCCAGACTCATCCAGTTTATTTCTGAACACCCACTTGGTGCCAATAACTGAATGATTGGATGGTCTAGGAACAAGTGACCATACTTGGTTTCTCTTGAACTGATTTAGTTCATCTTGCATGGCTAATATCCAAGATTCATCAGATAAAGCTTCATTGACTGTCTTAGGCTCTATTTGTGAAACAAAGGCTAAATAATCACAAGGAATTACATTACCTCTTGTTCTTACCCCTACAGATGGATCACCAATAATGTTTTCAGGAGGGTGATCTTTCTGATGTCTCCATTCTTTTGGAAGATTTTCATGTTGAATTTCAGTTTGCTGCAGTTCTTCCAGAGGAGGATCTTCCTTGTCCTTAATTGAGGTATTCTCTAATTTTTCAGACAAGTCATCTGCATCATCAATGTCACTAATTTCTTCCTTTTTCACCAAAGGGTTAGATTCATCAAAAATAACATGTACAGATTGTTCAATTAATAAGGAACGTTTGTTGAAAACTCTATAACCTTTGGGTTTAGAAGAGTACCCCATAAAGATGCCTTCATCTGATTTGGCATCCAATTTACCAATGTCCCTTTTTCCATTGTTGTGGATGAAGCAGGGACATCCAAATATTCTGAAATGGCTGATCTTTAGTTTCTTTCCTTTGTAGAGTTCATAAGCAATCTTCTTCAGAATCGGCCTGATCATCACTCTATTAATGATATAACATGCAGTATTGATGGCTTCGGCCCAGAAGTATCTTGGCAAATCATATTCTGATAACATGGTTCTTGCCATATTCAAAAGAGTTCTGTTTTTCCTCTCAGCAATTCCATTTTGTTGAGGTGTCCTTGGGGCTGAGAAGTTGTGCTCAATTCCTTGATCATCACAGAACTTTGCAAACTTTTCATTCTGAAACTCACCACCATGATCTGATCGGATAGAGACAATTGTGAACTTCTGATCTTTCTGAACTTTCTTACTGAAGCTGACAAAATTTTCAAATGTGTCATCTTTGTGCTCTAGAAAGGATACCCAAGTGAATCTTGAATAATCATCAACTATTACAAATCCAAAATTCTTTCCTCCTAGACTAGTAATCCTCATTGGCCCAAATAGATCCATATGAAGTAGTTCTAAGGGCTTTGATGTGGTTACTACAGTCTTTGATTTAAAAGAGCTCTTGGTGTGCTTTTCTCTTGCACAAGGTTTGCAAATGCTATCCAATCTAGAATTGACCTTTGGTAGTCCTTCCACTAGCTTTCTCTTTCTGAGCTTATTCAAACCGTCCAAGCTGCAGTGACCCAATCTTCTGTGCCACAGCTCTGTTGATTGATCTTTGCTGGCTGCCAAACAGACATCTTGATTCTTGAGTTCCTCGAGATAGAGAACATACAGGTTTCTTTCTCTGTAGGCTTCAAATATGACTGCACCATCCTTTAATATACTGCACTTTGATTCTTGGAACTGAATCTGATGGCCTTTGTCACACAACTGGCTGATGCTGATAAGGTTGTGCTTTAATCCTTTGACCAACATTACGTTTTCAATAACTGATTTTCCTTTGATGTTCACGGACCCACTTCCTATCACAGTGCCTTTTCCATTATCTCCATAGGTGACTGTACCTTCTTCAACTTTGAGATCAACGAAAAACTTCTTGTTGCCTGACATGTGCCTTGAGCATCCACTGTCCAAGTACCATTTGGATGCTCTTGAATTTCCCTTATCTTCGGTATTGGCCATGAGGGCCAAGTTTGCTTCATCACCTTCACTGCTCAAGCTTGACTCATTATCTGAGTCACTGTTGTTCTCCCAAGCAGCTGCCATTGCTTTCTTTTTATACTTCTTGAATCTTCTGAAGTTGTCCTTCTTCTTATGATCATTCTTTTTAGCATTGGACAATCTGCCTTGATGTGTCCAGGCTTCTTGCATTCATAGCATATTACTTCTCCTTTCTTTGGATCCTTTACTTCTGGTTTTCTGAAGTCTTTGTTCTTCTTGAAAAATCTTCTTCCGGACTGATTCTTCTTCTTCTTTGCTAATATTCTCTGAAGTCTTCGAGACAGCATGGCTTCTTCATCATCACTGTCTTTGCTACCTTCACTGTTATCCAAAGATTCTTCTGATGTCTCATCATTTGCTTTGAGAGCATTTGATTGCTTCCTTCTGCTAGAGGATTCTCCTAATCTCTCCATATTTATCTCATGAGCCATGAGAGATCCTATTAGCTTTTCCAATGACATTAATTTTAAATCGTTGGCTTCCTCAATGGCTGTTACCTTTGGAGTCCATGAGGATGGCAGAGATATGAGTATCTTCCTGACCATGTCTGGTGCATTGTAAACTTTTCCTAATCCAACTAATCCATTTGTAATATCTGTGAATCTATAAACATCTGAGTTATAGATTCACCTGACTGCATCTGGAATCTTTCATATTGAGCCACAAGAATGTCGATTCTTGTCTCCTTTACTTTATCTGTCCCTTCATAGGTAATCCTGAGCTTTTCCCACATTTCCATTGCGGATTTGCAGGCTGAAACTCTGTTGAATTCTTTCATGCTGAGGGCACAGCAAAGGATGCTCTTGGCTTTGCAGTTTAGGGATATTCTTCTTCTGTCGTCATCTGTCCACTGAGCTTTAGCATTTGTGACTAGAAGATCACCTTCTTCTACAATGGACCATATTGTATAATCGTGACCTTGTAGAAAGTACTCCATTCTTGTCTTCCAATAGGTGTAATCTTCTCCATCGAACAAGGGAGGCCTCTTGACTGACTGACCTTCGAAGTTGCTTTGGGCTGCCATTGATCTTTGCTCTTCAGATCGTTGGATCTTCTTCTTTGTCGAAGAGACGGGCTCTGAAACCACTTGTTGCCCAGCTAGCTAGCCCAGAGGGGGGGGGGGGGTGAATGGGTTATTAAAATTTGATCTTTGATTAAAACCTGTTCAATAAAAGGATTACACAACAACTTAAACAAACGTTAGAGTTGGACAAAATAAGATGTGAAACGCACATAAGCAAAACCACAAGACACAAGGGTTTTTATTCTGGTTCGGAACTCCTCTCCACAGGAGACCTACGTCCAGTCCCTGAGCAATGCCTCAGGATTTCACTAATTAGGGTACTATCCCCCTCACGGATCCTTACACCTAGCCTCAACTGGTCTTCCTTCAACCTGAAGGGAAAAACAACCACCCTGGATACCACCAGGTCTTCCTTCGTCCAGAAGGGAACAACACCCTGGATACCACCAGGTCTTCCTTCACAGAAGGGTACAAACCACATAAATGAAGTTTAAGAACAGGCTTCAGACACTAGCTTAATCAGCTGCAAGCTGAAGCGAACAAGCCTCGAGAGAGAAAGAGAATTTGACACTGGTTTCTCTCCAAAGACTACACAGGCTCTCACAAGAAATTGATGCTTGAATACTGAGAGCTAACGAGCTAAGAGGAACAATTGGAATGGACGCTTCGCTCTTTCTTGGAATTCAGAAGACTAGAAGAATTGGTGTTGCTTGCTTTTCTGTCTCTATCTTCTCAGTCTTGAGTCTCGTATTTAAGCTTCTTCTTGAAATTTGAACGTTAAGAGAACCGTTGTCTCTCATCCAGGTGTACATTAGACTGGTCACCAAGGAAGCTTCTGATCTTCAGTCTTTTATCCTTTAGTACACGCCAAAGAAAATGCTTTAGAATCTTGTATCCAACGTTGTACAGATGAGTCTTGTCAGATATCTGCGAGCATATCAACAATAAATAGAAGACAGCTAGGACTGCCGTCGATTGTTAGTTACAGATGGAACAGGTATTGCAATATATAGCAAAGTTCCCTTCTGTCTAAAAAGTACGTAGACAGAGTAGCATAAGAATGGAAGATATTGTCTGCATGCATGGGAGATACGATCAGAGAGCATTTAATGCGTAATAGTCAACAAACGGGATATGACTTTGACTTTTCAACGCTATCGAGATACAAATCAATGTGATTCTAAAGAAGTCGATATGAATCACTTATCAAATCGTTATGACATGCAAGTTGTTGAGTTTCTGAAGAAATCGTTACGAACACTTATCAAGTCGTTATGAGTTTCAAAGAAATCATTACGAAAACTCTTAACAAATCGTTGCACAAAGCAAATCGTTATGAAACTCTTAACAAATCGTTGCACAAAGCAAATTGTTATGAAACTCTTAACAAATCGTTGCGCAAAGCAAGTCGTTATGAAACTCTTAACAAATCGTTGCACAAAGCAAATTGTTATGAAACTCTTAACAAATCGTTGCGCAAAGCAAGTCGTTATGAAACTCTTAACAAATCGTTGCACAAAGCAAGTCGTTATGAAACTCTTAACAAATCGTTGCACAAAGCAAATCGTTATGAAACTCTTAACAAATCATTGCATAAAGCAAATCGTTATGAAACTCTTAACAAATCGTTGCACAAAGCAAGTCGTTATGAGTTTCAAAGGAATCGTTACGAGAACTAAAGAAATCGTTATGATAACTTATGAAGTCGTTACAACAAGCAAGTCGTTACGAGGTCTAAAAGAAATCGTTACGGCTAGAGAGTCGTTGCGAGTTCTAAAGAAATCGTTACGAGGTCTAAAAGAAATCGTTACGGCTAGAGAGTCGTTGCGAGTTCTAAAGAAATCGTTACGAGGTCTAAAAGAAATCGTTACGGCTAGAGAGTCGTTGCGAGTTCTAAAGAAATCGTTACGGCTGTCAAGTCGTTACGGGTTCTAAAGAAATCGTTACGGCTGTCAAGTCGTTACGGGTTCTAAAGAAATCGTTGCGATGTCTTAAAGAATCGTTACAATATCGATTTGTTTTGAACTTTTCGGTCAGAGAGGAAATCGTTCTGCTTATCAAAGAAGTCGATACAAAGACTTGAACAGAATGTGAGATGAGGCTTACCTGATTGTCTTGAACTTTCATTTTTCTTTTATTTCCTATTCTCAAAGCTCAAGTAATTTATTAGTACTATTTGTTAATCATCAAAATTAATATATAAATAAATGAATTATTTATTATGGGGACAGTTTGGTCATCATGATCTGTATGCCCATGGAAGGCTACAATGTCATATTGGGAGCGATTGGCTATCCACTTACGGGGCTCTTGTTGACTGTAGAAGAGGAAAATTTTCCTTTAGTGAATTCCCTAAGTTGACCTTCACGGGACGTAGACACAAGAGGCACTTGTCTCTCGTCTCTACTATTAGGGCACAGAACATGATAAGAAAGGGTTGTGTGGCATTTCTTGCCGCAGAAAAGAAGACATCCAAGATATCAGACATACATATGGTGCAAGAGTACCTTGATGTGTTCCCGGATGAGCTGCCAGGCATTCCACCTAAACGAGATGTAAATTTCTCAATTGATCTAACTCCTGGAGCGACACCGGTGTCACACCAACCCTATCGTATGTCTCCTGCTGAATTGAAGGAATTGAAGGAACAACTGATGGAATTACTGGAAAAGGGCTTTATCAGACCAAGTACTTCTCCTTGGGGAGCACCAGTGTTGTTTGTCAAGAAGAAGGATGGATCCCTGAGGCTATGCATTGACTACAAGCAGTTGAACCACCTGACTATCAAGAACAAATACCCTCTGCCTCGTGTTGATGAACTATTTGATCAAATATCAGGAGCCAAATACTTCTCTAAGATTGACCGTAGATCGGGATATCATCAAATGAGAATGAAAGATGAGGATATTTACAAGATGGCTTTCAGGAGCAGGTACAGTCATTATGAATTTGTAGTCATGTCTTTTAGACTAACCAATGCTCCTACAGCTTTTATGCAATTGATGAACAGCATCTATCGGCCCTACCTCGACAAATTCGCTGTGGTATTTATTGATGATATTCTCATATACTCAAAGACCAAGGAAGAGTATGAGGAGCATTTGAGGATCGCTCTGCAGAAACTCTACGCCAAATTGAGCAAGTGTGAATTCTGGCTCGAAGAGGTGTCATTTCTAGGCCACGTCATATCAAAAGAAGGTATAGTTGTGGATCCTTCCAAAGTAGAAGCTGTATTCAACTGGGAGAGACCGACCAACATCACTGAGATCAGAAGCTTTCTTGTACTGGCTGGCTACTACAAACGGTTCATAAAAGACTTCTCTAAGATAGCTATACCTCTTACTCGCCTTATGCAAAAAGAGAATCCTTATGTCTGGAGCAAGGAATGTGAGAAAAGCTTTCAGACACTAAAGCAATGCTTGACTTCTGCACCTGTCCTTGTATTACCAGTCGATGGCGAAAGATTCTCAGTCTACACTGATGCATCTGGAATCGGTCTAGGCTGTGTTTTAATGCAAAATGAGAAGGTGATAGCATATTCATCAAGACAATTGAAGCCTCATGAAGTAAATTACCCCGTCCATGACTTAGAACTAGCTGCAGTGGTATTTGCACTCAAGATTTGGAGCCATTATCTTTATGGAGAACAGTTCATTGTCTATTATGATCATAAGAGCCTGAAGTACTTATTTTCCCAGAAGGAGCTCAACATGCGACAAAGGAGATGGCTGGAATATCTGAAGGACTTTGATTTCAATATCCAATACCACCCAGGCAAAGGTAATGCAGTAGCTGATGCACTCAGTAGGAAGCCAATAGCGTCCTTGTCTTGTTTAGTCATGGGCGAGATGCAATTACTTGAGCAATTCGCCAATCTAGATTTAAATATTGAGTAGAGAAGTGATTAAGTGTTAGTGGCCAACCTTAGAGCTCAACCCGACATCTTTGTTGAGATCAGGGAGCAACAAGCTAATGATCCATTTCTAATCCGAGTCAAGGAAACCCTAGCAGACTGACCAGACTTCTCCATCACTGAGGATGGGAGACTGTTATTCCAAGCTAGGACCTGTGCGCCTGACAATGAAGAGTTAAAAAGGAAGCTGATGGACGAAGCTCATAAGACAAAGTATACAATTCACCCAGGCGCAACCAAGATGTACCAAGACATGAAAATGTCATTTTGGTGGCCCAACATGAAGCGTGAGGTGGCTGAGCATGTCGCGCACTGCCTCACATGTCAACAGGTTAAAGTAGAATACTGACGTTCTGCGGGTGTACTCAAACCCATGGACATACCTGAATGGAAGTGGGAGAGTATTGGCATGGATTTCATCATGGGTTTACCCCAAACTTGTGGTGGACTTGATGCTATTTGGGTCATAGTGGTCCGATTGACTAAGTCCGCACACTTCCTAGCAATTAAAAGTACCTGGAGCGTGGATGTGCTAGCTACATTATATGTAAAGGAGATAGTGAGATTACATGGAGTCCCTGTGTCCATCATCTCAGATCGTGACCCCAGATTCACCTCTAGATTCTGGAAGGGACTTCAGACTGCTTTAGGCACAAAGCTCAACTTTAGCACAACATTCCACCCACAGACATATGGGCATACGAAAAGAACAAATCATATTGTGGAAGACAAGCTACGAGCATGTGCCATAGATTTTGAAGGGTGCTGGAATGAACAACTGCCATTAATGGAATTCACCTACAATAACAGCTACCAGGCTAGCATCAAGATGGCACCTTTCGAAGCCATGTATGGCAGAAGTTGTAGATCGCCAGTCTACTAGAATGAAGTAGGCGAACAGTAATGGTTGGGACCAGACATGGTACAGAATACTAGCAGGGATATACAAGTCATCAGAGACAGGATTAAAATAGCTCAATCCAGGCAGAAGAGCTATGCAGACAAGAGAAGAAGGGATTTAGAATTCCAAATTGGAGATCATGTGCTGCTTAAAGTATCCCCGGCCAAAGGATTTCAAAGGTTTGGAATGAAAGGTAAGTTAAGGCCGAGATTCATAGGTCCATTTGAAGTATTAGAAAGAGTTGGCGAGGTGGCGTATCGTCTAGCATTACCGCCTAAGTTTTCCACCGTACACAATGTTTTCCATGTGTCAATGCTAAGGAAGTATGTGTACGACCCATCACATGTAATCAGCTATGACGATATAATTCTAAACAAAGATATGACCTATGAAGAGAAGCCAGTGAGAATCTTGGACAAGAAGATTCAGCAGCTCCAAAACCGACCCATATCTGTGGTCAAGATACTCTGGAGAAATCATGAAGTTGAAGAAGCCACGTGGGAACCCGAAGCAACAATGTGACGGAATTACCCAGAACTATTCGATAAGTCATTCTTCCTCTTACGATCATATGAATTTGGGGACCAAATTCTTTTTAAGAGGGGGAGGATGTAGCAACTCTGATTTTTAATCCTAAATAAAAATAAAAAATTTATTAATTAAATATGATAAATTGATTTAAATTAGAATAAAGAGGAAATAAATTGAATTAAAGGGAATTAAATCAAAGCCCATTAAGGTAAAGTAGAAGATGGGTTATATTAGTGGTCCAAGCATGAATAGTTGGGCCCAAATGTGAAGAGCCCATCTTTGGATAGGAGTTAATTAAGCTAATTTGGTAATTAAATTAATAATAAATGGAAAAGGGTTAAGATAATCATTAAATAACTCATAATTATCCTAAAAAGGAGTCTTCATCCCATCCTAACCCCTTGGCCATGAAATTAGACCTCTCTTCAATCCTATTAGGTGGATAAATGCTAGGAAATAGGGAGATAAATGTGGAAATTCGGAGTATGGATGGAGGAGAAGAGTTTTAAGTCATTAAGACTCTTAAACTAGCTATACACCCCCCCCCCCCAATTCGTCCCTACCAACCCATAGAACGTTACTGGAGCTTTGGAGAATGAAGAGAGGAGGCTGAGGACGAGGAGCAAGGAGAGGAAGGGCTTGGAGCAAGAGGATCTAACCTTCTATTTCGTCCAAAACCCTAGGATTTCTTTACAGCGTAAAAAGGTAGGCAATCTCTTAAGCTTAACCTAATTAAACTCGACCCTAAGTAGACCTTGATCCCCTCTATCAATGTAATGACCCCCTTTATACCAGTATGATTATACCAATCCCCATCGGTACAAAGAGCATCGTTACAGTGGGATAGTAACCCAACACTAAACGATAAGGTTGATATGTCCATAAATAATAAAAGAGTACAGCGGAATTAAAAGAAATATTATACTTCATTCCATCATCACCACATATTCCACAGTCTATATGGTAAAAGAAAATACTAGAGTCCACATTATTACAACTTGAAAAGAACTACATTGTTCATACATTGTCCATATGAATAACATTATTCAAACTATAAATCAAAGCAACTACCAAAAATAAAATATCCTCAAGTGCTATTCCTTGTATGCGTATCAATCTTCACTATTCTCTCCTCAGCTACTAGATAACCTGTCACACCTGTACGCCGAAGCAAGTATGAGTCTTACAAGACTCGGCAAGTAATCTAAAACATCAAACTTATACATATCATATACACATTAAACTACCAACAATAATGAAACACATGCTATCATACTAATCACGTTAATTCACATAGCACAAGCTTTTTATGATTAACAACACCTATGTTTCCCAAACACATTCCAGATTAACACATGCTCATATTAAATCATAAAAATAACATACATCTACACAAGTTCTCTACACATTTTATATATTCTATGATACATGGTTCAAATCTTTATCATATCATTGCATAATTTAATCAAATTTAAATACAAGGTTATGTACAAGATGATGAATACTTTTAGCATAGTATTTGGTCAAATTCTCATGTATTCACGTCACTTTATCATACAACTAACTTGTTATTTTAATGTACAATTTATCATACACTCATGACACTTGCACATGTTTTCTAGTAAACTACATAATATGATATTAATATTTCTATCATAGTTAAGCATAATCCAATTAATACATACATGACATGAACATATGCACTCTTAAACACCTATCATGTAACATGATATATTAATCTAAATATTTTTCCTTATTGTGTAACAGCTCTACTAATTAGAACATGCAATTATACATAACATAGATAACAACCTAACATGATCTCTATTTATTTTTCACATGCACTTTTTTCATTTATTTACACATTTTATTTGTTGTTTTAATATTAATAATTCACCATAATATCACCTTTATTAAACATGGAATGAAGATTTAATACACATTCAAATCGGATGGCAATCATCTACAAATTAAGCATGAAACTACATACTAAATGAATAGCAATTCTATCATGGAACTTAGACATTATTTCGTGTGTTTATCAAAAACAAAATCTCATTTAGCTTGCTGTTTTGACATGAATTAAACTTAATTACATGGATTTACACTTATTTTCATGCCATCTTATTCATTTGTCAATTCTACATACTCAATTGTCTACATTGTGTTTCTTTACATATTTACATGCACATATTCATACACACTACCATATGGATATTATTAAACTACATCACATGATATTAACATAATTCTACAATTATGATGTTAATGCACGAACAACAGAATAAATATGCATGCATTAATACATTGGTTTTCACATGTGATTACACTCTCATTATCTTTTACTCTTCCTTACCGATAATTTACACTTCTTTCATTTCATTTACTCATGCATTCATGTTTATCACTTATCACAACAATTGCACTTATCACGTGCCACATTCACTTATCACTTTGCACTTCTAATCACCTTTAATCTCTTAAATTGCCGTGACACATAGTCCTAACTACCAAGTAGAGGAAAACACTAACTTTAGCACTTAATGCTTAACACTTAGCACTTAGCACTCACTTTCACATATTTGTCACATAGGCAATGCGGTGGCAAATCTAGGTAACTGCGCAGAACCGGGAGAAGCCCTCTCCACCCTAACCAGCGGTACTTGTCCACCTCCAGGATTTTATCCTAATGCCCTTAGGATTTATCTCATAACGTTGAGCCTTCCATAGGGACTTTTCTATGGTACAGCTCTCAGACCCCTATGGTAGCAGTGTCATACATGGCTAAATATTTCATTAATCACTTTATCATTCTTATCACCTTTTACTCATGCTCATACACATATTTTTCATCCCATTTCACATACACTTTACATAATATTCACATTTCCATTTATAGAAAATTCTCCTTACTGTTAAACAATGATAAATAACTTAAAATAAGATTTTAACATGCTACTAACTCTTGATTTACATATAATTAACTCTATCATGCTTAACATGACCATTTTTCTCATTTCAAAACATAACAGTACTTACTGTCATCAGATCTTCATGAAATTTTTATCACAAGTTAAATACAGTAAACATAACACATTCTAAATTTTCTAGATTTTTCTGAATAGGAAATGTATTTATAACAATTAAATCAAATCACAGGTGCATTTTTCACTAATTTTTATAAAGTAAAGATCCTAATAAAATAGTCTAATATAACAGTGTCAATGCGTATATACAGTCAAGACATCATCACAGAAGATTTACCAAACCCTAATTCACATCTGACCTATTAACACAAGTTAAATATGGTTATTCTATGCTCATAATTCAATTTCCAAAATTTTAATAATTAACACAAATCATGAAAATTCATGAAAACCTCATGACATGACCTACTGATCACCCTTGACCCCACATAAAAGTTACAGCATGAACGCATACCCAGAAATCATTTAAATATATTAAAGAAGATCGAATAGCATTTTTCAAAACACTGAAGAACTTAACTGCACAGTCCTGGCCGCCAACTGGGTTAACTGCGACATCTCTTGCCATCAACTGATGAACTTGACGGCAGGGGATGTTGCCGTCAACTTCCAGATAGCGATCTACACAGTCACACTCACATGTACGGAGAAATTAGAGGGTCCAGGACTCGAGGAAAAATCCGTAAAAAATTCTAGGACCTAGGGGACATGTATAGGGATGATGTACATAGGTTACTTGCCTCTAATAAAATCCTAGAAGATCAAATCTTGTTGTTGAAGCCCTCCTCGGCCAAAGCAAGAGGGTGCTCAGAAACTCCTTTGATCTGGTTCTCCAGTCGTTGTAGGTCGTTCCTCGGGGTTGGGGATGCCTCCTTGATGGTTGGACTACGCTCCAGTCGTTGTAGATCTTCTAGAAAATCCTCCCGTCGCCGGATCAGAGCTTGGGAAGTCCAGCTTTTCTCATAGAAAATACTAGGGTTTCACAATGACCAAAAGGGCTTTGTGCAACCAGAAAATGGGTTTTTATAAAGTTGGATAGGTTGGGTACGCACTGGGGTAGGTTACCCAAGGTTTAGGAAGGGTTTCCTAAACTGGAACCGGCCATAAAGCGAGCATTAACAAATCTAGAACCGTTACGCAGGAGGATATAGACGTCAACATCGGTTGTTGTCAACTGCACAGTTGACGTCAAGGGCTGGCCGCCAACAAGGGGTTGGCGTCCAGGGGGTGGTCGCCCACTGTGGGTTGGCATCCAGGGATGTAGACGCCAACCACACTGGTGTCCAGGTCTTGGCCGCCAACTTCACAGTGCAGTCAAGACCCTGCCAAACCCCAAAATAAATGCGTAAATATATCTAAACAATTTAGTATATGTAAAAATAATTATATATATCCTCACCACATAAAATATATGCATTACATGATATTTAATTAAATACAACTTACACTAATCATGATTAAGGATAATATGCATCAATAACATGCATATATGCATATACACATTCACATTACATAGTCACATACATTGTGCAGGAATTTATAATGAAATGTGTTCATTATTAGTTGAATTCTACCTGTACATTATCATTCAAGTACCCTACATATCATAATAATTTAACATGCTTAAAGTAGATAAATATCATTTAAACAAGATTAGCTTTTATATATTCCTATACACACCAAGGTTACTTACAACATGCATAAAATAACTAAATGCAATAGGCACATCAATAATTAAATAATTGCATGCCCATTTAAATTATATTGCATGTACAGAAATAAACTCATAATTATTTACAAAATGTATGACAATAATTTCTTACTATGAGCACATATAATACGCATGAGGTTTATAGATTTATTACATACTTTGATAGCTAAATAATGCATGCACACTTATATTTATATTTATACCCGTACGAAAATAGCTCTCATGCACTTACATGGCCTATAGCACTACTTACCTATCACATGCACAATATTACTTAACTATTTTATGCCTGAGATTTTTTTTTATATACACATTATACATAAATTTAACTAATTGCCTATTCTTACCTAACTATCTTGTATATACATGCATGAACTAATGAGAAGTATAGAAATGATAATATGCACAATTGACTACACACGCTACTCACGTGACAAGTAAAGACATATGCACCATATAAAAGAAAGAAAATTTCGGGGTATCACAATCAAAGCCCCATGAATGCCCTAATTTTCGTTGCTCCATGAGAGAGTATTAACTACTTTAATCCCTGTCATCATCATGTACCTAAACCAACTTGTATGCTTTCAATCCATGTGTATACTTGATTCCATGCCCTGCAGATATTCTCATAAATATTGCATGATGTTAGGCTTCAAATGATTCTATTTTCTCTAATTTTCATCATGCATCCTTTGCAAATTAAATCGAAAACCATGACTGTGCATGTTTTAGGTCACCGAAAAGTAACCTAATTAAAGCATGCCCATTACTTGTCTACTCTAATTACTCATGCCTAATGATACATCTACATGTCTACTTTTGTTTAAAATTGGTTTCATGATTTTGGATGCTCCTGCGATTTTATATGGATTTTTAAAGAGACTTGTAGCATGCATGGAAGGATGGACTCAACCTGAAAAGGGCTGATTTCCCTTTCTGGGTTCTAGCCACCCTTCTGAAATCACGATGGTCCGACCCGTCGCGATCTCAGAAGGGTCGCAACCGGCCGGACCACCACGTCATGAACGCGACGGCCCAAGCCGTCGCGGTTTCCTCCCAGCTCGCACCAGCCCGACCGGTTCAGCAGATGCAACCGGACCGCTTGTCGCAACATGAAACGCGATGGGTACCCCCATCGCGATTTCAAAATGTCACCATAACCTTAAATTGCACACATACCCTGCTATACATGCCATTTAACCATTGTTTAAACTTAATTATGCACTGTTATGAATAGTATTAATCTGAATATTACTTTTGGTAATATTTAAAATAATTTAATTAATTAAAAGCCATATGTACGATGCATTACTTCCATACCAAGGTTAGCACGGTTGATGATATCAGCCCAAGTGTTGATAACACGACCCTGACTGTCAACTACGGATTGGTTAAAGTTGAAACCATTTAGGTTGAAAGCCATAGTACTAATACCTAAAGCAGTAAACCAAATACCTACTACAGGCCAAGCAGCTAGGAAAAAGTTATACATGCTCTCATGATTTCTTTACACTTGCACATACTAAACATTTATAATTGTCATGAGACCCTATTAAATTATTCAATAATCTATCTGGTAATTAAGTATAATTATTTATTAAATCTCCCAATTAATTAATGACACTTGTCTTCATTTTATTCGTGTGCTTTGTACACCGCTATCGCATCCCTCTGCCTTTAAGAACTCAAGGCACGACAGACACTTGTTTTTACACCCTTCTTTCTTGACATAGACCACCTCTCCGTTGGGAATACTCCTGACTGGACCAGGGACTCCTTGTCAAGGCCTTCGTAAGTCTCCTTGGCTTTAGCGGACATCCATTGCCGACGAGCTGGTTGTACCCTTAAAACCCTTTACACCTTTAGGGATCAGCATTTAAACAACCTTAGTGTGTCTCCTTCTTACCTTAGGATCACGCCGGACCTCTGGTTTGTGTCATGGCACGGCTAGTGGGCGGTTGTGACTTCTACCGGATTGCCGGACACGACCTGGTGCTGTGCAACTGTTACTATCGACTGTTTATCGTTGTTTTACAATTACATCCATGTTCTCATCTACTATCTCTATACTCTCATCTGTTCATGTTCTCTCTGTACTCTCGTCTATTCGTCACTTACTCTCATCTATTATTGGTACTCTATTTGGCCATACAATTGATTGTCTAAGATAAGAAACATAACTAATGCTAGGCAATAGGGCCCGATCTGGTCCTGGGGAGAGCGCCCGAAAAGTGCCATTTGCCCGCGGGAGATAAAATGATCAGGGTGTGTATGGCATGCACTCAGCACCATTTAAACTATCAAGATTTAATCTATGACAATCAATCAATCACACTACTATATACTTTGGGTTGATAAAATGATCGACCAATCGTTACGTGCTATCGTTACTAGTGCACTACTATGTAACTTTACGTGCTATATCGTTACATGGCCAATCCATTATCATACTTGTTGTGCTATATTCCATGTACCAGTGCTATTATTCTTTTGCCATCGTTACTTTGCTCTACTTGACTGTACTTTCTAGTTAACCTGCCTTATAAGACATTAATCACTTAAAGCATGCTTGTTTGTACGAGATATGAAGCCCTACTGGGCATTTATCGCTCATCCTGGGCTATTTATTTCATGTGTTTCAGGTGAGTCTGATGAAGATTACCACACTCATAAGGAAGGGAATGAGGTTGATGCTCAGGAGTGACCCGTTTCGACAACCCGTGCTTATTAGTTAGTTAGTTAGTCATCAGTTAGTCAATATGTATTAGTTTGGGTTTGAATAAAGTACTCTGGGCCCTAGTTATGGCTCTGATTAGTGAATGTAATAGTGGTTTGATGAATTATTAATGAAGTTGGATTACATTTGGTTTTATTCCAATTGTGCAATGGTTTGATGTCATTTATCGCTCGATACTATTTAAATAACTGTAATTTCGCTCCGCGTCGGGGCATTACACTAAGTCCCAGATTTATCGGCCCTTTTGAAATTCTTGAAAGGGCTGGTCAGGTAGCCTACAGACTAGCATTACCTCCGCAACTAGCAAATGTTCACAACATCTTCCACATATCCATGCTAAGGAGGTATGTGTTTGATGTTGACCATGTGATTTACCGTGAAGACTTGAAGATTCGAGAGGACTTAACTTATGATGAGAAACCGATCAAGATATTGGATCGGAAACTGCAACAACCAAGGAATCGTACAATACCTATGGTAAAGGTACAGTGGAGTAGGGAAGGAGTTACGAATGCCACTAGGGAATCAGAGGAAAGAATGAAGAAAAACCACCCGGAATTATTCTCAGGTATGTCACTACACCGTCATGTATAAATTTGGGGACCAAATTTTCTTAAGTGGGGGAGGATGTAACACCCCAAAAATTTTAATTGATTAAAAAGTTAGAAAAATAGTAAATAAATAAAAATATTCAAATAAAAATAAAATAAAATCATAGTAAGACTCCCAAGAAGTGGAATCAACTATTTAAATTAATTTGGGCCAAACAACCCTTATTAGACCAAAGAACAAAACCCAAAGGCATTAAATTCCCAAAATTCATAGGTTTAATTGGGCATAAATTGGAAAGGGCAATTAGGGTTAAACATATGGTTAATGGACCCTAAAACTAACCTAATTTCATGCACAACCACTATGGGAGGTTTCCTAGTAGCCATTCTACCTAGATTGGAAAGGGAATCACCAATACTTGGAAGGGGCCAAGCTAGGACTGCAACCTAACCTTCCTAGTTCTATTAGGACTTGATTTAGCCCTAAATCTATAAATAATCATCATA
The DNA here is from genome assembly GCA_014218235.1 of Colocasia esculenta. Lineage (NCBI taxonomy): Eukaryota > Viridiplantae > Streptophyta > Magnoliopsida > Alismatales > Araceae > Colocasia > Colocasia esculenta. The sequence continues at coordinate 36,038,187 of CM024764.1, forward strand.
AGACTCTTGGGGAAGGGTTACCATCATGCTGGGGTCGTGAGGAGGCTAGCAAGGGCATTAGAGGAGGAATTCGTCCCCAACCCAAGGCTTCTTTCTCAACTCGTGCTTTGTACAACCTGTGCAGAAGACCTCTCTTAGAACCAACCAAAGGTAGATGTTCTCGGGCTTGAACTAAATGTAGCACATACCACTGGAAAGAGCATCGAGTTTAGTTTCACAAGCATTTATTTTCCCTAACTTTTATTGAGCATGCTAGTCGTATTAAGTGTTTTCCAAGAGTCACGTCTGATTAGGGCTTTACACGTTCATACCATATTTCACGCATACTGAGGTCAAATTAAGTCAAATCAAAACCATGGTTCTCTTCTACTCGCTGTCCTCTACACTTTTCATGTTCATAGTTTTATCCAAAGATCCCTGTATTTTGAGTTATAGGTCAATCATGAGGAATTGCACAATTTTCTTCGTTTTCGGGCAAGATCCATCCATGAACACTCCAGACGTCGCATTCTTCATCTCATGAATGCGACGTACAAGAGCGTCGCATTCACCTGAAAGGCGACTGAACCTCCCGTTGCATTTATGTGTTTGACTTGACTGTTCTGACACACGAAACTGTGTGTCGCGTGGGTTTCAACGCCTGTGTAGAACGCGACTGGGAAGGCCGTCACGATTCGACTTGTTTTCCCGCCCTTGGTTTTTGCACAATTTTTATATTCAGATTTTGAAAACATCTCTTGAACGCGACGTATCGAGACATCACGATTCGGAGTCATAACGACCCGTTGACTGTCGTGGTATGAAGGGGACGGTCAACCTCGTCGCGTTTTAAAGATCATAGTGACATATCGGTCCATCGTGACATGAAGGTGACGAACTAGTCCATCACGATTTAGTGATTTCACATAGAGTCATATTTTGACTGTGTACAATGTTTTGAATTGCGATGTCTGAAGTCGTCATGATTTAATGGCCAACCCGAGACGGTTTTCTGTAGATGTACAATTAACCATGTGCATGTCTTACTGTGTTAACATGTTAGTTAGTTGTTCAATGGCCTAAAAGTCATCAACCCACATGAAATCTATAAGAATATGAATCTCTATTCTAAGTGTTCTTAAGGATTACTTGACTTCATTTACCATGTGATTGCTATGTGCTATGTTCATGCTCTAGCTTGATAATAATTGAAAGCGCAACATATTAAAAGTACAGAAATCATGTGATAGTTTTAATTGTTTATACCATGTCATATCTTCTTGTTAATGGCTTTCTGTCATGCTTTAAACCGATGGATTGTGATATTGAGACACACTCTACACGACACATTGCACTTATAGGCAGCCCTTTCTTGGGGGATTAGAAACTCTCTGTCGGTCATTCCGTATCGACAGACTAGAGACCTTTCCACTAAGACCTCTGTAAATCTGCGTACTCAGTGGATTCCCTCATAGAGACCGAGTTAGTTGTACCATTGAAGTTTCTAGAAGATAGAAAGCACTTCCGTTCTCATCTACTTCTCGTGAGAGTGGTTTTATTACATTGAAACCAAGCCACTAAGTGTAAAGATTGAACAAATGAAATTAAGCTATTATGTCGCCGAAATTTACTCAGGATCATGTCCACTTGCCTTGTTCCTTATAATCAGTGACATGATCTTTAGTACATAACTATCTATTGTTTGGAATTCGTATTGGCCATAAATGAAATGGAATGGAATTACCAGAAATTATTGGAACTTCAGTTCATAACCATGTCTGTGCAAATAAGGGCCCAGTCTGGTCCTGAGATGAGCACCCGAAATACTTATAATCGCGAGAGTATATGATCCATTGAGGTGTCTAGCAATCACCTATTTGAATGCAAGATTGATGTAGGTAATTTTCACATTGTTATTGAATGATTGATTGATTGAACTGTTATATGTGAAATGGCCAAATCTATTGTACATGTCATCGTTATTGAATCTACGTCATTGTCCACTGGAATTCTATGAAATTCAACCTATTCTATCCACTGTACATGTTATAGAATATTGAATCTCTTCTATTTGACAATTGATCGTACTGTCATCCATCCGATTGTTAATCGTTCCTTCTCACATGATAAATGACATTGGACTTTATTTACTAAATCGTTCTCGTACATGTTATACCTTCGGAATTCTTCCATATCGTTATCATGATCGTCTTGCCATGAGAAATGCATGTTGTACTTACCTGATAAATTGTTAATTCACGTAAAGTATGTCCACACCACGAGATATAAATCCTATTGGGCGTTAGTGCACTCACACCTGCTTTCCATAATATTTTAGGTGACGACTATGAGTACCTAAAGCATGATGGGACTAGGGAAGAGTGAAGAGCTTCTCAGATGTACCCGCCCATATAGCGCATCAGTCGATATGTTTAGAGTTAAAAGAGAGTGTAATAGTTAGTTTTATTTCGGCATGAGACTTATGTATGACAATAATGGGCTCTATGTTTGGCTCTGATTATGAGGTTGTAAGTTAGTATTGATGGAAATGAAATAAAGAATTATATGGCTGACATTATTATTGTCTCAATTATTTTGTTATACTTAGTTGTCACTCTGAATTATTTGACTGTGATACTCATACTTGTGTGGCTCACACTCTCGATATTTAATTCTGCTGTTAAATTTCAAGGTGTGACACCCGTTGTTGGGTCATTACAACCGTTGACTGCTCTGGGCATGATTGTACTAGCCCCTAGGGTCGAGGAGACTAGACTTTGGTGGACTAAGCCGACATCCCTCATGGATTACCACCAGTAAAAAGGGTTGATGGCTGGGCGTAGCCTATGTTCTCTTACCCTAATGAGCTGGGAGGGCAGGTCTTAATGGGTCAGGCTGGTTCTACCCCTCCACAGATCCTAAATACCTTATTCACATTTATCAACTTCAAAGTCAATCTGCAATGATTTTTATCTTCTGTCTAAATTATATTCCTCACTTACCTAAAATGGCTACAGATGTCTAGGTCTGCCCATAATTGTTTGGTTGAAACTGAAACACCAAATGGGTTAATTGAACCAAAGATTGGTTTAGATCGATTTTCAAATATAAATACAAATATTTTTATTTTAATCTTAATATTATATATATAGTGAACTTTCCATTTGAAGCGAACTGAATCAACCATTTGTACGTGTTAACAATATTGATCTTAATATAGCTTCAAGTTAGTTAATTATATTTGTTGGACAACGGAATGCAGTGTCTAATAAGAAGGATATTCTTGTACATCTATTTATGCATTAAAACCACATTCATATATTTTTACTATCCTATTTTACCACCTACAGTCTACAGAATACAAGTGCTGAATAGATGTACTAATAAATATAATGCAAGAACATCTTAAGAAAAGATGTTATGTCATTTATCTTTTGTCGATAGTAAGATACAAGTGTTTAACACTTTTCTTAACCGATATATACAGAAATTGACTTTTGTATGATTAAAAATATGTGAATTCACATAAGATTGGAGAAAGTTATAAATTATACCACATCAATACGTTTGGATTTCTTCGTAAAAATATAAGAAATAAATAAAGAAGAAAAATAAATGAATCGGACCGGCTGTGTCGTCTGAATCCATTCACCCAAGTTTTTTGGGCCATCTTCAATCTATATTTGTGTGTACACTCTTCGTACATGAAATATCTTAATCATCAGTTTTGTTAATGGATCATTTATTTTTTAAAAGATAGAATAAATTCTTTGAATAGTTTGAAGAAAAAAAGTATCAAAGGAAGATACGTGATGCTGAAATTCACATGAGAAAGATAGTTTTTTATGCAATTTTAACTCTTTAAGTGGGCATTTTTTTTGCAGAAAACACTCGTTTTATAGCCGGCTAGGTGTTCCTCTACCGAGCACGTGTTGCAACGGCGGTATCATTCTTTGCACGTGCGAGTCACGTGCGCCCTCGTTCCCGGCTGCGCCTTATAAACGGACCAAATGGGACCGCGCCATCCTCGTCTCACATACGACAAGTCAGACGCGGTTTTGCGGAGTCGTCTGCTTCCCATTCCTCTTTCTGCGCAGGGATTCTTCCTATTCGTGTTCTTCCCGTCTTCGGCTGCGGCGATGGCGTCCTCCAGAGGCGCGGGGGGCACCGGCAGCAGCGCCGCACAGGGCTACTTCTGCCACCAGTGTGAGGCCACGGTGTCCCTGACGCCATCTCCGACCTCCGATCTCGCTTGCCCCATCTGCCATGGCGGCTTCGTGGAGGAACTCGAGGCGCCCCCTCCCGCCCCTTCCTCTTACCCTAACCCCAGCCCCATCCCCTTCTTCTCATTCCCGGATTCCTTCTCCCAGTCCCAGCTCCCCTTCGTCGTCTCCGCTTCCTCCTCGGGCGGCCCGCCTGCCGCCGCCGCGCTCAGCTTAGACGACGTGATTGGTGCCTTCGCTGGGCCGGTGGCCCCGCGATCGTCTCCGGCACCGGACAATTTTGATGCTCTCAGCAATACGTTGCAGTTCGTGTTGAGCCGGCTCCATGATCTGACGTCGGAAGGCGCACAAATCCAGTTCATCATCGAGAACCATCCGAGTGGGAGCTTTGGGGATTACTTCGTTGGTCCTGGTCTTGAGCAGCTCATCCAGCAGCTGGCGGAGAACGACCCCAACCGGTATGGGACTCCGCCGGCTTCGAAGTCTGCTGTGGAAGCGTTACCGGAGATCAAGGTTACCGGGGAATTGCTTGCGTCAGACGAGGCCCAGTGTGCTGTGTGCAAGGATACGTTCGAGGTCGGGACCGATGTGAAGCAGATGCCATGCAAGCATATATACCACAAGGAATGCATTCTCCCATGGCTCGAGCTGCACAATTCTTGTCCCGTGTGTAGGTACGAGTTGCCGACAGATGATCCAGAATATGAGCATCGCATGAGGGGGGCTCCACTTCCACCTGCGACCAGCCAATGGCTGGTGACGATTATTCCGGCAGAGCTGGTTCTGGGGCTGGGGCTGGGGCTGGTGCGGTGCCCAGGGAGAGCGGATCTCCTGGTGCGAGGTCTGGGGAGAGGAATATGAGGATCTCTCTGCCTTGGTCGATAAGGGCACTTTTCGGGGTGGGCGGTGGAGGCAGGGATGGTGGGAGCGATGCAGGTCCCGGTGCTGGTGATGCAAATTCAAGTGATAGAGGAGGTCAACATTCATGATCCGAATCCCAATAAGATCCTTGATTATGTTTGAGGTACAACTATTTGGTCCTCTTTCCACCCTTTTGCCTTAAATCTTTGGTCCTAGTGTTGTGGAACAAAAATGCATCTTGATATTGCATGAATTTGTTTGGATTGTATATGACAGGTTGAATGATTCTGCATCAACATTGTCAATGGAAAGGAATACAGAATTGGCAACGATGCTTAAAATTGTCTTTTGTTCTTGTGCTATAAATTATCTTCTAAAATGTTTGATGACTTAAATTTTCCTTTTATCCAAAAGAGCTTGCCGTTGAAGTTGCATAAGAGAAAGAAATGATGGACTCTAATTGAGTTGCTTAAGCTTTAGATATTTTTCTCAATGTTCATCCGAGATATAGCTATGCTTGTCCCATTGTTCGAAAAATTGATGCTGGATTAATGTATTATAAGAATTTCAAAGTTTTCTTATAAGCAACTGGTACCTCTAGTCATTAGTTAGAGCTTGAGACGTTGGGACCATTTTTTAACTGTTCCTTTCCATTTATGCTTGTTTTTTCTCAATTTCCTATTCTACATACTTTTTGAAAACAAAATTGAAGAAAAGCAGGGAGTAATTGAGAGAGGTCTCCAATGATGTTTTTGTTTGTCTGTTGTGAAAGTTTATGTCCATGAAAATATTTTTTCCCTTCCCAAAATCTAATGGATAATAAAAGGATTTTCTTTAAACTGCTAACCCCTACTAGACTTAAGTCCTAATCCACATCATAATTAATGTGAAGTTCTTGGGACTAGGGAAATTTCTGGATGCTGTGGTTCATTGTTGGAAGCCCCTACCTATGAGGACCTTGCCTGGTTTGTGATTACATCTGAGAAGAACCCTTATAGGCAAGGTCTGGTGTAAAGACTCAAGAGTGAATTGTGGCTGCTCCTTTTCCCATTTCTTTGAAACATGTAAAAAAGAATCGGATTGGCCTGGGGGTTATCTGGGCTGATTCCTATCCCAATCAGGATCGGACTGGTGGATCAATCGATCCAAAGGAAGTTTCTTTTGGAAAAAATAAAAAATCCAAATATTCAGAAAAAATTAAAAATAAAAGAGGCTATGAAACAAAACAAAAAAAGAAGAAAAGGGGGGGGGGACTACCCCCTCTTTCTCCTATTTAATTGGGGAATTAATTCCCTTTTTAATGTGGGAAGGGAAAAGGGGGGAGAGGGGGTTGCATTAAAAGAAGGAAAGGGGGTGCGATGTGAAAAGGGGGAGAGAGGAGCACATGGGAGAGAGGGTGTGTTAATTCATTTTCTAAATAGGGAGAAAGGGAGATGCAGTTGCACCCCTTTTATCTTCCCATGCCCCCCATGGAAAGCAGGATCGGGATCGGGATCGGGATCGAGCCTGGTCGATCCGATCCTGGATCGGATCGGATCGCAAGATCCCATCGATCCAAGGGAAGTCTGGCCGATCCTGGATCGGCCAGACTATAAAATGTTTTTTTTTTTGGAAAAAAATGTAGGAAAATTCTGGAAAAAACAGAAAAAGTGAGAAAAAATCTGATAAATTGAAAGAACTAATATTTGCATCAAAAATCAATTATACATGTATTCATAGTACATGAAACATGAAATTTAAGACATTGTACTTGTAACTTACATTTGATAGAAGACTAATAATCTTTCCATCCACTTCCAGACATAGATGAGTCACCATCATTTAGGTTTTGATAGCTATAACCAAAGAGGGAATTTACTAAATCATGCATACCCATTTGAATCCCTCTTGGTGTAAATTGTTGACTTGAGCTTTCTCCAGATTGTGATGGAGCTGGACACCATATGCTAAGTGGTTTGTATGTACTTGTTGCTTCACTATGCTCTTGTTCTTGTGAAGGCCATGGTACCCATCCTCCTTGTACTCCAAGAGGTGAGCTACTAATATCTGAGTACGGTAAAATGGGAGGCTGAAATGCAGGTATATGAGTAGACCCTGAACTATAGTTTGGCTTCCAAGGTGGCCACTCATAGGCTGCATGATGTTGTTGTCCTTCATATCCCCCTTGTCCATGCCCTTGTCCTTCTCCTTCGTCTCCCTGATGTTCTGTTTTCGGTACATAACTTTCGGTAAGCCCTAGACCTGTGGCCCCAGTATATCCTGCATCTCCTTGGCCAGCTCCTGTGGCCCTAGTGGCAGCCCCATCATCATCATCATCATCATCATCATCATCTGACTGAGTACTCTAATAGCAATCCTTGCAAGTGGATTTCTTTGACCAGTCTTGTAGTCTAACATAACCCACCACTCACCTAAAAAAAAAAACATACAATGAATTAGCACATAATGCAGGTGAATTGTCACTTTATTATGAAGTAAAAATGAGCTTAAGTCTCAAGGTTCTCACCAGGACCCATTCTGGTCACTGCTTCTCTAAGATCATAATCTCTGTAGATGTCCAACTTCAGTTTAAATATGTTCATCTAAAGTATAAAACAGTTGATAAGTGTAACTTGTAAAGTATTTTGAATACATGAAAATGGATTAAAGTATTTAAGTTGGTTGTACCTCCATCATAGCATCTATTCTTTCGTCAGTGCTCCTAGATAATCTTGAGATGACATTGATTGTCCCCTGGAGCACCTCACCATCATTGTGAGGGGAATCACTATATTGATGCCTAAGGTTAAAGAAATACCTTATATGTACAAAATATGTCTAGTAAGTTAGAAATTCAATATGCACAATAAGAAATATGCACAATAATACATTTACCTGTTGCATGTAAATCATGGTGGAGAGTGGACTCCCATCTTGCATCAATAATTCTCCACCATTTTTGATATGCCATGGGATGCTTCTCTCTCAACCTTTCCTTGGCTTTATCCATAGCCTCATATAAGTAACCCATGTCATTCTTGTCCTCTCCATCAACCATCCTCAACACCTGTACAAGAGGCTCTATTAGCTTCAAATAATAAATGATTCTATCCCAAAAACGATGGTCACTGACCAAGCAAGAAATCTCATGTGCGACATCCCTAGATTCCTCTCTCAATGTAGCCACATGTGTCAAGTACTCAGAACTGTGTATAAGAGTGCTCAACTCATGTCTAAACTTATGCAAACTCTCCAATGCAATAAATTGTGAGGCAAATCTAGTTGGGCCAGGACGAATTACGTCATGTCCATCTGTGCACTCTCTCATCATATGTAAGATTCTATTGTGTCTATAAATAAAAGTAGTAATTATTTGCGCCTTGGACACCAAGTCATGCACACGTTTATCTTTGCCAATGTCCTCCATCATCAAGTCTAAGGAGTGTGCTGCACAAGGAACCCAATAAAGATGATGTCGTTTTGCCAATAGTTTTCTTCCAGCTGCCTTGTAACTAGCTTCATTATCAGTGACAACTTGAACTACATTTTCCTCGCCAATTTCTTCAACCATCTCATCCATGAGCCTACACAAGTAATCTGCATTCTTTATTTGTCCACTTGCATCTACAGATTTCATGAAGACTGTACCCTCACTGCAATATACAAGAAAGTTAATCATAGACCTTCTTGTTGTTCCTGTCCATCCATCACACATAAGAGTACAACCTCTTGCCATCCATATACCTTTGAATGATGCCACCCAATCCTTTATCTCAGTCAATTCCTCTTCAAGATATTTGCCATAAATCTCCTTCGGTGTAGGAGCTTTCAAACCGGGCCTGCCTCACCAACGGAATCTATCATTATCTGGAAGTATGGACTAGATGCTGTATGGGTTGGGACCCCTGCATGCAAAAACCATTTTACAATATTTTTTACTGCATGTTTGGCGGAAGCAGCTGTGGCTTTTACCCCTTTCAATGCATGCTTTATGCCAGGCTGTTTTGATGAAGGTTTTCTATGCATAAATGTGTCAACCCCACTAGTTGGTCTCGTTCCCCTCATTGAACCACCTCTCCTGACTACGGGTGGTGCCGGTGGCCTTGTTACACTAACCCCTGATGATGATCCTTCTCTTGTACTATGGAACCTCCGCATGTCACTTTCCAACATGGCAGCACGTCGACTCTGCCGCAGTCCTTCTCGCCATTCTCTCTCATTAGGTGAGAGATCCTCATACTCTGTATCATCTGACTCATCAACATCAACAGGAATTTGTCTTCCTTTCATTACAGCCTTACTTTTTCCCTTCCCAGAAATCTCTTCATGCAGTTCTTCTTGTTGTTGAATACGTATGCCTCTTTGTTGTTGTCTTGCAGACATGTACTCTTTCATCTCATTCATAACTCTCGTGGACATTGTTTACATTTTACTACATTTGTTCCAATATCTGCAATATGTTGTTTTAGGCGGTATACGCCTCCATTCATTTCCTTCCGACAGTGGTTACACCGCACTCTCTTAGAGGCAGCATCAATAAGAACACCGTGTTTCCATCCAATGTCTACTTGTGGGCCTGGTGACTGCTCTTCCTCGTGGCCCTCATCAGCCATAATTGCTAATCCTATAACAAATTAACAATACAAACACATTTATGTGTAAGTATAAAATTATGAACATAATTACATCTAATAATAACGAATGTATAACTAATTTCCCGAAATTAATCACTAATATGATCCTATGAAGGCATAATTAAGCATGATTAAGTCAATTAAGTGATTGAATAACTTAATTGATCTCTAATTGTGCTAATAGAACAAAAGTCCCAATTTTCAAACCCTAATTAGGGTGAAATTTGGAATTTTATCTAATTTCCCGAAATTAAACAGTTACATTATCAAACAAAGGCATGATTAAGTCAATTAAGTGATTGAAACACTTAATTGATCTCTAATTGTGCTAATAGAATAAAAGCCCCAATTTTCAAACCCTAATTAGGATGAAATTTGGAGATTTTATCTAATTGACAAAATCTAGGGGAAGAAGAAGAAGATATAACAAGATTAAACATGTATGCATGTTTTTTTATTTTTTTCAAAATTTATAACTAAATTACAAAATTAAAAAATATATATATACCTTAAGAAGAAAAACTTCTCCCTTGCTTGAGTAAGATCTTCTGAGATCTACTCAAGAAGATCTCCCTTGGGCTTTGCCTTTGGATGTGCTCCTTCTAACCTCTTTGAAGTTTCAAAGAAAACAAAAGGTTTAGAAGAAAATGAAGGAGAAGAGGAGGAGGAGGAAGAAGAAGAAGAAGAAGAAGAAGAAGAAGAAGAAGAGGAGGAGGAGGCCGACTAGGGAGGAGGCTGGCGGCGGTGGAGGAGGCCGGAGGCGGTGGAGGAGGAGGCTGTCGGAGCTGGGGGAAGGGGGAGCACCCTTGCGTGCTTCCTTGGATGCCCAAAACCTACAAAATATGGTGTCCTCGGGTGGGATCGCAGAACTAAAGGGGGATCGCGCCGGATCGCGACGGATCGACCCTTATCGGGTCGGATCGAACAGGGATCGATCGACTTTGCCCGATAAGGGGTCGATCCGGTGGGCAAAGTCCAAATTCGAACTTAAACCCGCTGGATCGACGGAATCGCGTTGGGATCGATCGATCCCTGTTCGACTCGAGCGATCCAACTCAGATCCTGTCGAGTTGGGTCGATCCACCTTGAAAACAGCTCAGATCCTGTCGAGTTGGGTCGATCCACCTTGAAAACAGGGATTTTGGGGGGCTTCCAGGCAGAATCGGATCCTTACCTGTCGATCCGATCCAGGATCGAGCGATTCTTGCTCGATCCCAGCGATTCTGCCTTCCATGATGCCCCCACCTACCCCCCTTTGCATGAGAATTGAGAGAAGGGGATGGGGGGCATTAAAAGAGGGAAAGTAAAGGGGAAAGTGAAACAACTTTTAAACTTTGAAGAGTGGGATCGGCCTTGGATCTTCTTGATCCAGATCGATCCAGGCTAAGTTGGCCCATCCCAGCCGATCTGGCCAGAAGTCCACCGATCGGGATCGGCTGGTTCTGCAAACCATGGGAGAGGTCAACTTAGTCTTCTATATGTGTTCCCTACCTGTTGAAATGTTGAGTGTGGAATGCTAGTTTTGAGATTTGCTCATGTTTATGCTTTGCTCTAAACAACATGATATCATGACAAGAGAATTAATATTTACTACATGCCCAGAAATTGTCAAAGTGGTTGTCCCCCTTCTCAGTAGGTAAAACTGGCCCGTAGGTGGTCACATGCTAGAGGGGCTATTATCTAATAAAAATGTTTAAAGTTAATTATCTATCATCTATTCTTTTGCACTTGCCAACGTAGGAAGCTAATAAGAAATGTACTCACGTACAGAAAGAACCTTAAAAGGTGAGGTCGATTACATGGTGCATCCACATAGACAGCATTAAGCAGGGAATGTGGCTGTTTCCTTCCTGACTGTATTTTAGTGGAAGTTTGAGAGCTTGGAAATTCACTTTTAATGTTGGTTTCAGGATGTAGTAGAAAATCCACATTAACCCTCTTTAAACTTTGAAATTTGGAATCATATTGACCATACGGTGGAAGATCCACTGCGAATGACATTTGTTGTCGGTTTATCCTTGGAAGAGAATCTGTAAGCATGGTAAGTTAGAGTCAGATCTGCTGATGATGGGCTGCCAATCCTCACACCTAAGAGCACCCAGAGTAAGTGGAAGTCCCAGGTATGACAATGGGAGCTCGCCAATCTTACACCCCAACAAGTAAGTCGTCCTCTCTAGGACCCTTTCATCAAGGTTCATACGTATGAGGGCACTCCTGTTAAAATTGACCTTGAGACTTGTGACCTCCTCCAGTAATTCCACAAAAAATTTAGCCATGAGCGGCATGTGTGCCTTCTCAGCAAGGAACAAAATGGTATCATTTGCATACTGCAAGTGAGAAATGGTCACATCACCTCTAGCCCCTTGAAAACTTGATTTCAGCGATGTTGCTTTCGTCCTCTGCTAAACCCCGCTCAGCATACTAGCAACGAGAACAAAAAAAAGTGGGGACAATGGATTGCCCTGTCCAGATTGGCAGGTTGGAAGGGTAGAGCTCTGTCTTTTAGAGGGAGACTGGTCTTGTGCAGTTCGGTGTTGGAAGTCCTAAATATGACAATGTGAACTCGTCAAACTTACACCCCAACAAGTAAGCCGTCCTCTTTAAGAACCTTTCATCAAGGTTCATACCTATGAGGGCACTCTTGTTAAAATTGACCTTGAGACTTGTGACTTCCTCCGGTAATTCCAGCAAAAACCTAGTCATGAGCGGCATGTGTGCCCTCTCAGCAAAGAATAGAATGGTATCATCCGCATACTGCAAGTGAGAAATGGTCACATCACCTCTAGCCCCTTGAAAACTTGATATTAGCGATGTTGCTTCCGCCCTCTGCTAAATCCTACTTAGCACACTAGCAATGAGAACAAAAAAGAGTGGGGACAATGGATCACCCTGTCTAGATTGGCAGGTTGGAAGGGTAGAGCTCTGTCTTTTGAAGGAAGACTAATATTATGCAGTTCAGTGTTGGAGAGTTTGCCCACTTATTTTCTTTCCATGTTTAGAATGCCAAGGATGGTGATGAAGAAGCTCGAGTCTATCCAATGCAGATTTTTTTTGGCATGGTAGTGGAGGGAGGTGCAAGGGCTTGCGTGATATTGCTTGGGGGAGAGTGGCCACCAACAGAATTCTAGGGGGGTCTGAGTCTCAAAATTTCCACACATTTTAACCATGCCCTTCTTTGTAAATGGCTTTGGAGGCTAGGAAGTGGAGAGGAGGGATTATGGACCACAATGATTAGACAACGACACTTCGGTAGGAGCAACCACTGGGACGTGCTGCCTTCAACCGTTAGAACTACTCTGCTCTGGTGTGATATTCTTTGTTACAAGGATATTATTTCTTCAGGAGCTAGTGTATGTCTTGGTAGGGGGGATGTGACACTTTTTTGGACAGACATTATAGCAACTCTAAAATTTAAAATATTTATAAATAAATTAAATTAGAATAAAATGAGAATAAATTAGAAGAAAAAGAGAATAATTAAACCCATTAAGTCAAAATAGGACTTGGGTTTGCACTAATGGTCCATGAATAAATAAATGGGCCTAAAAGGAAAGAGCCCAAGTTGAATGGGAGATATTTAGGTCAAATTTCGTAACTAATTAATTAATAAATTCAAAAGAGGCAAGATAATGACTAAAATAACTTATAATTATCTCTAAAAGAGTCCTAGACCTACCCAAACCCTTTGTCCACGTATCTAGAGTCCACCCTATGTCTAATGGGGGGGATAAATGCTAGGAAAAGGGAGATAAATATTGAAAATTCGGAGTTGGAGAAGAATGAGGAGTTTTAAGTGAATAAGGAGTCTTAAAACAAACAAATACCCTCTCATTTCGTACCAACCCAATCCTAGACTTCTCTGGAGCTTGGAGAACGAGGAGAAGAAGGTTTGGACGTGGAGAGCAAGGTGAAGGAGGCTAGGAGCAAAAGGGATTTCGTCATCTTCAACATCTCCAAACCCTAGGATTTCAAAGCGTTAAAGGTAGATAATCTCTCAAGCAAAATCTAATTAACTTCGACCCTAGGTAGACCATGAACCCATCTTTGAAAGTCCTTATTTTCCCCGATTATCATCATGTCATTCGCGAGTATTTCATGTTCAAAGTTTTGTCATGAACTTGTACCCGAATTGACTTGTTTACCTTAAATCCATGTATAGACTTGATTTCGTGCCCTGAAACGTTTACTATAAATACTGCATGATGTTAGGATTCGAATGATCCTATTTTCTCCAATTTCTATCATATACCATATTCGAATTAAATCGAATTCCATCACTGTGTATGATTTTATGTCACCGAGATGTGACATATTCATAGCATGTCCATACTATGTCTATTCTCTAATTAACTGTTACTGTAGATACCTCTGCATGTCTAGTTTCATATAAAACTGATTTCATGATTTTTCGACATGTATACGAATTTATATGTATTTTTGAATGGCCCTGTGTCAAGTCCATGGAGGACTGGCCCAAAATCCCAAGTGAACCAGATCACTTTTGGGGTTCGACCAGATCTTCTAAGAACGCGATGGCCCGACCCGTCGCGATTATTAGAAGGTCGCGACAGAGGGGCCCGTCGCGACATGAACGCGACGGCCCGATACGTCGCGTTCTTCATGCCTGTACCGATTGTCCAGAATGTGACAGACCCCGACGTCGCGTTCATGGATCGATTGCACTAATCGCGACCATTCACCCCGTCGCGTTTAGAGCATCTGACGATTAGCCTGTTTCTGTTCTAATGAACGTGACCGACCATCCCGTCGCGATTTGAAACGCGACAGGTACCCCCGTCGCGTTCTTACTGTGTAAACCAGAACCCTAACTCTTCATGCCAATCATGTTAATCATGTAAATTGACCATTGGTTAACTCCTAAATTGTACTGTTATGAACAGTAACGACCTGTTTAATAATGATGGGTAATATTCATATGATTTCCATTAAATAAAAGCTATGTGCACAACTGTCTCTTGCTATCATGATTACCTTACACACGCACACACTAAACATAAATGTTTGCCATGAAACCTTACCAAATTACTCAATAATATATCTGGTAATTAAGTATAATTATTCATATAAATTCCCTATTATTTTTAATAAACTTGTCTTCGTTTTATTCGTGCATTTGTATACCGTTATCGCGTCCCTCTACCTTCGAGCACTCGAGGCAAGACGGACTACGTTTCTTTACACATCTCTATCTTGGCTTGGACGACCTCTCCGTTGGGAATACTCCTGATTGGAACAGGAAGTCCTTGTCGAGGCCTCCGTAAGTCTCCTTGTCTTTGGCGGATGTCCATTGCCAACGAGCGGGTTGTACCATCAAAACCTATTATACCCTTTAGGGATCAGCATGATCCAACGGCCTTAGTGTGTTCTCTCTTACCTCGATATCACGCCGGACCTCTGGCCTATGTTCATAGCACGGCTATTGGGCGGTTGTGACTTCTACCGGACTGTCGACACATAATCATGTGTTGTGCAACTGTTATTATCGCTTGTTTATCGTTGTTTTACGAATATGTCCATATTCTCATCTACTATCTCTACATTCTCATCTATTCACATTCTCTCTAGACTCTCATCTATTCGTCAATTACTCTCATCTATTCTTGGTACACTATTTGACCATTCTTTTGATTGTCTAAGATAAAAACATGATCAATGCCAGGCAACATTATAAAGGGCCCGATCTGGTCCTGGGAGGTGCGCCCGAAAGGCTATAACTCGCGGGGGTTTAATGATCAGGGTGTTCGGCATGCATCCAATGCATGCCTAGCAAGATTTAATCTATGACAATCAATCTATCATTTTACTTGATCTCGTGGTTGAAGAATATCGACCAAACATGCTATCGTGACTAGTGTACTTTTGTGCAACCATACATGCTATCTGATATGGCCAATCCCTTTTCATACTTGTTGAGCTATTTTCATGATAAAGCATTGCTATCGTGTGACATTACTCTCGTGACTATACTTGATCATTCTTTCTAGTTATCATACTTGATAAAATATTAATTACTTAAAGCATGTCTGTTTATACGAGGTATTAAGTCCTACTGGGCGATTATCGCTCATCCTGCACTATTTATTTCATGTGTTTTAGGTGAGTCTGATAGAGACTATCACACTCACGAGGAAGGGAATGATGAGGAGCAGGAGTGACCCCACTTTAAGACAACCAAATTTTTTAGTTGTTAGTTAGTCAGTTGTAATAGTTTGGATTTGAATAAAGTTCTCTGGACCCTAGTTATGGCTCTGAATTAGTGATTGTAATAGTTGTTAGTGGAATTATATAATAAAGTTGGATTTTGTTTGGCATTATTCCAATTGTGCAATGGTTTGATGTCTATTCTCTCTCTATACTATTTATTTAACTATATTATCGCTTCGATATTCCGCGTCGGGGCGTTACAGTTTTGTGGTATCAGAGCCTAGGTTATTCTAAGTATAGGATGATATAGGATTGACCTGCATTGACTAAGAGTCTAATTTCATTCCTATGTGAGAGATGGGTAGAACCATAGGTAATAAGATAAAAATAAACTCACACACGCACAAACTTAGTGCAACCTCAATAACTTACATTAAATTTTTCTTTTGAAGGAACTTAAGAACATCAGCAATGGCAGCGGAGCGTGCACAACTCCGTGACATGCAGCAAACTATTCAGGAGCTCACTCGAGCACTACTTCAAGCTGCTGATGGCGGCGGTAATAGAGGGGCAAGATGGGTAGAACCATAGGTAATAAGATAAAAATAAACTCACACACGCACAAACTTAGTGCAACCTCAATAACTTACATTAAATTTTTCTTTTGAAGGAACTTAAGAACATCAGCAATGGCAGCGGAGCGTGCACAACTCCGTGACATGCAGCAAACTATTCAGGAGCTCACTCGAGCACTACTTCAAGCTGCTGATGGCGGCGGTAATAGAGGGGCAAGAGAATTACACAGGAATTTTCGTAGCATGAACCCGTCTCGTTTCAGTGGGACCACTGATCCCGACGAGGCTGAGCACTGGTTAAAAGAGATAGAGCGCATCTTCCGCGTCTTGCAATGCGCGGATGGTGATAATTTATTACTTGCAACCTTTCAATTAGAAAGAGACGCCCGTGCGTGGTGGGAATCTGTTGAAGCCACCAGGACTGATGCACAATTCACTTGGGATGAATTCAAGGAGCAGTTCAACTCCAAGTATTTTTCCAAACAAGTTTAGGAGAGAAAGACTACTGAGTTCACCGCACTGAAATAGAGGAACCTCACGGTGGCAAAGTATGAAGCTTAATTTTCTCGGTTGGCAAGGTACGCTAATCACCTTGTCAGCACTGAGAGGATGAAGGCAAAATGATTCCTCAATGGACTCAAGCCCTCCTATATCACTCAACTTGCACCCTTGGACATTCAGACTTATGCTGATGTAGTCAAGAAGGCCCAGTTGCTAAAGGATGCGGCTGATCTTACAGATCGCATCAAGGGCAGGATTGTCAAGAAGGAACGAACACCTAGTTCCTCAAGTAGACCGACCAATGGCAAGAAGCGGCCCTTCAACATCACTGGAGGGCCAAATCAGGAAAGGAAGCCCAAGATCGCTACCCCCTCAAACACCAATAAGACCAATTGCGAGCACTGTGACAAACCTAGTCATACTGCCAATGAATGCTGGAGGAAAGCGAGCGCATGCCTACGCTGCGGAAATCGCAATCACCGCATTTTCGAGTGCCCTGTGCTGAAGGAGCAGGAAAAGGAGAAGCGCTCGAATGGGCAAAAGAAGCCTGGCCGACTGCAAGTTGTGCAGGAAGTGGAGACCATCAAGGAGGGTGGAGTCGTAGAAGGTACATTGCAAGTCTTTTTTCAATCAACATTTGTTTTGTTTGATACTGGCGCTACACATTCGTTCATATCACAAACATTTTCTGATACCCTAACTGTTAAACCTACATCTATGGGTTTCAAATTGCCTGTCACAACACCATTGGGGGAGAAAGCCCTACTGAACAAATATTTTTCATTAGCGGATATATGATAGGAGAACTCAATCTAAGAGCCGACCTGGTGTGTATGCCCATGGAAGGCTATGTTGTCATACTAGGAGCTGATTGACTATCTACTTATGGGGCTTGTGTTGATTATAGAAGAGGGAAGATTTCATTTAGTGAATTCCCTAAATTGACCTTCACGGGACGTAGACACACACTGCTATTTGGGCACAAAGCATGATTAGGAAGGGATGTGTGGCATTCCTTGCTGCTATAGTAGTTGAAAAGAAAGCACCCAAGATATTAGATATACACATAGTGTAAGAATACTCCGACGTTTTCCCCGATGAGTTGCTAGGCATTCCACCTGAACGAGATGTGAATTTCTCAATCGATCTGACCCCTGGAGCTGCATCGGTGTGACATCAGCCATTATAGAATGTCGCCTACTAAATTGAAAAAACTAAAGGAGTAATTGATAAAGTTACTGGAGAAGGGTTTTATTAGACCAAACACTTCCCCTTAGGGAGCACCCGTTCTATTTGTTAAAGAGGACGGATCTATGAGGTTATGCGTTGACTACAGGCAGTTGAATCAGCTGATCATCAAGAACAAATACCCTCTGCCTCGCGTCGATGAATTATTTGATCAAATATCTAGAGGTAAGTACTTTTCTAAGATTGACCTTAGGTCGGGATATCATCAGATGAGAATTAAAGATGCAGATATCTACAAGACAGCTTTCAAGAGCAGGTATGGGCATTTTGAATTTGTAGTTATATCTTTTGGACTAACCAATGCTCCTACAGCCTTCATGCAATTAATGAACAGCATCTATCGGTCATACCTCGACAAATTCGTCGTGGTGTTTATTGATGATATTCTTATATACTCCAAGACCAAGGAAGAGCATGAGGAGCATCTGAGGATCGCTCTACAGATCTTACGCGACAACAAGCTCTATGTCAAATTGAGCAAGTGTGAGTTCTGGCTCGAGGAGGTGTCATTTCTAGGCCATGTCATATCCAAGGATGGTATCGCTGTTGATCCTTCCAAGGTTGAAGCGTCACTGAGATTAGAAGTTTTCTTAGACTGGCTGACTATTACAGGCGGTTCATAAAAGATTTCTCCAAGATAGCTGTACCTCTTACTCGCCTTACGCTAAAGGAGAACCCTTATGTCTGGAGCAAGGAATGTGAAAAGAGCTTTTAGACACTGAAGAAGTGCTTGACTTCTGCACCTGTCCTCGCGTTACCAGTCGAGGGCAAAAGATTCTCAGTCTATACTGATGTATTTGGAATCGGTCTAGGCTGTGTTTTAATGCAGAATGAGAAGGTGATAGCCTATTCATCTAGACAGCTGAAGCCTCATGAAGTCAATTACCCTGTCCATGACTTAGAACTAGCTGCAGTAGTGTTTGCACTTAAGATCTAGAGGCATTATCTTTATGGAGAGGAATTTATTATCTACTCCGATCACAAAAGTTTAAAGTATCTATTCTCTCAGAATGAGCTCAATATGAGACAAAGAAGATGGTTGGAATATCTGAAGGATTTTGATTTCAACATTCAATATCACCCTAACAAGGGTAATGCTGTAACAGATGCACTTAGCAGGAAGCCTATAGCATCTTTGTCTTGCTTAGTCATGGGAGAGATGCAGCTATTAGAGCAATTCGCCAGTCTAGATTTAAACATTGAGCAGAGAAGTGATCAGGTGCTAGTGGCCACCTTAGAGCACTACCCGACATCTTTGTCGAGATCAGGGAACAACAAGCCAATGACCCATTTTTGGTCCGAGTCAAGGAAACCCTAACAGACAGACCAAACTTCTCCATCACGGAGGATGGGAGATTGTTATTTCAAGGGAGGACATGTATGCCTGATAATGAAGAATTGAAGAGGAAACTAATGGATGAAGCCCACAAGACTAAGTACACAATTCACCCAGGAGCAACTAAGATGTACAGGACATGAAAAGGTCATTTTGGTGGCCCAACATGAAGCGTGGGGTGGCTGAGCATGCCGCGCACTGCCTCACATGCCAACAGGTCAAAGCAGAGCATCGACGTCCTGCGGGTGTACTCAGACCCTTGGAGATACCAGAATGGAAGTGGGAGAGCATTGACATGGACTTTATCATGGGTTTGCCTCGAACTCGTGGTGGACTAGATGTTGTATGGGTCATAGTAGACCGATTGACAAAATCCGTACACTTCTTAGCAATCAAGAGCACTTGGAGTGTGGATGTGTTAGCTGCGATGCATGTAAAAGAGATTGTGAGACTGCATGGAGTTTCTGTATCCATAGTCTCAGATCGTGACCCTAGATTCACCTCTCGATTCTAGAAGAGACTTCAATCTGCACTAGATACTAAACTTAATTTTAGCACTGCTTTCCACCCACATACAGATGGGCAGACAGAAAGAACAAACCAGATTGTAGAAGACATGCTGCGAGCATGTGCTATAGATTTTAAAGGGTACTGGCATGAGCAGTTATCATTAATGGAATTTGTCTGTAAGAAAAGTTACCAAGCCAGCATTAAGATGACATCATTTGAAGCACTATACGGTAAAAGCTATAGATCGCCAGTTTGCTGGAATGAAGTAGGCGAACAACAATGGTTGGGACCAGACATGGTGCAAAACACAAGCAGAGACATACAGATCATCAGGAACAGAATTAAAATAGCTCAGCCCAGGCAAAAGAGTTATGCAGACAAAAGGAGAAGGGACTTAGAGTTTCAAATCGAAGATCATGTGCTGCTTAAAGTATCCCCAACCAGAGGATTTTAAAGGTTTGGAATGAAAGGTAAGTTAAGGCCAAGATTCATAGGCCCTTTTGAAATACTTGAAAGAGTTGGCGAAGTGGCATATCATCTAGCACTACCTCCACAATATTCCACCGTACATAATGTTTTTCATGTATCTATGCTGAGAAAGTATGTGTACGACCTATCACATGTGATCAGCTATGATGATATAGTTCTGCACAAAGATATGACATATGAAGAGAAGCCAGTCAGAATACTAGACAAGAAGATCCAACAACTTCGGAACCGATCTATACCCATGGTGAAAATACTATGGAACAATCATGGAGTCGAAGAAGCCACGTGGGAACCCGAAGCGACAATGAGACGGAATACCCGGATCTATTCAGTAAGTCATTCTTCCTCTTACGATCATATGAATTTGGGGACCAAATTCTTTTTAAGAGGGGGAGGATATAGCAACTCTAAAATTTAAAATATTTATAAATAAATTAAATTAGAATAAAATGAGAATAAATTAGAAGAAAAGGAGAATAATTAAACTCATTAAGTCAAAATAGGACTTGGGTTTGCACTAATGGTCCATGAATAAATAAATGGGCCTAAAAGGAAAGAGCCCAAGTAGAATGGGAGATATTTAGACCAAATTTCGTGACTAATTAATTAATAAATTCAAAGGGGGCAAGATAATGACTAAAATAACTTATAATTATCTCTAAAAGAGTCCTAGACCTACCCAAACTCATTGCCCACAGATCTAGAGTCCACCCTATGCCTAATGGAGGGGATAAATGCTAGGAAAAGGGAGATAAATATTGGAAATTTGGAGTTGGAGAAGAATGAGGAGTTTTAAGTGAATAAGGAGTCTTAAAACAAACAAATACCCTCTCATTTCGTACCAACCCAACCCTAGACTTCTCTGGGGCTTGGAGAACGAGGAGAAGAAAGTTTAGACGTGGAGAGCAAGGTGAAGGAGGCTAGGAGCAAAGGGGATTTCGTCATCTTCAACATCTCCAAACCTTGGGATTTCAAAGCGTTAAAGGTAGGCAATCTCTCAAGAAAAATCTAATTAACTTTGACTCTAAGTAAACCATGAACCCATCTTCGAAAGTCCCTTATTTTCCCCAATTATCATCACGTCATTCGCGAGTATTTCATGTTCAAAGTTATGTCATGAACTTGTACCCGAATTGACTTATTTACCTTAAATCCATGTATAGACTTGATTTCGTGCCCTGAAACTTTTACCATATATATGATGTTAGAATTTGAATGATCCTATTTTCCCCAATTTTTATCATGTACCTTATTCAAATTAAATCGAATTACATCACTGTGTATGATTTTAGGTCACCGAGATGTGATCTATTCATAGCATGTCCATACCATGTCTATTCACTAATTAACTGTTACTATAGATACCTCTGCATGTCTAGTTTCATATAAAACCGATTTCGTGATTTTTCGACATGTATACGAATTTATATATATTTTTGAATGGCCATGTGTCAAGTCCAAAGAGGACTGGCCCAAAATCCCAAGTGAACCAGATCACTTTTGGGGTTCGGCCAGATCTTCTGAGAATGCGACGACCCGACCCATCGCGATTCTCAGAAGGTCGCGACATGAACGCGACGGCCCGACACGTCGCGTTCTTTATGCCTGTACCGATTGTCCAGAACGCGACAGACACCGGCGTCGCGTTCATGGATCGATTGCCCTAGTCGCAACCGTTCACCTCGTCGCGTTTAGAGCATCTGATGATTAGCCTGTTTTTGTTCTAATGAACGCGACCGACCATCCCATCGCGTTCTTACTGTGTAAACCAGAACCCTAACTCTTCGTGCCAATCATGTTAATCATGTAAATTGACCATTGGTTAACTCCTAAATTATACTGTTATAAATAGTAACGACCTGCTTAATAATGATGGGTAATATTCATATGATTTTTATTAAATAAAAGCTATGTGCACAACTGTCTCTTGCTATCATGATTACCTTACATACGCACACACTAAATATAAATGTTTGCCATAAAACCTTACCAAATTACTCAATAATATATCTGATAATTAAGTGTAATTATTCATATAAATTCCCTATTATTTTTAATAAACTTGTCTTCGTTTTATTCGCACGTTTGTTTACCGTTATCGTGCCACTCTACCTTCGAGCACTCGAGGCAAGACGAACAACATTTCTTTACACACCTCTATCTTGGCTTGGACGACCTCTCTGTTGGGAATACTCCTGACTATACCAGGAACTCCTTGTCGAGGCCTTTGTAAGTCTCCTTGGCTTTGGCAGACGTCCATTGCCGATGAGCGGCTTGTACCATCAAAACCTATTATACCCTTTAGGGATCAACATGATCCAACGGCCTTAGTGTGTTCTCTCTTATCTCGATATCATGCCGGACCTCTGACCTATGTTCATAGCACGGCTATTGGGCGGTTGTGACTTCTACCAGACTGTCGACACATGACTATGTGTTGTTCAACTGTTATTATCGCTTGTTTATCGTTGTTTTACGAATATGTCCCTATTCTCATCTACTATCTCTACATTCTCATCTATTCACATTTCACATTCTCTCTAGACTCTCATCTATTCGTCAATTACTCTCATCTATTCTTGGTACACTATTTGGCCATCTTTTTGATTGTCTAAGATTAAAACATGATCAATGCCAGGCAACATTATAAAGGGCCCGATCTGGTCCTGGGAGGTGCGCCCGAAAGGCTATAACTTGCGGGGGTTTAATGATCAGGGTGTTCGGCATGCATCCAACGCACGACTAGCAAGATTTAATCTATGGCAATCAATCTATCATTTTACTTGATCTCGTGGTTGAAGAATATCGACCAAACATACTATCTGACTAGTGCACTTTTGTGCAACCATACATGCTATCTCGTTATATGGCCAATCCCTTTTCATGCTTGTTGAGCTATTTTCATGAGAAAACATTGCTATCGTGTGACATTACTCTGGTGACTATACTTGATCATTCTTTCTAGTTATCCTACTTGATCATCATCATCATCAGAGCCTTATTCCATTATTTGGGGTCGGCTACATGAATCCTTTTCTGCCAAAGATTTCTATCAAGTGCTATAGTCGTGTTTAAACTCAAAAAGTCCAAGTTCTTCCTAATAACATCACACCATCTCATTTTAGGCCTTCCCCTAGCTCTTTTACTAGCATCCATTAAAATTTGGTCACATCTTTTAACCGGCGCCGAGTTAGGACGACGGTACACGTGTCCAAACCACCTAAGTCTATTTTCTCTCATTTTTCTATCAATTGGAGTTATCCCCAAATCCTCACGGAAGCGCTCATTCCTAATCTTATGTTTCTTAGTCTTATCACACATCCATCTCAGCATCCTCATCTCTGCTACACATATTTTGTTAACGTATTCCTTTCTCACTGCCCAACACTCGGTGCCATATAATAAAGCAGGCCTCACTGCCGTTCTATAAAACTTTCATTTAAGTTTCACTGGTATACGACGATCGCAGAGGACTCCTGATGCACTTCTCCATTTTAGTCAACCTGCCTTAATCATGTGTGCCACATCGTCATAAATCTCCCCATTCTCTTGGATGATAGATCCCAAGTATCGAAAGCCACTACTCTTAGAAATATCTTGACCATCAATTTGAATCATATCTCCTTGAAGCACCATTTGATTACTATAATTACAATGCATAAACTCAGACTTACTCATACTAATTTTAAAACCTTTAGACTCCAAAGCATGGTTTGGCGTGCCGGATCGGATCGGGCCGATTCGGGCGAATCAGGGGAAATCCGATTCGCGATTCGCTTGATTCGGTCTGATTCGCCTAGTTCTGTTCAGGCAGGGTTCTTTGGACTCAGGATCCTGTTCAGTCAGGGTTGTCAGGATCCCCTTATTTACCTGAATATCATTTAAGTAAATGTTATAATTTGTTGTTTCATTTACTTAAGATATTACATGTAAATAAGGAAGTACCCCCCATTTGAATCCAATAAAAATATCAAAAAAATCATATCTCTTACCAATAAAAAGTCAACTCTCCCATCGAAGAACAAAATCGCGATTTTGGTGATTTTAGCGAAATGCTAACTTTTTAATCTCTCATAATTTGGTCTATCTAAAAATTTGATAATTCAAATAAACCATATGGAACACTAAAAATATAAAGTCCGGTAAAAAAAGTCAAACGTGCATGTGACTTCTCCAAGGGAGCCGCTCTCCTACTGACAGCACTTAGTCTGCTCGAGGCATCTCAAGATTTGGTCAAACTTAAGTTATCATCATTCAAACTCATAAGAATTGTCACTTTCTAGTTTCTTTTCAATTAGAAAGTGAAAATTCTCATAAGTTTAGGTGATGATAACTTAAGTTTGACCAAATCCTGAGATGCCTCGAGCAGACTAAGTGCTGTCAGTAGGAGAGCGGCTCCCCTGGAGAAGTCACATGCACGTTTGACTTTTTTTTACCGGACTTTAGATTTTTAGTGTTCCATATGGTTTATTTGAGTTATCAAATTTTTAGATAGACCAAATTATGAGAGATTAAAAAGTTAGCATTTCGTTAAAATCACCAAAATCGCGATTTTGTTCTTCGATGGGAGAGTTGACTTTTTATTGGTAAGAGATATGATTTTTTTGATATTTTTATTGGATTCAAATGGGGGGTACTTCCTTATTTACATGTAATATCTTAAGTAAATGAAACAACAAATTATAACATTTACTTAAATGATATTCAGGTAAATAAGGAGATCCTGATAACCCTGCCTGAACAAGATCTTGAGTCCAGTGAACCCTGCCTGAACAGGACCAAGTTCTGGCCGAATCCAAGCGGATCGAACCGAATCGGTTCGATCCGCACGAATCGGATCGGATCAGGATAATCCCGATTCGGTCCGAATCGGCGATGCGCCAAACCTTGCTCCAAAGCATGCCTCCAACTTTCTAACTTAACATTTAAACCATCAATACTCTCATCAATTAAGAAAATATCATCCGCAAATAGCATACACTAAGGGATATCATGATGCAAATGTTTTGTTACCTCATCTATAACCCGAGCAAAGAGATACGGACTTAGGGCAGAACCTTGATACAAACCTATAGTGACTGGAAATTCACGAGTCTCTCCAGCAATAGTTCTCACACTAGTAGTAGCACTCTCGTACATATCCTGAATCAAGTCAACATATCCTTAAGAGACTCCCTTCTTTGTTAATGCCCACCAAATCAAGTCTCTCGGTACTCGATCATACGTCTTCTCCAAATCAAGAAAAATCATATATAAATCTCTTCTCATCTCTCTATACTTCTCCATTAACTGTCGCAATAAGAAAATAGCTTCTGTAGTAGATCTACTAGGCATAAAACCAAATTGATTTTCTGATACAATAGTCATACATCGCATTCGATTCTCGATTACTCTTTCCCAAAGTTTCATAGTGTGACTCGTAAGTTTAATTCCGCGATAATTATTACAGCTTTGAATATCCCCTTTGTTTTTATAGAAAGGAACTACAACATTTTTTCTCCATTCTTCTGGCATTCTCCGTTCCTTCAAATTTTTATTGAAAAGTTTAGTTAACCATTTAATACCAATGTCTTCTAAGCCTTTCCACACTTTAATAGGTATGCCATCCGGTCCTAAGGCCTTGTCTAATTTCATTTTCTTAAAGCATCACCCACTTCTGACATCTTAATACGTCTGAAATACTGATAATTATCAAATTTTGTTGACTCTTGATTCTCTTCTAAAGAGACATCCTTAAAACAATTTCCATTAAGTAATTTCTAAAAATAGTTATACCATCTCTCTTTAACCTCTAGATTCTTAACTAAAACCTTTTGATCTTCATCCTTAATGCAAGGAACATGATCTAGATCTCTACTCTTCCTTTCTCTTAATTTAGCAAGTTTAAATATATCTTTTTCTCCCTCTCGAGTTCCTAATTTATTATATAATTCTTCAAACGCCTTGGACTTAGCTTCACTAACTATTCTTTTAGCCCTCTTTTTAGCTATTTTATAAGCTTCTAAAGTTTGATTATTCTTGTTGGTTTGCCAAGCCTTAAAACAATCTCTTTTAACTCTAATGGTATTTTGAATTTTCTCACTCCACCACCAAGTCTCTCTTTCTACATTCATTTTACCTTTAGATTTACCTAAGAGTTGATTTGCTACATTCTTTATACAATTTGTGACATTATTCCACATTACATTAACTTCTTGATCTAAATTCCAAATACTTTCTTTTACTAGATGATTTTTAAATGTTTCCAAATTTTTACTTTTCAAATTCCACCACTTAATCTTGGCACAATTATTTATGATGATTTTTCTTTTAAATTTTGAAATACGAGTGTCTATTACTAGTAACCTATGTTGTGGGCCTAAACTCTCTCTAGGAATAACTTTACAATCTTTACACAAAACTCTATCAGCCTTTCTAATAAGAAAATAATCAATTTGGCTCCTATGTGTTCCACTCTTGTATGTTATTAGGTGTTCGTCTTTCTTCTTGAAGAAGGTGTTAGCAGTTACTAGATCATAAGTCATAGCAAACTCAAGAATACTAGTACCCATGTCATCTTACTTGATAAAATATTAATTACTTAAAGCATGCATGTTTATACGAGATATTAAGTCCTACTGGGCGATTATCGCTCATCCTGCGCTATTTATTTCATGTGTTTCAGGTGAGTCTGATGGAGACTACCACACTCACGAGGAAGGGAATGAGGAGGAGCAGGAGTGACCCCACTTTAAGACAACCAAATGTTTTTTAGTTGTTAGTTAGTCAGTTGTAATAGTTTGGATTTAAATAAAGTTCTTTGGGCCCTAGTTATGGCTCTGAATTAGTGATTGTAATAGTTGTTAGTGGAATTATATAATAAAGTTGGATTTTGTTTGGCATTATTCCAATTGTGCAATGATTTGATGTCTATTCTTGCTCTATACTATTTATTTAACTGTATTATCGCTCCGATATTCCGCGTCGGGACGTTACAGACATAGTGTCGAGACTTTGCACTGTAGGATATTTTTTGCTTCTCTATTCTAGATCTCGACGAACCCCCTAGGGACAGTAGCCCAGCCATTGGAGGGTTTGGATGGCGACCTCCATGAGGGACCTCAGGCTTGATGAGATGGTGCAGTTTTAGGACCTTTTAGCCTTTCTCACTCCATTTTGTCTGACGGCCAAGGAGGATGTGTGGAAATGGAGGTTGGAGAAGGGAGGATGTTTCACAGTCAGATTTGCCTACCAGATCATATGAAATGGTGGGTTCGACACAATTTGCATGATCATGTTTGGCTCCCTAAGAGCCTCTTGAGGGTGAAGGTCCTGATTTGGAGAATATCTTATGGGCGCCTTCTGACGTGGGATAGGCTATGCCGCTTTTTTGTGTTTTATGTGGGGAGGAGAATGAATCTCTTGACCACCTCTTTGTGGGCTGCTTCTATTCTCAAGGAGTATGGAGAGAGGACCCACTGTACTTTCTGGCAGCACTCGAGGGTCCAACAATTTTTTAGGCAGTGGAATAGGCGTTGGCCCATCAAAGGAGATAGGATGATTTGGTGGCTAATCCTTCATGCCACCCCTTGGACATTTTGGGGAGAATGGAACAGTCGGATATTTAGTAGAATTTCACGTCATGTGGAAGCTATTTTCATGCTGCTTGTGCTAGCTGTTTCTTTTTGTAATGTAAATCCAACTACTTCTTCCCTCTTTGGTTTATTGGGGAGTTCTTCTGCCACATGAATTTAGTGTGGAACTCCTTGTATAGGTGGTGGGGTGTTGTTTTTTGAGGCGTCTCACCTATACTTGTACATTCCATTTACTCTTTCATTAATATATTTGTGGTACTATCCACTTCAAAAAAAAAGGTTAGAGTCAGTATAGACATAGTGGCATTTTCTTTGAGGGCATTGACAAGTGAAATATAATGTGCAAACTTTCAGGTAGGCCATACAGTTGCAAGTTCATCTAATCAACTGTTACCATGTTGATTGGGACATTTGTTTTCTGGGGGAAGATGATTGGGACATCCTTTTCTCTGAATAACATAGGCTATTTTTGTTTGATCTGCCTTAGCACATGGGACAGCTAATATTTTTATATGCATAGTTTTGGGCATTGCTGAATTCTGATTTCGGGCATACTTATTTATTTCCATAGTCATGTGACCTAGTTTTTCTCCCTGTTGCCTCTGCCTGGGACACGGCATCTGTCATTATTAGCATTCAGTCCTGTGTTTGCTTTCAGCAGTGTGTTTCAATCCCTAAATGATATGCTGGCTCACATTTGTTTTCCGAGGTGTTGATGGGCATCCAAAATGTCTCTGTCAGCATCTGTCCTGGGCTTACTTGCAGTGATAGAGTTGGAGATTCAAATCCTGCAGTGACATAGATGCATGTTCCAATGCCTGGTTTTCTGTGGCTATGAGTCCTTGGGACTTCCCAATGATAAATGGTCTGACCTCCATGAAATTCACTGTGCTAATTATTTCACAGTCACTGTTGAAATACTAATGATGCATTTGGGAACTTTTTATGAACTGCTTCATGCAACCTACTGCCAAGTAAAAGTGTTTTCAAGCAGAATGCTTTGCTTATCTTAGAAGTAAAAGAAGCATGAGAACACAAAACGAACACATTGATTTGAATTTTTTTTATCAATTCTGACATAAATATCCTCAACCTAATGTTTGTAAAGAGAATTGTTATCTTTCTGTAATTTCTTAAATCTGTATTCACTGCTAGTTAGAGCCAAAAGGCAAGAAAGGCCTGTGGGGTCTTCCATTGGATTCAAATGCCTGGGCAGTTGAGATGACATTTGCATCCAGATCGTCTTGGTGGAAGAAATGAAATGATAGAGGGAAGAGCAATATAATGTTTCTGAAGATTCTACATATCATGAATCATGAGTATCAGAAAGTCATAGCTGGTCTAAGACATTAAGTAGAATAGTTGTTGGTTCCCCAAAAAATAAGAAACAAGAAGAAAAACGGTATCATGTTAATAAGAGGATATGTGATGCATTATTAAAAGATACATGTTTACAGATACTTCACCTTGCTTAAAGGGCAGTTAGTTTATCATGAAAATACAATCATAGGTCTAGAAGTGATACAACCATGAGCATTAACTGTGTTGAATTAAAATAATGAAGTCATTGCAAAGAATATCCTCAAGAATGTGGACAAATTGAGGTAATTTCTGGCATAAATTTTGGACCAGGGTAAGGGGTTGATGTCTGGAGAGTGGAGATATCACTTGGGAAGGCTTACTTAAGGTGTGGTTATAGTTAAGGTCTTTGTTGGCAAGGAGTCATAGACTGAAGATTCTATTTCTGCAGGATAGATGGTGTGATTAAATAAAACCTTATCAGAGTTGTTCCCTTCTCGATTGTGCATTGCTGAACTCCAGATGTGGTCTTAGCAGATGTCTTGGATCATGGCTCCATGAAAGGCTAACTCAGATTGGCCGAAGAATCAGCCAGATCCAAATCCTATCCAATCTGGATCAAATTGGCTGAGTTGGCCAATCCACCAGTAGTCAGGCCAATCTGCCTGATTTTTTTAAAGCTAAAAATAAAAAATAAAAAAAATCAGAAGAGAGGGGGGTGCAGCCTGATTTTTTAAAGCTAAAAGTCAGAAAATTTTAAAAATATAAAAATCAGATAAGAGGGGGAGGGGATGTGGTGAATGAAGAAGAAGAAGAAGAGATGGGGGCCAGGGAAAGAAGATAATGACTTTACTGGCAGCAGTGGGCATGAAGGCTGGGGTGATGGTGACCCGGTTGATACTAGCCAGTATTGCTATGACTCTCACAGGATTGGAGCAGTCTGGCAGGCCAGGCCAATTGCAGTGGAATTTCTTCAATCCTCCCCTTCCCCCAACTCTGATTGCCACCAAGCAATCCCAAGCCGAATCAGCTGATTCCAATCCAGGTTAGTCGATTCTACCTTCTGTGCATGGCTTAGTTGGGGAACAAGGTGCCACAAGGAAGACATGCTTCATTTTGGTGATTGCTTTCCTTTTCTCCAAAAAGATGTGAAATAGGTAGATGGGATATTCCTCATCCACTCAAATACATAGCACTGATGGAAATTAAAGAAGGTTGAAAGACAAAGAAATACCCCAAAACTGGAAGCCCCTGACTGCTACATCAAAACAATCAAAATGCAACTAACTACAAAACATTCAGATCCTACTGTTTTGGTGCCATAAAGCATGAAGAGGGACCTGCATGTAACCAAGACCCTTGCTTTGAGCATCTGTTAATGGTGATGATAATTAACTCCGATCTCTATTTGGCTTGGGAATAGTAATGTTCCAAAACTGACTTTTTTTCCCATTATTTGTGAAATTGGCCTGTCTCTGATTGAACTTGAATCCCTAAAAAAATGTCCTTTGAATTAATTCCTCATAGCTCCAATTAGCCATAATAATCCGAGTGAGCAGTATTTTCCAAATTGTGCTATGTCATTTCTGTCTCTTTACCATGCAACCTAGCCTTTTGTGTCTCTTTAAACTTCCCTTGGCCAAAGATGCACACTTAGGAATAGATCTGATGTCCACAAAAGCATTGGCACGGGCTGGCAAAACTTGCAACGTGACTGATGATGATCACGAGCCTGTAAATCTGGCACTGTTGGCATAGTGTAGCAGGTGCATGATCATGAGTTGGTAAATTCCTTGCTTCCCTGTGCGGTCAGTTTATGCAGTGGCATGCAGTTGACAACTGGCTGTGGCTGTGGGAAAGGGATATCTCATTTTTTTATGGAGTTTGCATACGTGATTACTAAAGGGGTCATGACATTTTCCTTTATTCATCAGATTTGGAAGACTTGTACTCAAGATAAGGAGTTGCCCATTCTAGGCTCCCTGCTTACTTCCATGTGTCCTTTATGGAAGGGGTGAGCACTGCTTGTTACTGATCCTGAATCACAGTGCATCTTCTCTGTCATTGTGGAGTGTTGTGCATCTTCTCTCTGTCATTGTGGAGGGTGTTGCTTGACAAGATTATGCTCTGTTGGAGTCCTTTCTTGATGTCATACAGCTGATTAGGACTGGCATAAATTTGTGGAGACTTCGGGCAGATGTTTGTGGGGTGGGTTGTGTTGCATGCTATGCTGTGGGCTGCATAAAGCTAGAGGAAGAATAAGATGGGTCCCAAGCAAGAATAAGACAGGGGAGCAGCTGATCTTTTCGTTTATATTCAGGTTTGGAGTTAGTTGCTTTGGGACGAAGGGGTTGTCTCTTAGCTCCTCTTTGTGGTCTAATTGTGTACACATGGGAGCGACAGTCCACTGGTGTGACTGGTTTTTCTTTCGCTGTTGTTAAAATTGCTGTCGCTTATTTGTTGGTGGCATCCAATCTTTTTTACAGAGGTATACTCTTTCCATGCTTGTATGGATTTCTCTTTCCTGGATGAATTTGTGGTACTGTTTGACTTTCCGACAATAAAAAGAAATTACCAAACAATATTCCGACTGAGACAATATCAAAGAATGCTACTTGTTCCAGCCTAATGCTTAGAGTCATTAGTGGATATAGCTTCAAAAACTTTAGCAGGTAAAATGTCTAAGTATGTTGTTTTAAATTCCAGGACTTAGATCAGACGTGCTCCTCGGTGCCAATTTACCCATTAGCCAGTTGGATGTTCTCTCTCCCTGATGACGACATTGCATGAAAGGATGAACCAACACTTTTGTTTTTTTCCTTAATTCACAATAATTTTTCAGAGACGGGAAACTTTCTTGATTAATTTCATGCCTTGTTTCCCCTGAATCTAATCAAGTATTCCCCAACAAACCCGACCCAAGTAAAAGATCACCATCTTCATATGATCTCATGCAGAGTTTACGCTTTTGGTAAAGTAGACAACAGATGTTCTCTGTTTTGCCAGACAAATAATCATAGATAACGTTTGGAAGATGCTGAGGTAATTCCTCCTTTTCTTTCATTCAGTTATTCACTTGTTCCTTTTCTGGGTTTTGCCTTTCAGGATTATGTCAGGGGTCATGTCAGAGGTTCCCCTCCGGGAAGGCGGCGGTTGGGAATCAGAAAAAAAAAATCAAGAGAAAGGTTTATTGTACTTACATATTGCACTTTAACTAGACAATAACTCATGTGGCACCCCTCACATGAGGAGTGATAAAGTGACAATCCAATTGTTGGATGTCACATGGACTTGTTGCCTAGTCAATATGTAAGTGCAATAAGTCTTTATCAAAAATCAAATTGTTGTTATATAATCACCTGCGGATGCAAATAGACCATGTATTAATTATTATTTTTTATCTTTGGGTAATATGTTTCCTTGTTGATAAGACAAGCACCGCCCTTTTTTCTTTCCTTTCCCGAAGTTTGTGGTTTCATTTCATGCTAGCCTTCATAGGTGTACAATTTCTTTGTATACACCTCATAATAGTGGTTGTTGGGAGTTGCATTTGTCTGAAGAGTTGGCTCGTAGCTTACCGGATATGTTTGCAGTAAGAGGGTCCGGCCTATTTAGGTGCTTTTTTTCTGATCCGCTGGGAAATGTTATAATTCTTCATTTCCGGTATTTGTCGTTGACAAAACTTGAGTTCTCATTTATCGTAGTTTTGGTTTTAATTACGACATTTTGCATCATTTTAGAACAGATCTGGAAACATTCTGAATTATTGCATTTGCCGGTTGACTTACTGGTCATCGTGAATGTTGGAAAATTGGCGGTTAAGGTGTTCAAAAGTTCATACGAAAATGAAAGTTGGTGCATTGGATTTTGCCCACAGTGATTTTCTCAAACAGATATTTATGATTTTACTGCCAATGTCCCAGCGTTTGCCCGAACCCAAAGTCGTATTTTCTTTCTTTCCAATTAGTTGGCTCCAAAAACTTGAGATTCCAATCTGATTTTTAAAAAAATTATCAGAATCAGTATCGGTTATTCTAATAAGTTATTAGAATCGGAATATCCTCAGTTTTGATTTCTGATTTTGATTAAATTAAATATTAAAAAATAACAACTTAAAGTGTCAAGAAACGTGAAGGCCATTGATAAAGGTTCTTACAAGAACTTTCTTATTGCTGTTGCTCTCTTCCTTTTATACTTCCTATTTTTTGTTTTAAATCTAGTGTGTTTTGTAATTGAATGAACATTAGTTGTGTGGTGTGTTTAGTTCATCTTTAAAAAATTTCCTTCGTTCATATTTTTATTTAAATTTAATTGAATTTCCATTGTCGAAATCAGAAAAAAAAACTTAAATTTAAAAAATAAAAATGATATTGATTCTGATCCCAATAACATAATCAAAATATAAACGAAATCAGAAATGACTGTTTTGATTATATTAGAATCAAAAGTTTTATATGATTATTGGAATCGGTATTACCGAATTTGATTAAAGCAGTTCATTCACATGGTTTGATTTGCAAATTTGTGTTTCAAAGAAGGCAGAAACGATTGTAAAAGGAGAAACTAGCTGCCAAGTAATTTGAAGAATTCACTAAATGATCAAATTTGTGTATGTCAGGCGCTCCCGGCCGTCTTACATCAACTCTGATGTTTAAATTGGATACTCGGCATCTTTGTCTTGCCTTTTGTTTTAACAGACCTTGATGATTTTTGAGGTTATACATGATCCGGCTCATTTAATCCGTTTCTAAAACTCTTCCTTAGCTACGGTGTGCGGCTTAGCATATAAGAATCTAATTGTATCTTTAGCATCTTTTCTGTTTCTGCGTAGATATTCAGAGTGATAAGATTGTAAAGTCCTTTAGTTCTTGTATGTTTGTTACATGATTGTGGCTTCCAAACGCAAGATATCATACCAAAGCAAGTGTGCACACTGTAACTGATTCCTCAAAGTATCAAAGAATTTGAAACCACAAATGGTCAAGGGATGATATCAGATGAACACGATGAATAGAAGAGGCATTGGGAAGAAGGCAAATAGCAGTATGGAGAGTGGTCAATTAGAGAAGAGACTAAATGGAATCAAAGAGCAAAAGAATGCTCAAGTGATGTGTGGATGCCTCAAATTTCCCTCAATGGGCCATTCCCTCATGGTTGGCCCGATTCTTAGAAGGGACCCTCACAAGACAAGAATCCTCATTTAAATGGCCCACCTACTAAGACCCAAAAGTCCATTAGCAAAAAGCCTATATCACCCCATGCAAGGGGGTGAGCATAAGAGAATACAACACCTCCCAAAAAAGTGTTCCAAAAATGAAAAAAGTTATCCCTGCGCAAGAGGGGCTGGCTGGGGTCTTTTTGGGCAAGGCTTCTAGAAGTCTTTTGGGCAAGCAAAAAGGCCCTGCGTACCAAAGGAAAAAAGGCGAGAGGCTTTTGGGAACAGAGGGAGAGAGGAGGGTCTTCTTCCCCACACCATCTGCTGCTCCTGCGGCGGTTTTTTCTCCTCCCCAACGGAGCTCTCCCGTGAAGCCCCTGCAAGAAGAAAGCAAGAAGAAGAGGAAAAAGGGTAAGAGAGAAAGAGAAGAAAGGAAAGAGAGAAGAGAGGGCTACCCATCTTGGGTGAGTGGTCTTGTCACTTGGGGTGAAGAGAAAGAGAGGAAGAGGGTAGGTGGCATGGGATCTTCCCTTCCCCCTTTTCTTTAAAATTCTTTTTTATACTTTTTCTCCCTTTGTGTTTAAGAGAATGTACACCTATGTGTCCTTTTCTTCCATTTGATATGAATGTTCCTCCTTTGCATTCAATGCTTCTCTTCCCTTTACATGTTTTTTTTGTGTTTGTCTTATGAGATGTTACGGGATGGGGGAGAAGCCACTCTTTGTAGAGTGGTCTTCCTCTCATTCCAATGGACCATACATGAGACCCCCATAAACCCCCTACCTCAATAAATGAGGATTGGGAGTGAAGGGCTCTCCTTTTACCCAATGTGTTCTTCACCTTTTTTAAAATATATATTTGGAGTCCATTTGTCTCCCTGCTCAAGTCCCCTTTGGGACATGTTTTCTTCACTATTTTAACCCACATCAATAGGCATTTTGCATGGTTCAAATAGTCCTTTTAAGAGTATTTGGTGTTTGGGGCATATCCCCTTTGCTAACCAAGGGTTGAGCAATCAATGTTCATGCCCCCATGCTTAGCTTCCATTGTAAAAAGCCCATTAAGTCCATTTCTGGCCCAAAATCGCCCCACCCCCATGAGTAAGACCAGCTTGAACAGTGCTGGTTCACTGCCCATAGGAAAGAGGCTCTGTGATGCCGATTCGGACGATCTGGGTGCAGTCCTGTCGATTCGGCAAGCCTGGAGAGGCCTGCCGATTCGGCAGGCAGTGACCCACCCTCGGCCGTATCATATAAGCTAAGTTATGCTCCATGTGATTTCAACCAGGAAAAGAGACAATAGAGCAATAAGAGACCCATCTAAACCCCGAGTTAGACAACATAATGTCTATGCTCTTATATGTGGGTTTACACATCCTCCATTCGCCGCTTGGACTCGCA
This sequence comes from Colocasia esculenta, assembly GCA_014218235.1. Lineage (NCBI taxonomy): Eukaryota > Viridiplantae > Streptophyta > Magnoliopsida > Alismatales > Araceae > Colocasia > Colocasia esculenta. The sequence goes on from CM024764.1 coordinate 36,074,115, forward strand.
CGGTCATGACTTCATCCGGTCCCCTTAAAAGTTTGCCTTGGGGATTGGTGTCATGTGCCATTCGGGTTATGTCGTCATTCGGCATACACCCTATCTTTTGGTGCCATCTCCATTATGGTGGATGTATACCGCGCTCTTCCCCTGTCAACCATGATAAGGGGAGATGCTGCCGTATTTTCTCCGTGCACTTCGAATCGGAAAGAGACTCTAAAAGAAATTCTCAAGGTTTAATTGATTCAATGTTATCTCCATAGGGTGTCGATCAGGGCTGTCGATTCAGCCTGGGTTGCCGATTCAGTCACATCCTGCCGATTCGGTCACACTCTGTTGATTCAGTTTTACCCTGCTGATTCGGTCCTGGTTGCCGACTCAACCCAGGCTGCCGATTCGTCCATGCTCCACCGATTCGATATCCGTATTGCTGTTTGCATGTCTTACCAAATCAAATGTGTCTATGCTACCGATTGGCCAGCCAATGGCCAAATAACGCCGAATCGCGAATAGAACCACAATTTGCATACTTCAAAAGAACAAAAAGGTAGATTGAAGCTATTTAATGATAAAAGAAATAAAAGGACAAATAGATTATCTCATGTTTTACAAAAGACCAAATTGAGATTATTTCATGATAAAAGAAATAAAAGGACGAATAGATCATTTCATGTTTTACAAAAGATCAAATTGAGATTATTTCATGATAAAAGAAATAAAAGGACGAATAGATCATTTCATGTTTTACGAAAGACCAAATCGAGCCTTTTTCATGATAAAAAGGAACCAAATGAGTAAATAGACCATCTCATGTTTTACATGTCTCAAAAGAACAAAAGAACAAATTGAAACCATCTCGTGATAAAAGAAGCAAATGAATAAATAGGTGAAAAGATCCAACCACTAATAAGTAAAAGATCTCACCACGTTGAATAGACATCATGTTTTTTTTTTATCACTCCGGCCCAAATTTAAATTGTGTTTCGCACCTTCATCGGATGTCTCGGCTTTAGGTCACGAGGCTTTCAATTCTGGCGATTAATCAAGAGTTTTCCCTCTCAGAGGGATGTAATTAAGGTCGTTGCGCTTAGACAACGGCGGGATATTGGTCCAGGACCCGACACTCACTTTCGTTTGACAAAGTCAAACGACGCGCACAATAGACTTAAAGTCCTTCGACGCTCGGAGGCAAATCATTTTTTGTCACCTCGGTGACTGGCACACCCGTGCTCTGTCATTGTAGGGTCATCTCTCGTCACCATTACTCGAGCAGCACCCGACGAGACTTGAATTTACAATACGCAGCCATGAGAACATAAGAAAACATGATCAAAAGAATAAAATGATTTGAAATTTTAATCTTATTTTAAAATCCATTTCCATAGCGTGGCACTCCCAGTGGGACCAAGCTTCCCTTCATCTCTTCGCCAGACTGGAAAGCCATGTGGCCTTACATAATCAATACTGACTGTCATTTTTAATTAACTGGCAGGTACTAACAGACTAATGGCCGGAGTGCGTTTTGGACCCCTGGTTGTCCAAGATCATGCCAGATATGGCTACCTTGTCGTGCCGACCCGTTTAGGGAGCTTCCCTCCGGTCGTGGAGTTCCCCAAATTCTTGGGGGTCGCATTTGTCGACATCCTACACCTAGAAACCAAAAAGGAAGCTAAAGCTGAGGTCAAGCGCAAAGCTGAAACCAAAGAGATCACTGAGAAGATGGGCTGCCACGTTCATCATGTGGAGTATGGAAATCACCACAAGAACAAAGGGAAGAGAACCAATAGATATCCCCAACAAACAAAGGAGGTTGAGAACATCATCATCCGTCGTGCGCGAGTTTCTAACTCAGGGAAAAGCGTGCGGATCGGGGACCTGAGAATCCACCTACAAGCCAAGAGAACTGAAGCTGTACCAGAGCGGGTTACAACAACAGTGTCCGTGAAGAATGAGATTTCAAGCTATAGCAGGAAAAGGAGAAATGGCTAACACCTTCAAGGGTAAGTTGCCCCCAAGGCCAGTCAAATTCAAACAAGTATGGATGAAGGATCGATAAAAGGTGTGGACAAGATCTAGAAGGGGGGGGGTTGAATAGATCTATGCCAACTAATGCGGAAGCTAAACCAATTTTGAAAAACCTTTGAATCAGAGTTAGATTGAAAGCAAATTTCACTGATCTGAAGAGAATTAAGAGAGTTAAGCAATTTGAGTGAGTAAACAAGTTGATTATATGGATTCAAACGTTCCTATGCATTCATCTAACGAAGAGAAAAATCAAACCACAAGCAGACCAATGCACAGAGATTTTTAGGTGGTTCGGAGATCACACCATGTGACTCCTACATCCACCCCTCACACACAGTGAGGATCCACTAAACAACCTGAGTTACACAACCCACACTGGAGCCTGACAACTCCACAAATGAGTTAGACAACTCACACACTACTTAGAGCAAGACTACTCTAGACTTGAGCAAGACTTCTCAACCAACCAACTTGAGTACGACGACTCAAAAACCTGAGCACACAGGCTCACAACCACTTGCTAGAACACAAACAACTAGATGCAGATCCTCTAGCAATGATCTGATCTATGAAGGCCAATTCAAGAGAATTGATGCAATAGATTATGCACAATCTCTAGAATAGCCAGGAAGAAACAAGAAAGACTTTAGACTCGAGGTTGACAATTCTTGTTCTTCAAGAAAACTCCCTTGTAGAGGCTGAATTGGAAGAATCTTGATCACTTGAAGTCCCTTGGCCGATGCTCTGCAACTTTGATCTTGGGATCTTCCTTGAGAGCTTCACAATCGCTGGCTTCTACTTGATCTGCTCCTTTGAAGTTGATCCTAGTGCTTCATGCTGATCAATCTTCAAGTCTTGTGCTCAGAGAAGTGAGAATTGGTGTGGGAGCACAGGAGAGAGCAAGAACAGGGAGGTGAGACTCTCTTGCCGCCGCTTGCAGGTTTCTGGAGGCTCTAAAGAGATTCTCTCGGGATGAGTGCCCAATAAGAGGGTATTTATACCCTAAGTATCCGGAAGATACCCTTGGGGTACGTGGGCACAAGATCCAATGTTGGTCTGACATCTCCCTATGGTGCCATATGTCCAGGGGAAAGTTTAAGTCACAGAGATTCCGGAGTGTGTCGACCTGCCCATGAGGTGTGTCGACACACTCTCCCAGACTGGCAGAACAACTCCCTGGGAGAGGTCTCTAGTGTCGACCTGATATCATTTGGTGTCGACCTTATGACCCAGACAGCAAAACAACCCTTCTGGGAAGGCTCTCTAGTGTCGACATGATTTCATTTGGTGTCGACCTGTTCTGGCCATCTGAAAAGCAGGCCTTCTGGGAGAGCCATCTAGTGTCGACCTGCCTGCATTTAGTGTCGACCTGCTTTGGCTATCTGAACAACAGGCCTTCTGGGAAGGCTCTCTAGTGTCGACCTGCTCTGGACTCGTGTCGACCTGAGATGGACTTTTCTTCACATTTCTACCTTTGTTCTGAACCATTGTGTCGACACCAAGGATGGTTGTGTCGACACTACCTTTGCAGAAAATGTTTGTCCCTGTGAAAATAAACACATAAATCATTAGTTAAATATATTATCATGAATATCAATGATAAATGTGCTTGGAAACATACTTTTTGAATATTGTAATTTCAGGTGATGTATTTTACATGTTCCAATGGTTATACATTAAAATCACAACTTGTCATCATCAAAATGTGAGAAGAAATGAATTATATTCACACTCAACCCAACAATCTCCCCCTTTTTGATGATGGCAACATTAAGTTCATTTGGAATTGGAAATTTTCAATGAAATGTGATTTTAAGCATTTTCATTTTCTTTTATTTATTCTTGTCAAGGACCTTTGAACAATTTTTAGTGACATTGAGATTTGTACACATTTGAAATGCACAGGTCAAGCAGCTTGACAAGCATTCATCACATTCAAATTCATTCAAAGATTTGCAATCACATTCAAGGCACACAGATATGCACAAAATTTCTATTCATTTCATTTTATTTAAGATGTGAACATTACAATTTCAAACAAACTTCTCCTACTTTGACATTAGCAAAAGAATGCATTACTGGGGAGGAGGAGGAGGAGGAATGGGTAGCAAAATAGTCTCAATATCCGTTAGCCTCTTTTGCATTGAAGTTAGACTTGACTTCATTTGGGCTTGGATAGTTGAGAGTCTTGTGTGCAGAAGATTCTCCATTCTCTCTGAGTTTTCTGACATTAAGGCTTGAAGTGCATTGTACTCAGTTGACCTTGGCTGTGAAGAAGATGAAGATCCAGCTGACCAACCAGGCCTATTCAAGACTTTGAATTCTTTCTTGAGTGCAGACATCTCTTCATCAATGTGAGCAGAGAGATTCTTCATGTTCTCCAAGTCATCTACCATATGTGCAAATGGTAGTCTTGTTTTGCTGATCTCAGATAATGTCTGCTTGGTGTTGAAGACATCAGCTTGGGAATTTGCCAAAATTCCCTGAAGAACTATTTCCAATTTTTGTTGGTGCTCCTTCAGCTCAATCGAAGCATCTCCCATTGTCCCAATCAATCTGTTGAATCTTTGGGCAGCATAGTCTGAGGCTGTCTTTTGCTCAATGAATTTGGCAGATACTGTGTTCTCCAATCTCTGAATCCTCAACTCAAAATTTGATGACATGGTCTGAATAGAGTTGTTCAAGGTGTCAAATTTGTCATTCAAGAATGTGAGCAACTCTAGTGGAACAGAAGGTCCACCAAAGGAAGAGGATGCATGAACTGGAGGTGGAGAAAATGATGGGATTTCAGGTTCAAGGTTCATGGAGGAGGAAGGCTGAAGTTGAGGTGAATGAGGGGCAATAAAAGGTTCATTAGCTTGAGCTGCCATAGGAGGTTGATCCTCATTGATGGGAGGCTGGTCCTCTTGCATTTGAGGCTGGTCCTCATGCACTTGAGGCTGGTCCTCTTGCATTTGAGGCTGGTCCTCTTGCATTGCAGGCTGTTCCTCTTGGACTTGAGGCTGGTCCTCTTGGACTACAAGAGCCTCTACTGCAGCTGGCCCTCTTCTCACTTGATCACCAACAATTCTAAATGCCATGAATTTCTGAACATGCTTAAAGCAGTAAATGTTTGACTTAGGGATTTTCTCAGATTTTTCATTCTCTAGAGGCACACCGAAGTGCTTGAAAACTGCAGTCAAATGGGCTGCATAGGGAAGTGATCTATGCAAGTCTGCCCTGGTGGTCTCAGAGATTATTTGGTACATGATGACATGGAGATTTATCTTGATGTCCTTGCTCATACAATAAAGAACAAATCTTTGGATGTCTGTCAGCCTATCTCTCCCACCACCTTGAGGTGTGATGATGGTAGTGAGCATGTGATGGGTAAGCCTCAAGACAGGGGGAAAGGTGTTGGTGTTGAATTTGGTGACATGGGTTTGCTTAATATCAGTCTCATCTGCAGGCAAACCAGTCATTATGGTGTAGGCTTCATGGAGGTTGAATTCAAAATTATGGTAGTCTTCACCTTCATCTGGGACTTTGAAAATTGAGGCAGCTATGTCTGTTGGCATGTCAATAGCAATCCCCTTAACCTTTGACTGATACCCTTCATCTGTGCATTCCAGATTCTGATAAAATTCTTGCACAAGTCTAGGGCAAATGACTCGAAATTCTGATATGAAGGACTGCCAAGACTGGAAATTGAAGAAGTTTAAAACTTCAGGAAATGCAGCTTTCAATTCATTGTCATCCAAATCTACTGCCCTTGGTTTCAGTATAGTCTTCTCGGCACTGAGGGGTTTGGAAGGGGGTCTCCTAGAGGGCTGGGAGGACTATGATGAGGAGGATGAGGATGAAGATGATGATGTGGAAGAAGACTTCTCAGAAACGTCAGGAGAAGACTCTAGGGTTTTCCTCCTAGGGGACATGGACCCTTGACCTGAAGAGGATGCCCTACCTCTCTTAGCAGATGCAGATCCTGGCTGCTCAGCAGGATCATGGCGACGCTTTGATCTCCTTTCAGTGGAAGGAACCTCATCCGCCGGAATGGGCCTTGCAGATGCCCTTGATTTTGCTCCACGGCGAGGAAGCTGCTTGGGTGCCATGAGAGCAGAGTGGAATCGGGATGATGGAGAGAGAAGAATGAGAGAAGTTGGATGGAGATGAGATGGAGGAGAGAGAGGATGTAGAGAGTTCAAAACCCTTGCCGGAAACCAGGAAGAATCAGACCGTCGGGTCGACCTGAAGAAGAAGAAGGGGTTTGGAAGGTGTGCTACCCCGCAGGAACAACAAAACCTTAATCGACGCCCGCGGTGAAAAGGAGTCTGGCAGGGGTCAGTGTCGACACTAGAAGATGGTAGTGTCGACCTGACTCAAAGTGTGTCGACACTAAGTGTCGACCTGGCCTTATGAAAAAAAATTTGGATTTGAGTATGGAAAAAAACATTATGTGACTTTTGGGACATCTTTATAATGATAATCAATGAGTGGAATAATCATTTCAAGGATATTTAAGAGACTAAAAAATTTATTTGTTAAATTTTGCAAAAATTCAACACAAATCAAGCTTTACACAATATCAAACAGGATATGAACATTCAGTGACTTGAGTCATTAAAATGATGATTTGAGGGATATAATGCATTCAATAAATCAACTACACACTACCATATCCTTCAATTCCAAAGAGAAATAAAAAATCTTTTTAGACTTAAAACAAGTGTGTTGAAAATAAACAATCTTTTTAAGAACAATTTGATGATGGATAAGAGTGATTCTTTTAAAACAATTCTCCAAAGATATATACATTTTTTTTTAAACAAACTATCAAATAAGATATATCTTGTTCACTCAAGAACTAATGCTTTTCACACACTATAGTCCTTGGATACTAAAGATTTATCCATTATCAAGTCTCAAAGGGGTAAATGATGACCTTTTGACATGAAAATATATATTTTTTAGACGCCAATATTTCCAGTTACTCAGTCATCATCAAAAATTGGGCATATTTATTTTGTTTTGTATTGATTTTTAAATTTTAATCCCCTTTGAACAAAGATAGCATTAGTGCCTCATGACATACATGGCACTTCATACATTGTGAAGGTGTGCAGTTTCTCAGCACATGTGTCATTGCTCTGTTGAATTGATAGATTTTGGAGAGTTTTGACAAAAAGATATCATCTATATCCAACATCAATTGCAAACAAAAAAAATGTTTAGATTCAAGGCACACATTATCCTTCAGTCTTTGAAAGAAATCTGAATTTCTATTGTTTTGAAGAATATAGGTGAGAGTTGATAAATGAATATACTAGATCACTCAAAGGATCATTTTGAGACTCTAGACACCTGAATGAGGACATCATGCATGGAAATTGATGTAATGCAAGAGAAGTTTTGAATTTTTCAAAATGTATGACTTGTGAATTTTCTAGCTCCCCCTGAGATGAGGATTTCAACCATTTTTCATCAGAATAGAGATATGCAAGTTTTTGAAATCAGAAATAATTCTCTTTGAACAACAAGAGCTCCCCCTCAACAATTGCATATTCATTTCTTGGTACTTGGCGGAGACATATACTCTCGCATAGTGAATGTGTCCAGACAATCAGAACTTGTCCTTCTTCAAATCACCATTTGATATACCAAGAAGTTCAATACAATGTGAGGTGAAGTGTTCATTGACCAAAAAATTAGAGGTAAAGTGGAGAGAGATATGATGAATCAAGGAAGTAAATAAGTATGATGATGCAATGAACTCCCCCTCAGGAAATGCCTAACACTCAACCCAATCCCAATGGACATTTACGAAGACCAAGTTCTCTCCTTAAGGATGAGAATCTACTGTCAGGAAGGGGTTTTGTGAAAATGTCAGCAATTTGCTTTTCAGTTTCTATGAAATGGAGTTCAAAAGATTTCTTTGCTACCTCATCTCTCAAGAAATGATGCCTAATTTCAATATGCTTAGTTCTGGAATGCTGAATGGGATTTTTAGACAGATTTATTGCACTTGTGTTATCACAAAGGATGGGAACACAACCTAACTCTTGGTTGTAATCAAGAAGTTGATGTTTCACCCAAAGAATTTGGGTTCCACACCTACCAACAGCAACATACTCAGCCTCTGTAGTTGACAGAGCTACTAAATGTTGCTTCTTAGAAGCCCAAGAGATTAGGCACCCACCTAGGTACAAACACAAGCCACTTGAGCTTTTTCTATCTAATTTACAACCAGCATAGTCAGCATCACAATAGGCAATCAAATCTAACTTGTAATTAGCAAGATACCAAATTCCTAAATCACATGTTCCAACAAGATATTTGAAAATTCTTTTAACAGCTAGCATGTGACTTTCTTTAGGATTTGATTGAAATCTAGCACACAAACACACACTGAATTGAATATCAGGTCTAGAAGTTGTAAGATAAAGTAGAGAACCAATCATACCTCTGTAGGTCTTTAGGTCTACTGACTTACCATTTGAGTCTTCTTCTAGTTTAGCATTTATAGCAATTGGTGTGTTGGAGTGCTTGAGGTTCTGAAAGTCAAACCTTTTCAGAAGTTCTTTGACATACTTGGTTTGACTGATGAAGATCCCCTCATGAGTTCGGTTAACCTGCAATCCCAAGAAAAATTTTAGATCTCCCATTAAACTCATTTCAAATTCATTTTTCATTTGATTAGAAAATTCATTGCATAGGCCTTTATTGGTTGATCCAAATATTATGTCATCAACATAAATTTGGACAACAATTATTTGATTATTGACTATTTTTGTGAACAAGGTTTGATCAACAGTTCCTCTAGAGTATCCTTTTTCAAGCAAAAAGGAGCTCAAACGGTCATACCAAGCTCTTGGAGCTTGTTTAAGACCATATAGAGCCTTATGAAGCTTGAAAACATGGTTAGGATGTTTTTCATTTTCAAATCCAGGAGGTTGTTCAACAAAAACATTTTCCTTGATATATCTATTTAAGAATGCACATTTAACATCCATTTAATAAACTTTGAATTTCATGGAGGATGCAAAAGCAAGGAAAATTCTAACTGCTTCTAGTCTAGCTATAGGGGCATATGACTCTTCAAAATCAATTCCAAACTCTTGATTGTACCCCTTTGCAACTAGCCTAGCTTTATTTCTTATGACTTGATCAGATTCATTCAATTTATTTCTGAAGATCCATCTAGTGCCAATGACTGTTTGATCACTAGGTCTAGATACTAATTCCCAAACTTGATTTCTTTCAAATTGATGAAGTTCATCATGCATGACATTTATCCAATCAGAACTTGATAGAGCTTCATCAATTGACTTTAGTTCAATCTGGAAAATTAGAGCTACTGGGTCTTCTTCAATTGCAAGCAAGAAAGATGATCTAGTCCTAACTCTATCATTCAAATTACCAACTACATTATCCAATGGGTGATCTCTCAGAATTCGATGTTCAGTAGTTACCTGTTGAGGGTTATCTAAATCTGGAGCAATGTTACCTGATCCACTTGAAGATGGTGAATTGGTGTTCAAGTTCTCACCAATGTCTTCAAGCTCCTCAACAGTTGGTGAAGAGTCCACAATAAAGTCATCCTCTTCACTGTCTTGTTTTTCCCTGCAAGATTTAGAAGTGTCAATTGAAAAGGAATTTTCATCAAATATAATATGAGGAGACTCTTCAACATTTTTATTTTTGAGAATGTACACTCTGAAAGCTCTTGACACTTCTGAATAGCCAAGGAAGATGGCTTCCTGACTCTTTGCATCAAACTTGTCAAGATTTTCTTTATTGTTGTTGTGTACATAACATTTGCACCCAAAGATTTTGAAATAGGAAACAGTTGGCTTTTTATTTTTCAATAATTCATAGGGGGTTTTCTTGATTTTTGGTCTGACCAATGCTCTATTGAGAATATGATTTGCTGTGTTTACAGCTTCAGCCCAGAAGGATTTGGGCAAATTACTCTCAAGGAGCATGGATCTAGCCATTTCCACAAGAGTTCTGTTCTTTCTTTCCACAACTCCATTTTGTTCTGAAGTTCTTGGTGAAGAAAACTTGTGGAAAATTTGAAGTTCAGCACATAAATCAGAAAAGGATTGGTTTTCAAATTCTCTCCCATGATCAGTCAAAATATTTTTGATTTTATATGAATAATTTGTTAGGGCAGTGGTACAGAATTTCTTGAATTCAAGGCAAGTATCACTTTTGTGGGACAAGAAAATGACCCAAGTAAATCTAGTAAAATCATCAATGATTACAAACCCATATCTCTTGCCACTTAGACTTAGAATTCTTGTTGGGCCAAAAATGTCCATATGAAGTAGTTCTAGTGGCCTAGATGTGAGTACCTCATTAAAGTTCTTAAAAGATTTCCTGGTTTGTTTACCCTGGACACAGATCCCACAAACTTGATTTTCAACATTTGAAAAAGAATTCAGGAAGACCCTTAACCAGATTCAGCCTTAACAATTTATTCAAGGTTCTAAAACTTGCATGGCCAAGTCTTTTGTGCCAAGTCCATGCAATTTCATCTTTATTTGCAACAAAGCAAAGATTTTCAGAAAAGTTTTTATTAAGGTCAATCATATAAACATTGTTCTCCCTTTTACCAAAAATTTGATTTTATCAGATGGTGAATCAATTATTTTGCAAAAATCAGATTCAAACACAACTTTGTGACATTTGTCACATAGTTGGCTAATACTGAGCAAGTTGTAATCAAGACCATCAACTAATAAAACACTATCAACAGAGTTTGAGGAATTTTGACCAACCTTTCCAGATCCTATGATCATTCCTTTATTTTTACCTCCAAATATTACTGAACCTCCCTCCTTCTCTAGCAGGAAAGAAAATTTGGCTCTATCTCCAGTCATGTGTCGTGAACACCCACTGTCAAGGAACCACACATTTGAATTGGGTGCACGACCTTCCTGCAAAAACAATTAGTGGAGAGAAGATTTTGGTACCCAAACAGAGTTGGGACCATCAGAAAGTTTGGACAACATTATCAAATCTTTTCTCACCCAAATTTGACTTGTTTTTTATTTTTGTTTTATGACATTGGTGTTCTCTAACTTTTTCACTTTCTTCTTTTCTTTAGGAATGAAAACACCAGTGTTTTGTTTTTGATAGGAGGGGTGTTTCTTATTTGAGCATGAGAATTCAGATGAGGAGGTGGAGTCCAAGGATTTTGTTGGTACATCAGAAAGTTTGGATAGAAAAATTGAGAATGATACCAACATGGATTGTTATACCATTGGCTCCAAGAATTGGTCCAATCAGCTTGATGCTTGGAGGTCTAAGGTTTTTTATCAATGATTTTCTTTGGATTTTTCTCATTTTTCAAATTTTTATTTGAATTTTTTATTTTGTGGTTTTTCTGGGTTGATGTTGAGCAGGTCGACCTCTCTTCGACTGGTGTCAACACTACAACCACAGAAGCCTTTTTCTTGTGGACTGGTGTCGACCTGTCAGAAGATTGTGTAGACCTGGTTGCCTTGTCTTTGTTCTGAGTTTTTGACCCTTTTTGTGTTTTGCTTGATTTTTGTTTGACTTCTGTATTTTCAAGACTAGGGCCCTTAACAAATTTGATTAGAGGTGCTTTATCCTTCTTTTCACCGGATTTGTCTTTCTTAGATTTTTGTTTATCAAACTCTAGTCCATGAGAGATTGATTTCATATTTGTTCCTAACAAGGCCTCCAAATTATCTTTGCCATTTGTAAATGTTTCAATAACTTCATCTTTTTGTTTTAGCTGGTTTTCCAAGATTTTGATTTCTTCATTCTTTTGTTCTTTATCTTGGTTTTCTTTTTCTAGCTTTTTAGATAAGTCTTTGAATTCATTGGTGGCCTTTTGAGAGGCTAGCTTAAGTTCATCAATTAGATTCAAAAGATTTTCTTTTTCTTCATTCAATTCTATCACTTCATTTTCTAGTTCACAAATTCTTTTGTTTGAAGATTGGTTATGATAAATATTTTCAATTTTCTTTTTGAGATGGTTATTTTCTTTTCTCATTTCAGTATTGTTTTCAACTAATTCAGCATAAGCATCCTGCCAATCTTCAACAGAAAAATCTTCAAAAGAAGTGCTTACCTTTCCATCTGAGCTGTTTGCCATGAAGCAAATCTCCTCACTTCTAGAGCTTGAGGATTTTTCTTCTTCTTCATTTTCACTTGTGTCCTCATCAGACCAAGTGGCTACCATGGCCTTCGGCTTCTTGAATTTGTGAATTTTCTTGTGCTTCTCCTTCTTGTTCTCAGGACATTCTCCGTTCACGTGTCCTGGTTTGTTGCACCTATAGCAAATGACAATATCGTCAGATTTTTTATTCTTGTTAGAGTTTGCATTAGAAAAGGATGTGTTTCTTTTACCTGAAGAGTATTTCTTTTTACCAGAAAATTTTCCTTTTCTAAATTTCAAGAATTTTCTGAATTGCCTGGTCATGAGGGCAATTTCATCCTCATTTGACTCAGACTCATCAGAACTGGTTTTATCCTGACCTTTGTCCTTGTTACTAGATGAGGCCTTTAATGCTACTGGCTTGGTTTTGATTATGTGTTCCTCATTTCTCTTTAGATTAATTTCATATGTCATTAAGGATCCTATCAACTCATCCAAAGAAATTTTGGACAAGTCTTTAGAATCTTCAATGACAGTGGCCTTGGTGTGCCATATTGAAGAGAGAGAACGCAGGATTTTTCTTACCAAGTCAGCATCCGTATAGTCCTTACCTAAGGCCTTCAGTCCATTGACTATGATCATAAACCTGGCAAACATTTCAGAGATTGTCTCGTTAGATTTCATCATGAACAACTCATATTCAGAGACAAGTATGTTAGCCTTGGTTTCTTTAACTTGATATGTCCCCTCATAGAGTACTTCAAGTTTATCCCACATCTCTTTGGCAGATTTGCACATAGAGATTCTTGAGTACTCTTTGGGGTGAACAGCACATTGAATCATGTTCATGGCACTATAATTCAATGTAGCTCTTCTTATTTATTCCCTAGTCCAGGTTTCTTCTTCTCCCTGGTTTTCATAGGGACCTACTTCCACTACTTTCCAGATTTCATAATTTTGGGCTCTTAGAAAAACTTGCATTCTATTCTTCCAATAAGAATAGTCCGTTCCATTAAAGAATGGTGGCCTATTTATGGAATGACCCTCAGCTATGAATCCTCTGGAATCCATTTAATTAAACAGAAGGTGCAAGGAAGGAAACACTCAGCAAAACAAACAATCAAGCAAACAAGCAACACAGAACACTCAGAAACTGCTCAGATCAGATCAGATCAAGTGTAAACCTGCTCTGATACCAATTGAAGGATCGATAAAAGGTGTGGACAAGATCTAGAAGGGGGGGGGGGTTGAATAGATCTATGCCAACTAATGCGGAAGCTAAACCAGTTTTGAAAAACCTTTGAATCAGAGTTAGATTGAAAGCAAATTTCACTGATCTGAAGAGAATTAAGAGAGTTAAGCAATTTGAGTGAGTAAACAAGTTGATTATATGGATTCAAACGTTCCTATGCATTCATCTAACGAAGAGAAAAATCAAACCACAAGCAGACCAATGCACAGAGATTTTTAGGTGGTTCGGAGATCACACCATGTGACTCCTACATCCACCCCTCACACACAGTGAGGATCCACTAAACAACCTGGGTTACACAACCCACACTGGAGCCTGACAACTCCACAAATGAGTTAGACAACTCACACACTACCTAGAGCAAGACTACTCTAGACTCTGAGCAAGACTGCTCAACCATCCAACTTGAGTACGACGACTCAAAAACCTGTGCACACAGGCTCACAACCACTTGCTAGAACACAAACAACTAGATGCAGATCCTCTAGCAATGATCTTGTAAGGCCCTCGAATTTCCGTCGCATTATTTGTATTTGTGTGTGTATATTTGTGCTCGTGTATGTATATACATATTTACGTACGTATTAATTAGTACAATTACGTGTGCATGTGTTTATACTAGATGTAAATAATGCATGTATTGAATGGTGATAGTATGTATACACTACCATATACATATTGCATGTATATATGCATGGCATGCATAGTTTTCTGCATGTTTTAGAGTTCTGGCCGAAGGCCAGATTGGCGTCAATACCAGGACGTCGAGGAGGTGTCAGCGTCCACCTATGGACGCCAACACTAATCCTGGCGTCTAACGATGTGGACGCCGATTTCTCTGACCTGCATGCGTTGCAGAGCCAGAAATTCTGGAAACAAGGTAGCTCACCCATTGGGGAGCTGTCCCCAATAGCTCTGAGAGCCATCTTGTCACCTGTGAGTGGGAGAGAAGCCTCTCCCATATGTCTAAACCCGAATCTGCTCCCCAACCCCTCTCTTCACCCTTTTGCAAGAGAGAAACAAGAGGAGAAAACCCTATTTCGGACTGTGAGAAAACCCCATCCTTGTAGCCCAAAATCCGAACTTCTGAAGCTTTGTCCGGCGTTCTACTGCAACTGGAGGCTAGAGGGATCATCGAGGAAGGCCTCCCCGACATTTCTTTGCTGTGGAGATCATCCAAGAGCCCGGAGGAAGGAGATCTTGGAGGACATTTCCGCACTTCTTGGGATGGCCCAAGGAGAGCTTCTCCGAGCATTTAGATCCATTGGAGCAATTTTCTAGAGGCAAGTGACCCTACCATAAGGTTCCCGTATGAGTCTAGGACGGTTTTAACATTTTTGTGTATTTTTCTTCGTGTCCTTGACCCCCACATTCACCCTATCTTGAGAGCTTAGGTCTGTGTTCTGCACAGACCTAAATTAACGGCAATGTCCCTGGTCGCTAAGATCATGCTTAGCGTCCATCGACTATGACGTTGACCTTGAATTAGCGGCCAGAGACCGCCACCAAGTTCATCTGGACAGAACAGTGACCTGTTCTGCCCTTCTATACAATTATTTTCGATATGTTTCACGATGAGGATATACTGTAAATCATTTATATGTATGTATAATGTCGAGGTGATGAATGTGGTGTGTGGATGGATGAGTTATGATGTGTGGTGGTGAATGTTAGAGATTATTATCCCATGAAATTTCAAGCATGATTTGTTGGTGATCTTGCCAATCCATGTTTTATGATTAGGACTAGTCTGAGTGCCCTAAGTTTTGTCAGATCATGAAGTTAGTGGATTAGTATATGTGTACTCAAATTTTAATAAATCCCCCATGCTTATCTGAATTATTACGCTTTCTGAAATTGAATTTAGAAAAGCATGTGTAGGGTTATAAAACCTTGAGAAAATGGTATGTTGCTCAGAAAACTCTGAAGAAATTCTATGATTATGGGCATGTTAGGGTTCAGACAATAAGTGGCAAAAATGTATGATGGTGTTAAACTCCATGTCAACTTAAATTATGAATGGCATGCTAAATAGGTATTTGATTTTCTTTAAATTCTATTTAGCTCAGAAAAATCTGAAAAATTGAAGGTATGATCTTGAACCCGAAAATAGCATGTGGTTAAATTTCCAGATCATTTGGACCAGTATATAAGGAGTTATGCACTTTTTCCATGTGAAATGTAAAAATTATGCATGTCATCGTAAAGTGATTAAATATCATTTAAACCCAACCTGATTGGTGAATTTGCTGTGTGTTAAACTCCTGAAATCTGTAGTGTCATGTCAGAAAAATAGAGATATGCATGTGAGTGAGAAAGTGAATGGGATGAAAAGTGATATGTGTAAAACCATGTGTAAATCGGTAAAATGTGTAAATGTGTAACTGTGCCAATGTGACACTGCTTCCGTAGAGGGCAGTGGGACTGTATCAGGGAAAAGTCCCCCTGAGAAAGTTCAATGTGTAAGTGACCCTAAGGGCATTAGGGGGAAATCCTGGAGGTGGACAAGTACCACTGGTTAGGGTGGAGACTTGTTCTCCCGGTCTGCGCAGTCCAAGAGTCGCCATTGTAATGCCTAGATGGCGTCTATGTGTAATGTGATGTGTATATGTCCTTCTTTGGTGGTTTGGACTATGTGTCACGGCATCTAAAATGTGAATGTGTAATGTGTAATGTGTATGTGTTCATGTGTTAATGTGTAAGTGAACAATGTGAAATGTGTATGTGCAAAGTGCAACCATGTGAATTGGAAACTTGTGTAAAGAAAATGTGAAGCTAAAAATGTGAGGATATGACATTGAAATCCATGTGAGACAAATCTGAAACCATGTGAAATCAGTAATTTCATGTTGTTATCATCATGTTTATATGTGCGAAAATGTCTAGAATCCATGTTAGGGATAATTGATGAGCACGTGTACAAAATAGCATGATTGGTTGTTCACATGGTATGTTTTAAACAACATTGTAGCTCTCATGTGTAGGTTTACAGCCATTAAACCATGTGAAATCAGCAACTTAAAGCATGTGAAAATGTCTATGTATGTTCTTAAGAACATGTAAAATCCATGCTAGTTGTGTTTTCCCTTCATATATGCACAGTGTTCATGTTGGTAGCTCTCATGTCTTGGCTCTTTAAAGGCAAAATTTCACGAGTAAATTGAATAGAGAGCATGTGATAGGTAAGTTTTATTCTTAGAAATCTGAAAGCATGATCCATGTATTAAATTGTAGAACTTTCATGATAGGTTGCAACTTTCAAATGACTAGCATGCCATATGTTGAAATTTGTGAATGTGCATGTAGAAACCGCTATGACTTATACGTGTATGTTATGAGTAGTGTTGCTTGCTGAGTCTTTAAGACTCACTTCTTGCTTCGGCGTACAGGTATAGACGGTGACGAGACTCTCATGGAGGAGATGGTAGAGACGGACTCCGAGCGCGGAGTTTAGATTGTTGGAGCAGTGTACCCCTTTTGTGCTTTCATAGTATGTAAAAGTGACATTGTACTAGAAATCATGAGAAAATTGTATAAGTGTGGACATTGTGTACTTAATTTTCAGCAATTAAATTATGTGAACTTTTAAGTTCTTTAATGTTATTGCGATTTCATGTATGTTAAATGTGGATGATGAATGAATGAAGACAATTGTCTTTTACTTCCGCTACTCTGTCGTATATTCGCGTGTATCTCAGCTGTTTGTATCGTTTGGGTAAATGTCCCACTGTGATGACACTTGCTATACCGACGTGGGTTGGTATAACCGTACCGGTATAATGAGGGCCGTCACAGAGATTGGTATCAGAGCGACCGGTTGAGATTGCACATGAATATACCTAAGTCATCATCCCCATTGCATGCTAAGTATGTCCACATGTGTAGAAAACACTAATAAGAAGTGAAAGATAGATAAGAAAATGGTTAGAAAACTTAGTAACCTAGCTCTAATGGTGGCTGAAATTTTATTACAGCCATGGCTTCGAGAGGTAGGCGTGGTGGAGCGTCGGCCCGTGAGGACGAGCCGCGACGTGACGAGCGGGCGGAGCAGCAGGCCCCGGCACCGCTAGGTCCTGTACTTCCCCCACCGCCGCCTGTGGACTATGGAGTATTCATGCAAGGTCTAGTGCAAGCCATGCAGACGCAGGCTCATACCCAGGCAGCACTCCAGGCACAGTTGGAGGCTCAGGTTAGATTAATGAAATGATTAATAGTCTATTTTAAATTGCTTATGTGATATTATGTTGATTGTATATTGCTTGATGTGTGATGTAACAGGCTCAAGGACCAGCTCAGGACCATGGTGGACCTTCTACCATGGAGAGATTCAAGAGGATGACCCCACCATCTTTTAAGGGGGAGAGTGATCCATTAATGGCAGAAAGTTGGTTAAGGGAGACAGAGAAAATCTTCCGAGCCATCAGGTGCCCTGATGAGGATAAGGTGACATTCGCCACCTACATGCTACAGGTAGGCTTTTAATTTTGTATGTTTGTATGTTCTGCTTAATTTAGAATTTGTTAGTTGGTGCTTATGAAGGTGTATTGCAGGAGAGAGCGGATGTATGGTGGTCCTCCCTACTACGTACACGCTTTGAGGACGGAGCAGTAGACGTGGCGTGGGACGCGTTCGTGAGGCTCTTTCGAGCCAAGTTCGTCCCAGAGCATATCCAGGACAAGATGAAGCAGAAATTTCTCTCCCTGATGCAAGGCTCCATGACTGTGCTGGAATACGAGGCAAGGTTTTCTGAACTTTCTAAGTATGCACCGCATATCGTAGAGGATGAGCGCAGGAAGACGAAGAAATTCGTGATGGGACTCAAGCCATCACTGTGGACGAGACTCATGGCGTTTGACCACCGCACGTTGGACGAGGCCCTCAGCGCTGCCTGCAGGCAGGAGGGAGAAATGGAGCAATATCTGGAGGAAAAGAAGGCTTCGCAGAAGAGGCCAGCAGCGACATTCCAGCGGCAAGATAAGAAGAAAATGGTGTACCAGACACCGCAGCGATCCGTGACAGTCAGCAACTCTCAGGTACCTTCTGTACGTTCCCCTGGTGTGAAGAAAGAGTGTCCCCATTGTGGGAAGACACACGGTGGTTCCGAGTGTTGATTGGTAGCGGGTAGATGCTTGAAGTGCGGGAGCAGCGACCACAAGATCAAAGATTGCCCAAGACTTCAACAAGGAGCTCAGCGTGGAGCGCCAGCCCCAGCAGTAGCGGCAGCCGCGCCAGCTACGGGAAGACCAGGAAGGCCTCGAGCCCCAGCTCGAGTGTTTGCTTTAGCTCGCGAGGACGCCGAGCAGGCGGAGTGTCACGCCCCTCCAATTTAGCAGCGGAATAAATCGAAGGGAGACGCGAACAACGAGTATGGTAACGACAATTGCGCATACTTTCCAAACATCAGAGCATCTAATGAACAATAGTTGAAATAACTCTTCGTTTCATTATAAAATCACTAAGACTATTACAACCACTAATTCGGAGCCAATACATAGGGCTCAATGACATCATTACATTGAAAAGAAATCTAAAGCAACAACTACTAGACTCCAATTGTGCTAGGGTAACTTCGTTATTTGACTCCGGGTCACTCATCACTCTGGTCTTGTCCCATTGGTACGTATAACGTCATTGTCCGACTTACTTGAGACACAATAACAAATAACGAAGGGTGAGCGATAACGCCCAGTAGGACTTAAATCTCATGAGTCAGGCATGCTTTAAGTAATTAATGCATTAAAGGCAGAGTAACTAATGATAGAGCGAGTCATGTAAAGTCGAGAAAGTAACAGCACAAGTAACATGGTTCAAATAGCAAATGAATCAAGTATAGCACGATGACTAAAGTCAAGTCACGATAGAAAACGATAACAATAATAGCAAGTAACGACATTGTCCAGAATAGCAAGAGACATGTATCGCAAGAAGAGATGATAGTAGATGGTCATGTAAAGAGTAAATTGCACTTTGAATGTGATCAAGTTGCGATAGCACACAGTAACTCAAGATAGCGAGTATCAAGTAGAGCAAGTAGAGCGTATGGTGAGATAGCATGTAACGAGATAGCGTGTAACAAGATAGTGTGTAACAAGGTAGCGTGTAACAAGATAGCGTGTAGGGTTGCACAACGGTGCACTGGTAGAGTACGACAATAGTCACTTTGGGACAGTAGTCGTTTCACGATAGTACATTACGTCTGAACTCCTCAGACTAATGTATAACTGTTTGTGATAGTACAGTAATATCACAGTACGTCTGAACTCCTCAGACTAAAAGGATAGTAGTTAGATGTCTAGCCAAGATAGTATAGTCAGAACCGGTGCAATGCAGAACACCGTCAATAGCCCCTGTAGGTATTTTCGGGTGGCTCTCTGCCCCTAGGACTAGATTGGAGCCCCTCGGACACTCTCCGTGCCCTGCACAGTATGCATTTGATACAGTAGAGTCACAAGACCCATATTATAGCGCTAGACAGTCACGAAATAGCACAAACGATAGGAGCCACACAGCTCAAAGGGTAACAAGAGAGTGCTAGATGAATAGACGAGAGAGACGGGATAGTAAAGTGAACGTGAATATGAGTAGACGAGCGAGTATAGCATAGATGAGATCTTATGGTCATTGCACATGAAACGTCGAGTAACGAGTGATGGTAACAGTTGCACAACACGCGCGTAAGGTATTGGCAGTCAGGTGGAACTCACGATCTTTTCGCTGACCTCGTTAAGCACAGGTCCAGAGGTCCGGCGTGATTCAAGATAAGAGCAAGAGAACAATCTAAGGCCGTTTGGATCTTGCTGATCTCTAGAGTGTATCATAGGTGTTAGGGTACAACCAGCTCGTCGACCATGTGGGAATCCATGATCAGAGGAGACTGACGGAGGCCTTGCACAAGGATTCACTAGTCCGGCGGAAGGAGTATCCGATGGAGAGTTCGTCCAAGTCAAGAAAGTGTGTAAATATAGAAACAAGTGCTCGACGTTCTAGAGGAATTCTAGAACAGTGGAGCGTCGAGATCGGTGTTCTAAAACATCGCACGAATCGTAAACGAGTACTTGTTAAAGTAAGGTAATTAATTGTATTAATTATCAGATATGTTATGTGTCATATTCATACAATTTAAGCCATGTTTGGATGGTTCAACGTGTGTGTATGTGTCATGAAATCAAGGATATGAAAGATCAAGTGATTGACTTTTATTAGATTAAAATACAATCAATACTTACAACTTTGTTTTTATGTAGTTAAGATCGTCAACAAAATATCGGAATTATGGTGGTACAACAAGACTTGCAAAAGACTGATTTTCAGGCCCAAAACTGAGATTGCGACGTGGTCTTGCAAGGATCGCGACGGGGTCGTCAGATCAGGCAGGCAGAATGCGACAGGGGTACTGTCGCGACCAGAATGCGATAGAGGTACTGTCGCGACCCGACCTCAGAAAGCGACATATCGGGCCGTCGCGTTCACAGGGTCTGCGCCTGAGTCCGACCGGGATCTGACATGCTCTTGGTTCAGACTTACCATGTTTTGACACAGGGGCGATATTCATGAAACACCTATATCTCTCTATATGCTGACCTTTAGACAAAACACTCAACATAGAAAATGTCGAGGACATCTATTGGAAGAACTTTTGTGTTGTGGTCTGGGTCTGAATCCGTCTCTAATTGCATGTAATACAGGAAGAACGTAAAAAAGCCCTAAACATGCATGACTTCGTTGCGACTTACATGTTAGGCTTGTAACCTGAGATCTACTGATATTTGAACAAAACGTTTAACATAAACGATGACCAGGACAACTAGTGGAAGAACTTTGATGTTGAGGGTTTTACCTAATTCGGTCTTTGTCCTTGTGAAAAACATGAAGAACTTAAAGTTAAATGCAACCTGAAAACGCAGTATCCTGCATGACTCTATTACGAAGTTTAAAACTCTCTAACTAATGATATTTGAACAAAACACTTAACATGAAAGATGACCATGACAATTAGTTAAAGAACTTTTATGTTGGAGGCTTGACCTACTTCGGCCTTTAATCTTGTGCAAAACAGGAAGAACTTAAGGCTATCTGCAAACCCGAAAACACAGTATTATGCATGACTCTCTTACGGGGTTCATTACTCTCTAAATAAATACTTTTAGAAAAAACATTCAACATGAAAGATGATCGTGACTATAAATTGAAGAACTTTTATGTTTATGATTTAGTCTAGTTCGGTCTCAAATAGTATGCATAATAAGAAGAACGGGAAAAGCCCTAACTGTGCGCGACTTAGGGAGAACGACTAATACACAAAGGATACTCCAT
Source organism: Colocasia esculenta (assembly GCA_014218235.1). NCBI lineage: Eukaryota > Viridiplantae > Streptophyta > Magnoliopsida > Alismatales > Araceae > Colocasia > Colocasia esculenta. The sequence continues at coordinate 36,095,804 of CM024764.1, forward strand.
GAAAATTAGTAAAATCAGAAGCAAATGAATCTAGACTCGAAGCTCTACAAGATGATATTATTTTTCTTTAATCTTGACCCAAGAATTCCTACCTTTGAATGCAAAGAACTCCCTGCAGGTTCCTGGTTCGCTACAGGGCGAGGTGGAAGAAGACCACGTTTTTCCCCAGCCTTCTCCTCTCCTCCAGCGCCCCAAACTTGCTGCACACGACCCCAACTTGATGCTAAACCTTCCCCAAACGTTTTGTGAAGAGTTCTTATAGTTTTAGGGTGCTACTTCATGTCCTAATGGGACTAGGAAAGAGGGCTGCGAATTTCTGCATTCTAGTTTCCACAATCTGAGATTCTCTCACACAAAGGAGGTAGCAAAGGTTTAGGAAACCACATCATAGAGTTGGGTCCGGTTTTGACTTACCTTGCATGACTAATTACCCTAATTTAAACCCTAATGCGCCCTTCACAATTATTGCATATTTATAGGTACGAATTTCTGAGTATTTTTATGTTCCAATTTTATTATTAGGCTAAAAGTGATCCATTGGCCCATTTTTATTAATGGGTCACTAATACATAATGTTATAAGTCTCTCCAACCTATTTATTTAATTTATGGTTGGGTTATTTTTCCGTGTTAACAATTTTCCGACTTAGTTCCCTAATTCGGTTAACTTGGTCACGTGTAATGTACACTTGGCCAATCGGATTTTTCGTTGCCCAAATCTCTTCATGAAACTCTTAAGAATAATGTTTGAGGTTGATTTATAATTTTTACGGAATTTTCTAATGTGTTTTCTCACGTACGATAGTGGTACGTAAGTTCTATCATTTCGATAATACATAAGTTATTTATTTACTATTTTCATACTTGAATTTGTTCATGGGTCATAAGTTGTCCATTGATCCAATTCCTTTTTATGAACTATCCCCACATATTGTTTGGAGTCTACCCATAATTTTTATTTCAATTGTTAATCCACTTGGCTCATGAAATAATGGATTCTCCAATTTATTCCCTATTTACAATAATAAGTCACATAAATTCTAAATCATGGTCCGAATTATTTTTCTATGCCCAAATTTCTTAATGGGTCATTAGATAATAATTTTTAAGGTATAACTATTATTTTCATAGAATTTTTATAAGAGTTTCTACTCATGCAATAATGATGTGTATCTTTTAACTAGTTTGATTTTTATTAATGGGCAAAATTTTCATTTATCTATAATATTTTTTAATTAATAAAATTTCTGGGGTATTACACGGAGCATGTCACTGAAGGTACGGTTTTACTTTTAGGTGTGCATGCTCGGGTTTTGTTTGATACGGGTGCTACTCACTCGTTCATTTACGAGCGGTTCGCTAGGCAGTTAGCCCTAGATTCAGGCGTAAAGTCTGAGGATTTAGAGGTCCCTTTGTCTGTGCACACCCCTGTGGGTACGGTATCGACTAGGAAGTGCATTCCGTCGTTACCTGTGTGCATTGAGGATAGAATCCTAGATGAGTGTTTCTTCTTGCTAAAGATGAAGGACTATGATGCTATTCTTGGTCTGGATTGGCTAGAGGAGCACTATGCGTTAGTGGATTGTCATCGGAAGAGGATTGTTTTCCGCATTCCTGGTGAGGACGAGTTCTCTCATCCCTTTCCAAGGAACTTGGCTGGAAAGTTAGTCATCTCTGCCATGAAGGCGATGCGCATGGTAAACAAGGGTTGTGACGCTTTTCTTGCCAGCGTGGTGTTAGTGCCAGAGGCTGATGAGTCACTTACTCTTGCGGAGATTGAGGTAGTGCAGAATTTTCCAGATGTCTTTCCTGATGACTTGTCTGGATTGCCACCGGATAGAGAGATAGAGTTTACCATAGAGTTGCTTCCGGGCACCTCTCCTATCTCGAAGGCTCCATATCGGATGGCACTTGCGGAGTTAGCCGAGTTGAGGAGGCAGTTGCAAGAGTTGCTTGATAAGGGATTTATTCGCCCTAGTGTTTCCCCTTGGGGCGCACCTGTATTATTCGTCAAGAAGAAAGACGGGTCACTTAGGTTGTGCATCGACTATAGGAAGTTGAACCAAGTGACTGTGAAGAACAGGTATCCCTTACCTCATATTGATGACTTGTTTGACCAGTTGCGAGATGCATCAGTCTTTTCTAAGATTGACTTGCGATCTGGATATCATCAGTTGAGGATTCGGAGTGAGGATGTGTCCAAGACGGCATTTAGAACCCGTTATGGACATTATGAGTTCTTGGTCCTTCCTTTCGGATTGACCAATGCCCCTGCAGCGTTCATGGATCTCATGAACCGGGTGTTTAGGCCTTATTTAGATAGCTTTGTCGTAGTGTTTATTGACGATGTGTTGGTCTACTCTCCGGATGAGGCCACGCACCGTCAGCATCTGAGACTAGTGTTGGAGGTTCTTCGTGAGCACAAGCTGTATGCAAAATTCAGCATGATTTTTGGTTGCGCGAGGTTCATTTCCTCGGGCATGTTATCTCCGGCGCTGGTGTTGCAGTTGATCCAGCGAAGGTCCAGGCAGTTATGGATTGGGAGATTCCCAAGACCCCTTCGGAGATTCATAGTTTTATTGGGTTAGCTGGTTACTATCGGCGATTCATTGAGGGTTTCTCATCCATTGCCGCCCCCTTGACAAAGCTGACCAGGAAGGGTGAGAAGTTTGTATGGTCTGAGGCATGTGAGCGTAGCTTCCAGCTATTGAAGGCTAAGCTTACTTCTGCTCCGGTATTGGTATTGCCTAGTGGTCTAGAGGGCTTTGCCATTTATACGGATGCATCTCAGATTGGTTTAGGCTGTGTGCTCATGCAGCAAGAAAGGGTAGTGGCTTATGCTTCTCGTCAGTTAAAGGAGCATGAGAGGAACTATCCGACTCATGACTTGGAGCTCGCAGCAGTGGTTCATGCACTAAAGATCTTGAGGCACTATCTTTATGGTGTCAGATTTGAGGTGTTTACTGACCACAAGAGCTTAAAGTATCTTTTCTCCCAAAAGGAATTAAACCTGAGGCAGAGAAGATGGATTGAGTTCTTGAAGGACTATGACTTCGACCTTCAGTATCACCCTGGAAAGGCGAATGTCGTAGCGGATGCTCTTAGTAGAAAGAGGTCTTCGCTCCAGCAGGATTGGAAGATGTTGGAGGATGCGGCGTACTCTATGACCGAGTTAGAGCCATCGTTGTGTCAGGCTTTTGTAGCTCAGTTATCCCTTAGGTCCTCTGTTTTGGATGAGGTGATCGAGCAATAGGAAGCCGACCCTAGATTGTTAGAATTAGTGGGTAAGACGGGCATTGCTCATGATGAGGACGGTGTGATTAGATTTCAGCACCGTGTCTGTGTCCCTGATTTAGTGGATGTCCGTGAGCATGTGTTAGCGGAGGCTCATAGATCGCGATTCTCTATTCATCCGGGTAACGCTAAGATGTATCAAGACCTGAAAAGATCATTTTGGTGGTCCGGCATGAAGAAGGATGTTGCAGATTATGTGTCTAGATGTCTAGTATGTCAGCAAGTGAAGGCCGAGCGACAGCGACCATCCGGCCTTATGCAGAGGATGGATATCCCAGTGTGGAAGTGGGAAGCTGTCACTATGGACTTCGTTTCGGGTTTGCCTCGATCTAGAAGGGGCAATGACTCGATTTGGGTAGTTGTAGATAGATTCTCGAAGACTGCTCATTTCTTGCCTATGAACAAGAAGCAGTCAGTAGAGAGTTTAGCTAGATTGTATGTTAGTAGTGTCATTATATTGCATGGCGTACCGAAGTCGATTATTTCGGATCGAGATCCGAGATTTACTTCGAGATTGTGGAAGGGTCTTCAGGATGCGTTAGGTTCGGAGCTAAAGCTCAGTTCGGCGTTTCATCCCCAGACCGATGGACAGTCCGAGAGGACTATCCAGACGCTCGAGGATATGTTGAGGGCGTGTGTTCTGGATTGGAAGGATGATTGGGAGCGCCATTTACCTCTTGTGGAGTTCGCATACAACAACAGCTTTCATGCTAGCATTGGTATGGCTCCTTTCGAGGCGTTGTATGGTAGGCCCTGCAGATCTCCATTATGTTGGGAGGAGACTGGTGATAGGTAGTTGATCGGACCGGAGTTAGTTCAGGAAACTTCGGATAAGATCCAGCTTATCAGAAAGAGGCTTGTTGCGGCACAGGATAGGCAGAAGAGTTATGCCGACAACAGGAGAAAGGATTTGGAGTTCGAGGTTGGGGATCATGTCTTCTTGAAGATATCGCCTACTCGTGGTGTCGTTAGATTTGGCAAGCATAGCAAGCTAAGCCCTAGATTCATTGGCCCATATGAGATTCTCAGACGTTTGGGCAGCGTGGCATATGAGCTAGCATTACCCCCAGCTTTGGCTAGCGTTCACCCTGTATTCCACGTATCTATGCTCAGGAAGTATGTCCGAGATCCGTCTCATGTGATTAGTCATGAGCCAGTGGAAATCCAGCCAGATCTTTCGTATGTCGAGCAACCAGTAGCCATTCTTGACCGGAAGGTTCAGCATCTCCGGAACAAGAGTATTGCATCGGTGAAGGTCCTATGGCGGAACTTCTCACGAGAGGAGGCTACTTGGGAGCTTGAGGATGCGATGAAGAAGAAGTATCCCCTTTTGTTTGAGTAGTGTCGTTCTAACTTCGAGGACGAAGTTTCTTTAAGGGGGAGAGGGTGTAAGGCCCTCGAATTTCCGTCGCATTATTTGTATTTATGTGTGTATATTTGTGCTCGTGTATGTATATACATATTTACGTACGTATTAATTAGTACAATTACGTGTGCATGTGTTTATACTAGATGTAAATAATGCATGTATTGAATGGTGATAGTATGGATACACTACCATATACATATTGCATGTATATATGCATGGCATGCATAGTTTACTGCATGTTTTAGAGTTCTGGCCGAAGGCCAGATTGGCGTCAATACCAGGACGTCGAGGAGGTGTCAGCGTCCACCCATGGACGCCAACACTAATCCTGGCGTCTAACGATGTGGACGCCGATTTCTCTGACCTGCATGCGTTGCAGAGCCAGAAATTCCGGAAACAAGGTAGCTCACCCATTGGGGAGCTGTCCCCAACAGCTCTGAGAGCCATCTTGTCACCTGTGAGTGGGAGAGAAGCCTCTCCCATATGTCTAAACCCGAATCTGCTCCCCAACCCCTCTCTCCACCCTTTTGCAAGAGAGAAACAAGAGGAGAAAACCCTATTTCGGACTGTGAGAAAACCCCATCCTTGCAGCCCAAAATCCGAACTTCTGAAGCTTTGTCCGGCGTTCTACTGCAACTGGAGGCTAGAGGGATCATCGAGGAAGGCCTCCCCGACATTTCTTTGCTATGGAGATCATCCAAGAGCCCGGAGGAAGGAGATCTTGGAGGACATTTCCGCACTTCTTAGGACGGCCCAAGGAGAGCTTCTCCGAGCATTTAGATCCATTGGAGGAATTTTCCAGAGGCAAGTGACCCTACCATAAGGTTCCCGTATGAGTCTAGGACGGTTTTAACATTTTTGTGTATTTTTCTTCATGTCCTTGACCCCCATATTCACCCTATCTTGAGAGCTCGGGTCTGTGTTCTGCACAGACCTAAATTAACGGCAATGTCCCTGGTCGCTAAGATCATGCTTAGCGTCCATCGACTATGACGTTGACCTTGAATTAGCGGCCAGAGACCGCCACCAAGTTCATCTGGACAGAACAGTGACATGTTCTGCCCTTCTATACAATTATTTTCGATATGTTTCACGATGAGGATATACTGTAAATCATTTATATGTATGTATAATGTCGAGGTGATGAATGTGGTGTGTGGATGGATGAGTTATGATGTGTGGTGGTGAATGTTAGAGATTATTATCCCATGAAATTTCAAGCATGATTTGTTGGTGATCTTGCCAATCCATATTTATGATTAGGACTAGTCTGAGTGCCCTAAGTTTTGTCAGATCATGAAGTTAGTGGATCAGTATATGTGTACTCAAATTTTGATAAATCCCCATGCTTATCTGAATTATTACGCTTTCTGAAATTGAATTTAGAAAAGCATGTGTAGGGTTATAAAACCTTGAGAAAATGGTATGTTGCTCAGAAAACTCTGAAGAAATTCTATGATTATGGGCATGTTAGGGTTCAGACAGTAAGTGGCAAAAATGTATGATGGTGTTAAACTCCATGTCAACTTAAATTATGAATGACATGCTAAATAGGTATTTGATTTTCTTTAAATTCTATTTAGCTCAGAAAAATCTGAAAAATTGAAGGTATGATCTTGAACCCGAAAATAGCATGTGGTTAAATTTCCAGATCATTTGGACCAGTATATAAGGAGTTATGCACTTTTTCCATGTGAAATGTAAAAATTTATGCATGTCATCGTAAAGTGATTAAATATCGTTTAAACCCAACCTGATTGGTGAATTTACTATGTGTTAAACTCCTGAAATCTGTAGTGTCATGTCAGGAAAACAGAGATATGCATGTGAGTGAGAAAGTGAAAGGGATGAAAAGTGATATGTGTAAAACCATGTGTAAATCGGTAAAATGTGTAAATGTGTAACTGTGCCAATGTGACACTGCTTTCGTAGAGGGCAGTGGGACTGTATCAGGGAAAAGTCCCCCTGATAAAGTTCAATGTGTAAGTGACCCTAAGGGCATTAGGGGGAAATCCTGGAGGTGGACAAGTACCACTGGTTAGGGTGGAGACTTGTTCTCCCGGTCTGCGCAGTCCAAGAGTCGCCATTGTAATGCCTAGATGGCGTCGATGTGTAATGTGATGTGTATATGTCCTTCTTTGGTGGTTTGGACTATGTGTCACGGCACCTAAAATGTGAATGTGTAATGTGTAATGTGTATGTGTACATGTGTAAGTGAACAATGTGAAATGTGTATGTGCAAAGTGCAACCATGTGAATTGGAAACTTGTGTAAAGAAAATGTGAAGCTAAAAATGTGAGGATATGACATTGAAATCCATGTGAGACAAATCTGAAACCATGTGAAATCAGTAATTTCATGTTGTTATCATCATGTTTATATGTGCGAAAATGTCTAGAATCCATGTTAGGGATAATTGATGAGCACGTGTACAAAATAGCATGATTGGTTGTTCACATGGTATGTTTTAAACAACATTGTAGCTCTCATGTGTAGGTTTACAGTCATTAAACCATGTGAAACCAGCAACTTAAAGCATGTGAAAATGTCTATGTATGTGCTTAAGAACATGTAAAATCCATGCTAGTTGTGTTTTCCCTTCATATATGCACAGTGTTCATGTTGGTAGCTCTCATGTCTTGGCTCTTTAAAGGCAAAATTTCACGAGTAAATTGAATAGAGAGCATGTGATAGGTAAGTTTTATTCTTAGAAATCTGAAAGCATGATCCATGTATTAAATTGTAGAACTTTCATGATAGGTTGCAACTTTCAAATGACTAGCATGCCATATGTTGAAATTTGTGAATGTGCATATAGAAACCGCTATGACTTATACGTGTATGTTATGAGTAGTGTTGCTTGCTGAGTCTTTAAGACTCACTTCTTGCTTCGGCGTACAGGTATAGACGGTGACGAGACTCTCGTGGAGGAGACGGTAGAGACGGACTCCGAGCGCGGAGTTTAGATTGTTGGAGCAGTGTACCCTTTTGTGCTTTCATAGTATGTAAAAGTGACATTGTACTAGAAATCATGAGAAAATTGTATAAGTGTGGACATTGTGTACTTAATTTTCAGCAATTAAATTATGTGAACTTTTAAGTTCTTTAATGTTATTGCGATTTCATGTATGTTAAATGTGGATGATGAATGAATGAAGACAGTTGTCTTTTACTTCCGCTACTCTGTCGTATATTCGCGTGTATCTCAGTTGTTTGTATCATTTAGGTAAATGTCCCACTGTGATGACGCTTGCTATACCGACGTGGGTTGGTATAACCGTACCGGTATAATGAGGGCCGTCACAGATCTGATCTATGAAGGCCAATTCAAGAGAATTGATGCAATAGATTATGCACAATCTCTAGAATAGCCAAGAAGAAACAAGAAAGACTTTAGACTCGAGGTTGACAATTCTTGTTCTTCAAGAAAACTCCCTTGTAGAGGCCGAATTGGAAGAATCTTGATCACTTGAAGTCCCTTGGCCGATGCTCTGCAACTTTGATCTTGGGATCTTCCTTGAGAGCTTCACAATCGCTAGCTTCTACTTGATCTGCTCCTTTGAAGTTGATCCTAGTGCTTCATGCTGATCAATCTTCAAGTCTTGTGCTCAGAGAAGTGAGAATTGGTGTGGGAGCACAGGAGAGAGCAAGAACAGGGAGGTGAGACTCTCTTGCCGCCGCTTGTAGGTTTCTGGAGGCTCTAAAGAGATTCTCTCGGGATGAGTGCCCAATAAGAGGGTATTTATACCCTAAGTATCTGGAAGATACCCTTGGGGTACGTGGGCACAAGATCTAATGTTGGTCTGACATCTCCCTAGGGTGCCACGTGTCCAGGGGAAAGTTTAAGTCACAGAGATTCCGGAGTGTGTCGACCTGCCCATGAGGTGTGTCGACACACTCTCCCAGACTGGCAGAACAACTCCCTGGGAGAGGTCTCTAGTGTCGACCTGATATCATTTGGTGTCGACCTTATGACCCAGACAGCAAAATATCCCTTCTGGGAAGGCTCTCTAGTGTCGACCTGATTTCATTTGGTGTCGACCTGCTCTGGCCATCTGAAAAATAGGCCTTCTGGGAGAGCCATCTAGTGTCGACCTGCCTACATTTAGTGTCGACCTGCTTTGGCTATCTGAACAACAGGCCTTCTGAGAAGGCTCTCTAGTGTCGACCTGCTCTGGACTCGTGTCAACCTGAGATGGACTTTTCTTCACATTTCTGCCTTTGTTCTGAACCATTGTGTCGACACCAAGGATGGTTGTGTCGACACTACCTTTGCAGAAAATGTTTGTCCCTGTGAAAATAAACACATAAATCATTAGTTAAATATATTATCATGAATATCAATGATAAATGTGCTTGGAAACATACTTTTTGAATATTGTAATTTCAGGTGATGTATTTTACATGTTCCAATGGTTATACATTAAAATCACAACTTGTCATCATCAAAATGTGAGGAGAAATGAATTATATTCACACTCAACCCAATAATGGAGACCCAAAAAGATGCAGAGACCTAGGCTGGAAGAAGTTGTGCCAAGGGAAGAAGCGGCACCAAAAGACACAATTACTATGGAGGCCCCTGGCTATCAAATGCCGCCCAGAGGCTTCAAGGCCAGGGTCCGACAGGGAGGGGCGTGTGACTACTCCCGCTTTCACAACAAGAAAATGGAGTTGCGGTGGTCTGCTCGTATTCCAATTGTTCGAGAGGACCGACCGGTACCTGCTGTTATGGCTGCGCCACCTCCGCCAAGAAAAGATCTGCAGGCCACGTGACCACATCCTTGGCCTTGCAACCTCTCCTCTGTAGCGAGCTAGACCGCTAAGAGCCATGGAAGACTCACAAGCTGAAGTTGAGAGCAGTTCGGGTGAAAATGATGTTCCTTGTGAACACGATCATGAGTAGCCTGGGAAAGTCAAACCCCGGGTGTCGGTCTTTAAAAGGTTGACATTTTCCTCCTGAAAGGTCGAAAGAGACTGGTATGGGAACCTTAAAATCTTTTCATGCCACATGGCCGGTGTGTGGGGCCGATATGGGGCTCTACCCACTGGGAACGAAGAAATCATGGAGCTGGCAGAAAGACCTGGTGCCATCACTAGGAGAAGAGCAGCAGCAGCAACCCTAGCGGCCGCATATGGAAATGAGAATGCACCTACAACACAAATGATGGCAGTCAGCGCCAATGTGGTCACCGCCCATGGTAGTGGGGGCAACGATGAGATTCCCCCGCCACCATCACCAGAAATGACTCCTGGAGGCACATTACGAGAGATCCCTCTTGCGACACCCCTAGATCCAGCTGTCCTGGAGCTGCTGTAATAGTACCAGGCCGAAATTGAAGCACTCAAACGACAGATTAAAGGTAAAGAGACTGAGGGACATGCATCCCGAGAAGCTGAGGGCTCAGGGGAGACTCCTCAATGGACCTTAGGGTCAGTCGAGGCTTCGGCCCAGCGCGCCGTCGTGCGACCAGTCAATGAACAACCACAACAGTCGCCTGTGGCTACAGCTCAGCAGCCACATCCACAGGCTCAATATCAGCTCCTGCAGCCGCAATTCTTCCAGCAGCAGCAACAGCAACAACAGCAACACCAACAGCAGTCATTGCCTGCTCAGACTTCTAAGCTTCAAGCGGAGAACTTGACGCCACCACCATTACTACCGGTGGTTGTTATCAATACTCCTAGCAATCAGCCGGCCCACTTCTATCCTCAACAAGTGGACCTTGCCACCATCAGCAAGCTAATGGTGGAACAGATGATCGAAATGAAGCTCGCCGAGCGGGGAGACGGAGAGCATATGGCTTTTGATGCGTACATGGTACCTTATCCTGCACACCATGCTGTAAAAAGTCTGCCTCCAGGCATTACTAAGCCTCCGAAGTTTGATAAGTTCAACAGGCGAGGATCCCCAAAGGATCATATAGCCTACTACATCAACGTGATGGGGGAACTGGCAGCCGATGAGTCATACCTATTGAAGTTCTTCGGCTCCTCCTTAACAGGCCTGGCATTTGAGTGGTACTCTGGTCTGCCGGTAGGGTCTATATCTAATTGGACCGATATGCAAAAGAAATTCAGGGAAAGATTCTATATCACTGAGAGGGAGGTCACAGTGGCTGTGCTCTATGCAACCAAACAGAAAAATGATGAGTCGGCACTGGACTACATCTAGCGATGGAGGAACCTAAGCATGAGATGCAAACGGCCTCCCCATCAAGAAGATGCAGTTCAAATCTGCAAGCAAAGTCTGAGGAGAGAACTGCTGGAGAAGATGATCGGAATGGAGATCTGGTCATTCGACAGGCTAAATAGTGTGGTGGCGGAGGTAGAAGCCTTCTTGGTGAAATACCCCATCAACTTATCCACAAGCCAGAAGAGCAAGTCGGCCGATAAGAAGCCTGCTGGGAAGGAGGTGCACACGGTGGACCTCAAAACATTTGAAAAGCAAAGAGATGGGGGCAATGTTGGGTTGAGTGTGAATTTAATACCTTTCCCCTCATAATTTTGATGATGACAAGTTGTGATTTTAATGCACAATAAATGAAACATGTTAGATACATCATACATAAAGTAACAATTCTCAAAAAGCATGTTTTCAAACACATTTTATCATTTATATTCATGATAATACATTGGACTAATGATTTATGTGTTTATTTCTCAGGGACATACATTTCTTGCAAGGGTAGTGTCGACACACCCCTTACTGGTGTCGACACAGTGTTTCAAACCCTAAGGCAAAATGATGAAGAAAAGGTCAAGTGTGTCGACACAGCCTCAAGTGGTGTCGACACTAGACCCAGCTCCCAGAGAACCCAGTTGACAGGTCTGTATAGTGTGTCGACACAGTCTAGGTGTGTGTCGACACTAGTGACCCTTCCTAGTGAACAAATTCTGCCAGTTTGGATAGTGTGTCGACACACTCGTTGGATAGATCGACACACTCCGGAAACTTTTTCACCTTAAGTTCCACCTGGACACGTGGCACTCAAGGGTTCATATGGATCGGTCTTAGATCATGTGCCCACGCACCCCAAGGGTACTTTTGGACACATTGGGCTATAAATACCCTTCTATTGGCTATCCAACCCAAGAGAACCTTTTCAGAGCCTTCCAGAAATCCTTTTGGCGGCAAGAAGAGTTCTCCTCCCTATTCTTGCTCCTCTTGTGTTGTTGCAACCAAATTATCATCTCTCCAAGCATAAGAAGTGAAGATTGATCCATGAAGATGCAGTGAGATCATTTCCAAGGGAGCAGATCAAGTAGAAGCAGCCAACTGAGAAGACTTCAAGGAAGATTCAGTGGCACAAGTTGCAGAGCATCGGCCAGGGACTTCAAGCATTCAAGATCTTCTCAATTCAGTCTTCTACAAGGGAGTACATCTGAAGAACAAGGATTCTACATACAATTCTTCAATTCCCCTTAGTTCTTCTGATTCATTCTTGAGATTGTGCATGAATTGTTGCACCAGTCTCCTTGAATGAATCTCTTTAGATCAGATCATTGCTAGAGGATCTGGATCTTGTTGTTTTTGATCTAGCAAGTTGGTTGTGAGTCTTTGTGCTCAGTGTGTTGAGTCGTCGCACTCAAGTTGTGGTTGAGCAGTTGTGCTCAGGTTTCTAGAGTAGTCTTGCTCTAGAGGTTGTGTGTGAGTTGTTGAACTCAGAGTGTGGAGTTGTCAAGCTCCAGTGTGTGGTGTATTCAAGTTGATTAGTAGAGCCTCACTGTGTGAGGGGTGGATGTAGGAATCACATGGTGTAATTTTCGAACCACCTAAAAATCTCTGTGCAGTGGTTTGTTTTGTGATCTAACATCACTCTGCGCTAGATGTATGCATAGGATTTTCGCTCTCTTCTAATCAACTTAATCACTCACTCATCATATCTGTGAATCTCTTTTTCAAGTTGTCTCTGATTCAAAGCAATTTTTAAATTGACTAAGCTTCCGCAGTTTTTGGCCTAGATCTATTCAACCCCCCCCCCCCCTTCTAGATCTGGTCAAACCTAATTTCGATCCTACAATTGGTATCAGAGCGGGTTCATATATGATCTGATCTATTCTGATTTGAATGTTTCTGTTTGTTTTGTGTGTTTCACTTGCTTGTTTGTTGAGAGTTTCCTTAATTGCATCTCTTTCTGATTCAATGGATTCTAGAGGTTTTATTGTTGAAGGCCACTCCATCAATAGGCCACCCTTCTTCAATGGGACTGACTATTCCTATTGGAAGAATAGAATGCAAGTCTTCCTTAGAGCCCAGAACTATGAAATTTGGAAGGTAGTTGAGGTAGGCCCCTATGAAAACCTAGAAGAAGAGGAAACCTGGACCAGGGAACAAATTAGAAGGGCCACCCTGAACTATAGTGCCATGAACATGATTCAATGTGCAGTCCACCCAAAGAAGTACTCAAGAATCTCCATGTGCAAATCGGCCAAGGAGATGTGGGATAAACTTGAGTTACTCTATGAGGGAACATCCCAAGTAAAAGAAACCAAAGCAAACATTCTTGTTTAAGTATGAACTATTCATGATGAAATCTGATGAAATAATTTTTGAAATGTTTGCTAGGTTCATGATCATTGTAAATGGACTGAAGGCTCTAGGTAAGGATTATACAGATGCTGATTTGGTAAGAAAAATCTTGCACTCTCTTTCTTCAATTTGGCACACTAAGGCCATAGTTATTGAAGATTCTAAAGATTTATCCAAAATCTCTTTGGATGAACTCATAGGATCCTTGATGACTTATGAAATAAATTTGAAAAGAAATGAAGAGCACATAATCAAAACCAAACCAGTAGCACTCAAGGCTTCATCCAGTAACAAGGATAAACATCAGGAGAAAACAAGTTCTGATGAGTCTGAGTCCAATGAGGATGAGCTTGCCCTCATGACCAGGCAATTCAGAAAATTCGTAAAATCAAGAAAAGGAAAATTCACTGGAAAGAAGAAGTTCTCTTCTGGGAAAAGAAATACTTCCTTCTCAAATGCTAATTCAAATAGAAATCAGAAAACTGATGAAGTTGTCATTTGTTACAGGTGCAACAAACTAGGACACATGAAGGGAGAGTGTCCTAAGAACAAGAAGGAGAAATACAAGAAGATTCACAAATTTAAGAAGCCAAAGGCAATGGTTGCCACTTGGTCTGATGAAGACTCAAGTGAGAAAGATGAAGAAAAGTCCTCAAGCTCTGAGAGTGAGGAAATTTGCTTTATGGCAAATAGCTCAGATGGAAAGGTAAGTACATCTTTTGAAGATTACTCAATTGATGATTGGCAGGATGCTTATGCTGAACTTGTTGAAAATTATTCTGAAATAAGAAAAGAAAACAAGCATCTAAAGAAGAAAATTGAAAACATTCTGCATAACCAATCCATAAATAAAAGAATTTATGAATTGGAAAATGAAGTAGCTGAGCTCAATGAGGAAAAACAAAATCTTTTAAATGTAATTGATGAGCTTAAGCTTGCATCCCAAAAGGCCAACCATGATTTTAAAGAATTGTCTGAAAAGCTGGAATTACAACAAAAGGAAAAACAACAAAGTGTTGATGAAATCAAAACTCTAGAAATCCAGCTAAAAGAAAAAGAACAAGTCATTGAAACCTTCACCAAAGGTAAAGACAATTTGGAGGCCTTGTTAGGAGCCAAATGAAATCTGTATCACATGGACTAGGATTCAACAAACAAAAATCCAAGAAAGACAAATCTGGTGAAATAAGGGAAAAAGCACCCTTGATAAATTTTGTCAAAGGTCCTAGTCTTGAAAACACTAAAAACAAACAAGTGTCAAGCAAAACAACAAAAACTCAAGAAAACAAGAACAAAAAGAAACCTAACAGGTCGACACAATCACCTGACAGGTCGACCTGCTCAACCTCAAAAACCACCAACGAGTCAACCAAAAATTAAAAATAAAATTTTGAAAAATAAGAAAAATATAAAATAAAACATTCATGACAAACCTTGGACTTCCAAGATAGCACATCAAGCTGATTGGACCAATTCTTAGAACCAATGGTATCATAATCCTTTTTGGTACCATCCTCAATTCTTCTATCCAAACTTTTGAATGTACCAACAAAATCCATGGTTTGGACCTCCACAAATGAACAATCATGTCCAAATGCAAAACTCTCATCCTAATGAGAAAAAGAACACTGGTGTTTTTATTCCAAAGGGAAGGATAAATTGAAAAAGGCAAAAAACACCATTAAAATGAAACAAAAGCAAAAAACAAGTCAGATTTGGATTAGAAAAGATTTGATGTCAATGTCCAAACATTCTGATGGTCCCAACAATGTTTGGGTACCAAAATCTTCTCTCCACTGATTGATTTTGCAGGAAGGTCGTGCACCCAACTCAAATGTGTGGTTTCTTGATAGTGGGTGTTCACGACACATGACAAGAGATAAAGCTAAATTCTCTTTCTTGATTGAAAAGGAGGGAGGTTCTATCACTTTTGGAGGTAAAAATAAAGAAAAAATTATTGGATTTGGAAAGGTTGGTCAATCTTCCTCAAACTCAGTTGATAATGTTTTGTTAGTTGATGGTCTAAATTATAACTTGTTGAGCATTAGCCAACTCTGTGACAAAGGTCATAAAGTTGTGTTTGAATCTGATTTTTGTAGAATAATTGACTCATCAACTGATAAAATAAAATTCTTTGGAAAGAGGGAAAACAATGTTTACATGATCAACCTTGATAAAAACGTTTCTGAAAACATTTGTCTTGTTGCAAATAAAAATGAAATTGCATGGACTTGGCACAAAAGACTTGGTCATACAAGTTTCAGAACAATAAATAAACTGTTAAGGCTGAACTTGGTTAAAGGTCTTCCAGAATCTTTTTTAAATGTAGAAAATCAAGTTTGTGGGATTTGTGCCCAAGGAAAACAAACCAGAAAATCTTTTAAAATCTTCAATGATGTACTCACATCTAAGCCACTAGAATTGCTTCATATGGACCTTTTTAGCCCAACAAGAATTCTAAGTCTTAGTGGCAAAAGATATGATTTGTCATTGTTGATGATTTTACTAGATTCACATGGGTTATCTTTTTATCCCACAAAAGTGATGCTTGCCTTGAATTCAGGATTTCTGTACCACTGTCTTAACTAGTTTTCCTCATAAAATCAAAAATATTTTGACTGATCATGGGGGTGAATTTGAAAACAAATCTTTCTCTAATTTATGTGCTGAACTTCACATATTTCACAAGTTTTCTTCACCAAGAACTCCAGAACAAAATGGAGTTGTGGAAAGAAAGAATAGAACACTTGTGGAAATGGCAAGAACCATGCTCTTGGAAAGTAAATTGCCCAAATCCTTCTGGGCTGAAGCTGTAAATACAGCAAATCATATTCTCAATAGAGCATTGGTCAGACCAAAAATCAGAAAAACCCCTTATGAGTTGTTGAAAAACAAAAAGCCAACCTTGTCTTATTTCAAAGTCTTTGGGTGTAAATACTTTGTTCATAACAACAATAAAGAAAGCCTTGACAAATTTGATGTTAAAAGTCATGAAGTCATTTTTCTTGGCTATTCTGAAACCTCAAGAGCTTTTAGAGTTTATTCTCTCAAAAACAAAACTGTTGAAGAATCTCCTTATGTCACTTTTGATGAAAATTTCTTTTCAACTCATTATTCTAAATCTTGCAGGGACTGTCCAGATAATGAAGAGGATGATTTCATTGTGGATTCTTCACCAACTGTTGAGGAGAATGAAGACCTTGGTGAAACTTTGAACAATCACTCACCTACTCCAAGTGGATCAGGTAATGTTGTTCCAAATCTAAATGCACCTCAACAGGTAATTCCTGAACACAGAATTTTGAGAGATCACCCAATAGAAAATGTTGTTGGCAATATACATGATAGGGTAAGAACTAGATCATCATTCTTGAATGCAATTCATGAAGACCCACTAGCACTAATTTCCCAATTGAACCTAAAATCAATTGATGAAGCTCTAATGAATTCAGACTGGATAAATGCAATGCATGATAAACTTCATCAATTTGAAAGAAATCAAGTGTGGGAATTAGTACCTAGACCTAGTGACCAATCTGTCATTGGCACTAGATGGGTATTCAGAAATAAATTGAATGAAAATGGTCAAGTCATAAGGAATAAAACTAGACTAGTTGCTAAGGGGTACAACCAAGAATTTGGAATTGATTTTTGTAAGAATATTCCTTGCTTTTGCATCTTCATTGAAGTTTAAAGTTTATCAAATGGATTGCAAAAGTGCATTTTGAATGGGTATATAAAAGAAAATGTTTTTGTTGAACAACCTCCAGGCTTTGAAAATGAAAAATATCATAATCATGTTTTTAAGCTTCATAAAGCTCTCTATGGTCTTAAGCAAGCTCCAAGAGCTTGGTATGACCGTTTGAGCTCTTTTCTGCTTGAAAAGGGATACTCTAGAGGTAATGTTGATCAAACTTTGTTCACAAAAACTATAAATAAACAAATAACTACAGTCCAAATTTATGTTGATGACATAATTTTTGGATCCACCAATAAGAGCCTGTGCACTGAATTTGCAAATCAAATGAAAACTGAATTTGAAATAAGCTTGATGGGAGAGTTACAATTTTTCTTGGGATTGCAGGTTAACCAAATCAGTGAGGGAATCTTCATAAGCCAAACCAAATATGTCAAAGAACTTCTGAAAAGGTTTGACTTCCAGAACCTCAAGCACTCAAGCACACCCATTGCAATTAATGTGAAACTAGAAGAAGATTCACTTGGTAAGTCAGTAGACCCAAAGACATATAGAGGTATGATTGGTTCTCTACTCTATCTCACCACTTCTAGACCTGATATTCAATTCAATGTATGCTTGTGTGCTAGATTTCAAGCGAATCCTAAAGAAAGTCACATGTTAGCTGTTAAAAGAATTTTCAAATATCTTGTTGGAACATATGATCTTGGAATATGGTATCATGTTGATTGTAAGTTAGATTTGATTGTCTATTGTGATGCTGATTATGTTTGGTGTAAGCTTGATAGAAAAGGCACAAGTGGCTTGTGTTTGTACTTAGGTGGATGCCTAATCTCTTGGGCTTCCAAAAAGCAACACTCAGTGGCTCTATCAACTGCAGAGGCTGAGTATGTTGCAGCTGGTCGATGTGGCACTCAAATTCTTTGGGTGAAACATCAACTTATTGATTATAACCAAGAGTTAGGTTGTGTTCCCATTCTTTGTGATAACACTAGTGCCATAAATTTGTCTAAAAACCCAATTCAGCATTCTAGAACAAAACACATTGAAATTAGGCATCATTTCTTGAGGGATGAGGTAGCAAAGAAATCTTTTGAACTCCTTTTTATTGAAACTAAAAAATAAATTGCTGACATCTTCACTAAACCTCTTCCTGACAGTAGATTTTCATCCTTGAGGAGAGAGCTTGGTCTTTGCAAATGTCTATTTTCTTGATCTCTCTCATTTGGGTTGAGTGTTTAGGCATATTCTGAGGGGGAGTCATTGTTTCATCATTCTTCTTTGCTTCCTTGATTCATATTGTTCACATCTCTCACAATTCAACTTTTCTTTCTTTTTGACAATAAATTCTTCAACTCACATTGTGTTTAACTTCTTGGTATATCAAATGGTGACTTGAAGAAGGACAAGTTCTGCTTGTCTAGACACTTTCACTATGAGAGAGTATATGTCTCCGCCAAGTACCAAGAAATGAATATGCAATTGTTGAGGGGGAGCTTTGTTGTTCAAAGAGAATCATTTCTGTTTTCAAAATACTGGCACATCTTTATTTTGATGAAAAGTTGTTGGAATCATCATTTCAGGGGGAGCTAGAGAATTCACAACTCATTTTTTTGCAAAATTCAAAACTCTTCTTGAATTACAACAACTTCCTTGCATGGTGTACTCATTGAGTTGTCTAGAACCTCAAAATGATTTTTTGAGTGATCTACTACATCTTTTTACAGTCAACTCTCAACTATACTCTTCAAGACTACATAAATTCAAATCTCTTTCAAAGACTGAAGGATAATGTGTGACTTGAATTTAAACATCTTTTTTTTTGCAACTGATGTGGGATATAAATGCTTTCAATTTTATAAAATTCTCCTTACACTCATGATTCAACAGAGCAATGGCACAAATACTGAGAAACAACACACATTCACAATGAATGAAGTGTCATGTATGTCATGAAGTCTTTTTGCTATCTCTACTCAAAGGGGTTCAAAAAAAAAAACATGCTCCATATATTTTGATGATGACTGAGTAACTGGAAATATTGGCGTCTGATAAACGTCTATTTTCACGTCAAAAGGTTGTCATTTACCCCTTGAAACTGGATAATGGGTAAATCTCTAGTATCCAGGGACTATGGTGTGTAAAAAGCATTAGTTCTTGAGTGAACAAGATTTACTACATTTGATAGTTTGATTAAAAAAAATGTGTTTGTCCAAGGAGAATTGCTTAAAATAAACATCCTTGTCTTTCATCAGTTTGTTTTAAAGGTGTTTACCTTCATCACACTTGATTTCAATCTAAAAGGCATTTTTATTTCTTTGGATTTGGAGAATATGGTGGTTTGTTATTGATTGTTGGATGTCTTATAGCCCTCAAGCTATCATTTTAATGGCTCAAGTCATTTAATGCATATATCATGTAGGTTGTTGTGTAAAACTTAAAGTTTGTTAAATTTTTGCAAAAATATGACAACTGAATTCTTTGGCCTCTTAAAAATCCTTGAAATTTTAATTCCATCCATATTTCATCATCTTAAACCTTTCCCAAAATTCACAAATTTTTCCCATGCTCGAATATGCAAACTTCTTTAGGCCAAGTCGACACCACCTTCATCTAGTGTCGACGCAGTCTAAGCCCGTGTTGACACACACCCCTGTCTAATGTCGACACACAGGCCTTTCTGGGCGATTCCAGTCGTTGGCGCCGGTTTGGGGTTTCTTGTTCCTACGGTTTATCATACCCTAAAACCCTTTTATACCCTAGGTCGACCCCATGGCCGCCATTTGTCTTTGAAAATGGCAAGAACCTTCATCTCCTTCCCTCCTTCCCCCATCTCTGTCTCCATTCTCCTTTCCCCATCCATTTCATCCCTTGTTCTTCCTCGTTCTTCTGCAACCATGGCTCCCAAGCAGGTGCCCCGCCATGGTGCCAAGTCCTAGCACACGCCAGACCTATTGCAGTGGAAGAACAATCAGTTGAAAGGAGAAGCAAGCGTCGGCATGACCCTGCTCACCAGCCAGGAGGATCATCTGCATCTCCTACACCATCGAAGAGAGGTAGGGCATCCTCTTCCAGTAGAGGCCCTTCCCAAAGGGGATCTGCTCACCCTAGGAGGAAAATTCTGGCATCTTCTCCTGACGTCTCTGAGGACTCGTCCTCAACTTCATCTGGGTCATCCCAGCCCTCTGAGGCAACCCCTTCCAAGGTGGCTAGTGAAGGGAATTAATTTTAAAACCTAGGGCTGTGGATTTGGAAGATAATGCCTTAGCCACTGCCTTCCCAGAAATCCGTCAGTACTTCAATTTCAGACTTGGTTGCCATTCATATTTGAATTCAGAACCATCTACCCCAAACTTGTCCAAGAATTCTACTCGAACTTGGAATGTACACCTGACGGTTACCAGTCTGAAGTCAAAGGTGTTCTCATTGATTTGCCTACTGAGCTAGCTGCTACTTTATTTAGAATTCCTGCTGAAGGAGCTGATTATCATGACTTCACATTTGATCTCCATGAAGCCTACTCTATATTGACTGGACTTCCATCTGATGAATCTGATCCCAAGTAGACTTATGTCTCTAAGTTCAACACAAACACTTTTCCACCTGTGTTGAGACTTATCCACCACATTCTCACCACTATTATCACACCTCAAGGTGGTGGAAGGGATAGGCTCACTGATATACAGAGGTTCATTATTTACTGCATGAAGAAAGATATCAAGGTGAATTTGAATGTAATCATGTACCAGATTATTGGTGAGACTACAAGGAAGGATCTACATAGATCTCTACCTTATGCTGCTCATCTGACTTCAGTATTTCAGCATTTTGGAGTGTCCTTGGAGAATGAGCTAGCCCAGTCTATCCCAAAGTCAAACATTTACTGCTTCAAGCATTTACAGAAGTTTATGGGATTTAGACTGGAAGGTGATCAAGTAAGAAGGGGACCAGCTGTAGTTGAGGCCCCAGTGGCTCCAGAGGGTGTACCACCTCCTGAGGTACCTCAATCTCCTGCACATGAGGACCAGCCTCCTGTTGTAAATGAAGCACCCATACCTCAGGATGTCCCTCAAACACCTCCCTTTCAAACCTCTTCACCACTTCTCCCTGAAGTGGAAATTCCTTCTTTCACTCCACAATTCCAAGCTTCTACTTCCACTAGTGGACCTTCTGTTCCACCAGAGTTATATTCCTTTCTCAATGACAAGTTTGATACCATCAATTCTTCCATCCACAAAATGTCAGAAAGCTTTGAGTTGAGAATTCAAAGGTTAGAGAATTCAGTCAATGGGCAGTTTATCAAGCAGAAGGAAGCATCTGATCATGCCACTCAACGGTTCAACAGGCTAATTGGCACTTTGGCTGATGCATCCCTTGAATTGAAAGAACATCAAGAAACACTGGAAAATGTCCTTCAAGGGATTTTAGCAAATTCTCAAACCAACCTATTCAACAGTCAGGAAGCAGTATCTCAGATTTCAAAGACTAGACTGTCATTTGCACATATGGTTGATGACTTAGAAGGCATGAAGAATCTCTCAGCACACATAGACAATGAGATGTCTATTCTCAAAAAGGAGCTCAGAGATATCAACAGACATGGATTTGCAAGCTCTTCTTCAGGTTCACAGTCAATTTCAGCTGACTTGTCTGCCTTTCAGTCCAACATGTATGAAAACAGTCAAAGGTTGGAAGAGTTGCTGCACACAAGGCTGCCAACAATGCAAACTCAACTCAGATCCAACCTTGCAGCAATGGAGTCCAGGCTGAAGACCATTGAATCCATCCTTCTTCCTCTTCCTCCTCCTCCTCCACCTGCTTAATGTATTTTATCTTTTGATGATGTCAAATGGGGAGAAGAAAAAGAAAAACACTTGTTTGAAATGTAATTGCATATCATGGTAGTGATCATCTTGTTTTGGATGATAAGAAATACTTGTAATGAATATATTGTTGAATGAAAAGTAATACTTGTTTTGAATGTGATTGAACATCTTTGAATGAATGTGATTGAATGGATGATTGTAAAGGTGTCTCTTTTGAGTGTGCAAAATATCAAATGTTGCTAAAGTGTGCTCAATGACCTTTGTTGAAAATGAATAAAATTGATTGAAACATGGTTCATTGTCTTTTTTTTTTTTAATTAAAGGAGATCCTCAGGGCCTCAAACTAGGAGAGTGCACCCCCCCCCCCCCCCCAGAAGGGGAGAATGTTCTCACTCCACTGGTGAGGGCAACCTGGGCCTAAGCATATAAAAGGATAAAGGTACAGCGGCACAGGGGCATTCCCCAGCTAACAAAACCTGATACAAGGTAACCCAACCCGGTCCAAAGTGAGCGGACCCTTACAAACACGAGGCAAGGAGGAGGTAGAAAAGAAAACTTGGTTTGTTCCACTAATACAACCCACATTGGCCAGAGCATCAGCCACCTGATTAAGCTGGCAATAAACATGGAATGCACGAGACTTAGCAGCTTTAAACAGGGAACAAGCAGCCCGCCACCAGCGCATACAATCCCAGGAAGGAGGCTTCCCCAACCTCAAGGAGTTAACAAGAATTTGAGAATCAGAACAAATCGTAGTCAGCACGAAACCAAACTCGAAGGCCAGCTGAAGACCGTCATGCAGAGCACGCACCTCCGCCATCAAGCTACCACCAATTCCATAGGAATGAGCAAAAGCAAAGAGAAAATTACCGGAAGAGTCCTGATGCACCCACCACCTCCACATAACCCCGGGTTGCCTTTGCTGGCACCATCAACATGAAGAACTAATCCATAGTCACGAGGTTTCCATCTGAAAATCTTAATAGAAGTATACTTAAACGAGGGGAACAAGCCAAAGTATTGGAGAGCCTTGAGATGAGGATCATGGCGAAAGCTAGTAAACTCTTGCTGGACAAGAGACGAGCTAACCAAATAATGAATATGGTGAGTAATGCAACTAACACTGGGGCGCTTGCCCTCAAACCTCATGGAACAACGTGCGCGCCAGATTTCCCAGAGAATCAGAATAGAAGCATAAAGGGAAACAAAGCCAGACGGCGAAGAAGTGTTGCACTGACGCAGTAAAGTCCAAAGCCGGGTTGTGATGTTATCATAGGTAGCCACATTAAGGACCAGGATGGGAGCGATCCACCCCCACAAGCTGTGCGCCAAATCACTGTCGATGAACAAGTGATTAAGATCTTCAGACGATGGGGAGGCGCAACACGAGCAAGGGGAAGCAAGGGGAACCCCCTGATCAGAAACACGAGAGTCCACAGGGATGGCACAGTATAATAATTTCCAGCAGAAGAAGGAAGCACGCCTGTAGAAAGTGTGATGCCAGAGACGATGTAAGGCATGTCTTTTCACCCCATGCTGAGAGAGAATGTTGTAAGCCGATGAAGTAGTGAAAGCACCATTGGAAGAGGCAGTCCAAACGCAGCAGTCATCTTGGGGTAGAAGCTTGACGTTCTGAAGGAGTTCATGACAGGTGACCAGAAGGCGCGCAGGATGGTTAACATCCCGGATGACCTCTCGGACAGTGAGGGGAGGGCCGCTGTAGGGGCTAGACAATAAATCAGAGAGGGGGCCTTGCCCGAGCCACACGTGGTTCAGGAAGTCCACTTTTCTACCATCCCCAATGATCCATCTAGAGTTCTTGAAAATAGTTTCCCGGGCAATAGTGAAAGCCGCTCTAGACATGCCATGGGGAAGAGAATTAGGAGAGTGCACCCCACTGAGAAGATTAAATCTGGTTCTAGCATATTTAGCCCACATGGAAGAATCATGATAAATATTCCAGAGAAGTTTAGTAGCAAGAGCAAGTTGGAAATGCCAAAGACTTCTAATATGAATCCCACCTTCAGAAATAGGCCGATGAATAGTGTCCCAAGAGATCTAGTGTCTTCGGCGAGACCCATCAGCCCCGTTCCAAAGAAAGTTAGCACAAGCTTTCTCAATGTAATTGACCACAGACTTAGGAATGGAGGTGGCAGCCGCAGTGTAGATAGGAATAGCGCAGAGGACAAAGTTAATGAGAGTAACCCTGCCAGCCTAAGAGAGGAATTTAGATTTCCAAGAATTCAATTTAGCATTAATCTTGTCAATAAGGTACTTATAATCAGCAACTTTGGTTCTACCACATCTTATAGGGACTCCAAGATAACGCAAACACTCCTTCTGCTGGTGGAAACCGGTTAAGGAAGAGACTCTCTTGGACACAGAAAGAGGTGCCTTTTGAGATAGGAGGAAGCTGCTCTTAGCCACATTAATCTTCTGGCTAGAAGACTGCTCACAGTTCCGAAGAAAGTTTAGCAACTTCAAAATATTAGATTTCCGGCCGTTGCAAAAGACTAAGGTGTCATCGGCAAAGAGCAGATGAGAGATAGCCGAGCAATGCCTCGGACCAGCAAAAGGGATAAGGGGCGCAGAAACCTGCACATTCTTTAACCCTCTGCTAAGGGCCTCTTCCATAATGATAAAGAGAGCAGGTGCGAGGGGGTCACCTTGACGCAGTCCTCTAGAGGATTTAAAGTACCCAACCAGGGAACCATTGAAAATAGTAGAGAACCAGCAGTTGGAAACAAGCATGCCAATGTAGGAGACAAATCTGTTGGAGAACCCAAAATGGCACATAACCTCAAAGAGAAAGTCCCATTCAACTCTGTCATAGGCCTTCATCATGTCGAGCTTAAGAACAACATTGTGTCCCCGAACCTTCCTGGACAAGTCTTGCACAAGCTGATTAGTAAGGTGAATGTTGTCAACAATGTTTCTTCCCTTAACAAAGGCCCCTTGCTCATCAGAGATAATAAGAGGTAAGATATCAGTGAGACGGGTACAAATAATCTTGGAGACAATTTTAAAACAGAAGTTGCAAAGACTTATCGGCCTAAACTCCCCAAAGGAGGCCGGATGAGCGACCTTAGGAATAATCGCAATGAGAGAGGAGCAGATGCCTCTAGGTAAAGGGAAACCCATGAAGAAACCTCTAACAGCATCAACAACATCTTTAGAAATGATATCCCAGCACTTTTGGAAGAAGCACCTAGAAAACCCATCAGAGCCAGGAGCGCCATCCCCATTCATGGACCAGACAGCCTGTTTAACCTCCTCATCAGAAGGAACAGAAGTGAGAGCCTCGTTATGAACATTAGTAATAATGGGTGGGATGCACTGCAATAAAGAATTATCAATAACATGATCTTCAGAGGTGAGGAGACGATGAAAGAAAGCATCCGCCTCCATAGCAAGCTTGGATTGGTCCTCACACCAAACACCATCAACCTTTAACCTGTGGATAAGAGCTCTTCTTCGATTTCCCGGAACAACTGCATGGTAAAAGGAGGTGTTTTTATCCCCATCCTTAAACCAATTCAGCCTGTATTTCTGAGCCCAGAAAGTCTCCTAACAAGTGAGAGCACGCCGAAGGTCAGCGTTGGCTGCATTAAGAGAAGCTCTGTTAGCCTCAGACGAATCTCCATCAAAAAGGATCTGCATGGCCGCCACATGGGACTCAGCTTGAAGCACCACGCTCTCGATTTTTCCAAACACATTCTTATTCCAAGAGCGAAGGACAAGTTTAGTAGCCCGAAGCTTGAGCTGGAGATTGTCAAAGGGATTAGTGGAGGAAGCAAGAGTATTATCCCAGACGTCTTTAACGGTTTGCATGAAAGAGTCATGGGAAACCCACATTTTCTAGAAAATGAACCTGGAAGGCTTGTTCTGGAGACAAGTGTACTTCAGAAGCAGAGGAGCGTGATCAGAGGGGCCCCTCGGGAGATGCTTAACGCTAAAATCAGGGAATGAAGACTGCCATTGTAAGTTGATGAAGATCCTGTCTAACCTGGCCCTGATAGCAGCATGGCCAGTCTTGTTATTGGACCAGGTGAAAGGTTGACCCAAAAAACCTGCATCCAGCAGGCCAGCAGCAGAAGAAAAGGAGCTGAAATCAAGCATGGCGGAGTGGTTTGGAATAGACCCTCCCTTCTTCTCGGACGTGCAGGAGACACAGTTAAAGTCGCCACCGACAAGCCAAGGCAAGGACGCATTATTTCCAAGGGCCAAAAGATCGTCAAAAAGAACCCGACGAGAAGCAACGTTTCAAGCAGCATAGACGGCAGTGACTGTGCACATAGGATGGTTCCCGTTCATGATATTCACAGATAAAAACTGGTCTGAACAGTTGGTAACAGAAATGGAAACCGAGCTAGACCACATCACCCAAATTTTGGAATCCTCCCCAGCATTTCCAGCAAACCCATTCAATTTAAAATAACGGCATAATGCAGCAGCTCTAGAGAAAGCAATTTTAGGTTCAAAAATGGCAATTACCTGAGGCTGGTGTGTCATAATAATACGCTTAAGAGCTCTCTTAGAGGCAGTATTGGAAATGCCTCTGATATTCCAGAAAAGGGCTGAACAATTCATGATGAACAGTATCCGAAGGATTCTTCCGAGGCTTTAGCTTTGGATCTTGTACAAACGCCATGCTGGGGAGGCAGGACACCATCTT
The DNA here is from genome assembly GCA_014218235.1 of Colocasia esculenta. Lineage (NCBI taxonomy): Eukaryota > Viridiplantae > Streptophyta > Magnoliopsida > Alismatales > Araceae > Colocasia > Colocasia esculenta. The sequence goes on from CM024764.1 coordinate 36,122,197, forward strand.
TGGATATTTTCACGGATGGCAATAGAATATTATCACAAAAAGCAAGGGAGGAGGCATTGGCGCACAGAGCACCATTGGCAGGGTCAAAAGAAGGAATCACTAAGGCTTTAGAATGGCAAGGCTTTCCCCGCAAGTCCACAATAATATTCACCCCAGATTTTTTTGATTCCTTACCAAAACCAAGATTGGGAAGACCATCACCCACCGGTGAGAGGTCGCCTGACTACTCCTCCGGCGCCCCCTCCGGCGAGACTCCAGCTAGGCCATCCTGAAGAACACGACCCCGAGAAGAACCATGCACTGCATTAGGACTGCCATGCAAGCTGTCAACACTGGTCTGCAAAGTGGCGTCCCCAGGGGGAACAGGAACGACCCTCGAGACTTCAGGAACCAAGGGAACAGCCGATGTTGTGTCTTGAGCAAAGGCCGGACCCTCAGTACTAGAATTACCAACAGTGGATGTGAACTGCTTAGAACAGCTGGGATCACCAGTCTCATGCACGTGGGTGCAAGCATGCAAATCACCATGGCCCGAGGGGGCGGTATCAGGATTGAGAACATCATCAGCTAACCTGTCAAAAACATTAGAAACTGGGACAGTATTGGTCTGCAAAACACATTGTTTATCAAGAGCGGTGGACTTGCGTTTAACAACACGCCATTCCTGGTCTTGATTCACCGGAGGAGGTGGGTGCACCTGCTGAAGAAGAGGTTTTTCCTGGGACTTTTTCTTGCAAGAATCAGAAGTATGGCCAAGCCTTCTGCAAACCTTACAGATGGGCGGCACCCTATGAAACGTGACAACTTGCCAGAACCCTTTGTCTCCATTGCCTATCCAAATACGATCAGCAAGAGGCTTAGCGATATCCACATCGACACAAACAAGTGCCTCAGCTGTCTGGGTCCAGGCCAAGGTAGAGTCATGGATATGAAGCACCTCCCCAAAGTTTCCAGCAATACATTTGAGATAATCTTCATTGTACAGATTAACTGGGAGGTTGGGAAAACCCACCCAGATGGGGATGAGAGTCGGATCAGCATTGAAATCAAAATCCGCAGATCAGCGGAAGAACCGGAAAAGATAGCCTTTGAGATATAAGTTCTTGCGAACCAGCACCTTGAGAAAGTCTTCCTCATCAAAGAACCGAAGAAGGATGTGTCTAGGATTCAGAGAGCTAACAATGCAGTCTCCCTTGAGGGCCAAACGCTGAGAAAGACAGCTCTTAATGTCAGGGATAGATGGCCTACCATAGGAGCACTTGGCAACTATGGCCAACTTCAAAGGTTGTTCAGATTTCCTGAACTCTTCCTTGAAGAAATACACCACAGGCAGCCCATCATCAGTAAACGCAGGAGGCTTGAGAATAAGATCAATCTTCGTAGGACGGAGAGAGGATGCTAAAGCGCGCGCGAAGCTCATGCTCTCCACGCCGGGAGAAGCCAGATCGCCCATGAGAGGAAGTCCGCCGGCAACCCAAGGGCCGCCGGCAGACAAGAAGGAGCAAGACTGTAACGTCGCGTGCTTTTCAGATCCATGCGGATCATGTGTGTGTCGGTTGTGTGGCCGTTGTGAGGCCAATGTGAGCTAGTTATGTGGAATGTGTGATGTGAATGTATGGTTTGAGCAGGTGAAGAGCAGGGTTGGTCCTGAAATGAAACAGGACCTGCTGCTGTTCAGTGAGAGTTGGCAGCCAGAGGTGGCCGTTGACTGGTTGGCGTCCAGCTTAGTGGACGTTGACTTCTTAAACTTGGCGGCAGTAGATGTGGTCGCTAAGGGTGGCGGTTGCTGTTGGCGGCATAGGGGTTGACACCAACCTGAGAATTCTGCAGGTTATAGGCTCACCCGAGGGCAGCTCTCTCAGCTCACTCTCTTTCCCTCTTGCCCCAGCTTCGCGCCCCGGTGTCTTTAAAGCTTCTAACAGGTTCCGAGGAGTGGTTGGACGATCGTAGAACGCGTGGCGTTGCCAAATTGCGCGAGGAAACGTCGCGGCGTGGTGCAATTCCCGTGGGAGCTCGCGGAGGGCTCGGCGTGAACTGGGAGATTGCGGGAAGTTCTAGCGTGTTCTGAGGTAGGGGACGAACCCGTTTAGCTCCGTAGAAACATTAAAACACATCATAACCACCTGAATCAGCATGATAATGCATGTTTCGATAAAGTTGCACCATACGGGGATAATGGGTGGTTTGAGTAGTTTAATGTATGAAGCATGTTGTAATGGGTTGTATTGGGTTCTGGCATGCTGAAGGAACTGCATTTGTATATTTTTCTGTAGTTAGAACAGTTAGAAAGCCCGTAGAGCCGGATTAGGGTTTCTACAGGGTTTATGGCCGGAGAACTTGGCGTCAACATCGTTTGTCGCCAAGCTCCTCAGCCAGGATGTTAATGGCCAGGTCCCTTGCCGTTGACTTAGTGTAAGCGGCAGTCGATGTTGCCGCCTACTGGTTATAAACAGAAATGACTGATTCAGTAATTATCGATAATGCATGTGTGTTGACACATGAGGTGCACTGAGTGCACTTGGTTTTCGTGTTTAGCATACAAGGTATGCAGTTAGTTGCTTACTTCTGTGACTGCGCGTTGTTTACGCGAGTCAGTTGGGTTCACGTGTAGTGGACCAGGTTACTTGTGGTTTACGTGAGGTTTCACGTGGTTTGTGTGTGACGTGCACGTGGTTTTGTGTACGTGGCGAGTAGTACGACGCCTACCGTGGTTACCTCTCCAGTTGGGTGCCCCAGGTTCTTTGTGAGCCAGGCTGTTAGCTCGGGGCTTTGTCCCGGTACTTGTGTTGTACCGTCGAGGTCTGTGTCGTCTGACCTGGACACCCTCACTCTTGTGTTAGAGTTGTACGTCCGGCTGAGGGAAAGACGACAGTGGGACAGTGACACTTGTGTTTGTTTTTAGTCACTTGTAGCGCGCTCGTAGTTGGGGGTACGGACACCAGTAGACGTACTGGACCCCAGCTAGTCCTTTTCCAGTGCCTCACTCTAGCGAGCCCAGGCCAGGGTCTCTGGAGGTGCCAGGCATGGGCCTGTGACCGTGTGGTCTGCAGGTGGTGGTGTTTAGTTGGTCTCCACAGTTGCTTGACCTTTTTACGTGGAGCGGCAGCTGGACCTTTCGTCCGTGGCTGCGAGACTGAGAGGTAGACCTGTGTTAGTTGTCCGAGTCAGTTTCTGGTGTCGCGAACCAGTTCACGTGGCTCGTGTTGGCTGTCTCTACTTTAGCTTGTACACCTGTACTGGTTTGCCGTTTAATTATTACTGTTGTTTCTCGTAGTCGGCAGACGGTGAGTACTTTTACAGCTTTACTTACCTGCTTAGCTGTTCTATAAATTGTTGGTATTGTTTATTGCTTTCGTACCTGTGGTGTTTGGTTTGCTCGGTTTTGGGGGAGTTCCCTACTGAGCCAGTGACTAGAGAGGCTCACCCCTACCCCCACAGGTGAGGGCGAGGAGGACGTTTCTCGTCCGACGTCCAGTTCAGGGCCGCGTCGTAGCGGTGCAGGGTCAGTACCTCCAGCGGAGTAGTTCCAGCTGTGTAGTTCTCCAGCAGTGTAGCTTTGTAGTTGCTTACTTTCTTTAGTTGTACCTCGGGGTATGCCCCAGGCTCTTGTACCTCTTTTCAGTTTTTGTGGAAATTTGGCTATGTAAAACTGTGAAATATATATGAAATGTGGTGTGTTCCTTTATGTTTACACGGACTGTGGTTTGGTATCCCTTGCGAGGCTTCGGCCCGTTCGCGGGAGGCGGACTCGGATCAAGTACGTTATCGGTTTAACGGGCTTGGCCGAGGCGTTCCGTCACAGTTGGTATCAGAGCAAGGTCCGTGTTAATATAAGGGAATTAGAAAGATACATAGCCTTATTTCGGTATTATACACTGCTGGTAGGGACCCTGGTTTTTATCATTTGTGGTTTTGATTTTTGTCTGGTGTTTTGTGTATGTAGAAATTTCTGAAATGGCTGATAGGAGAGATTGGGGTGGTGGAGGAGATGATCCGGAGGAAAGCACCCAGCGTATGATAGAAAGAATTTGGGAGAGCCTCACGGATATTCGGGCGAGAATGGATCAGCAGGCGCCACTACCACCGGTTGCAGTGCCACCTGGGGATGGAGAGGCAATACATGTTGCTCCAGTTCCGTCGAGAGTGGAGGTGCCTTTTGTAGCACCTGTGCCACCACCACCACCAGTGTTGATAGCAGAAGAACCAGTGATGCAAGTGGAGAAGTTTCTGAGATTGCAGCCGCCTACTTATTTAGGAGGGCCGAATCCAGATACAGCTGAGCATTGGGTTCATGAAATTGAGAGGGTCTTTGCGACTATGAGATGTTCGGCAGCAGATAGAGTGGTATTAACTGCTTATCAGTTGAGAGGTTTTGCCTTGGAATGGTGGCGATTGAAGATGCAAACCACTTTTGCAGGCAGGACGGAAGAAGCTATCACTTGGCCGGAGTTTCTTGATGTGTTCAATGATACATTCTTTCCGATCCAAGTGCAGCAAGTAAAAAGAGAGCAATTCCAAACTCTCCAGCAAGGTAACTCTTCAGTTTTAGAGTACCAGATGAGATTTATGGCACTTAGCCGTTATGCGCCATATGTGGTTTCAGATAATAACATGATGGTTGAGTATTTTATCAGAGGATTGAGAGTGGAATTGCAGGATGCGATAGTACCTCTCATGTGCAAGACAGTGGAAGAGGCAGCGCAGAGGGCAGCTACCTTGGAGAGGTCTATCCGTACTCGCCAGGCGGGTGAGTCAGGTTCAGGTAGTTTTCGGCTACCGCAGCAGACAGTAGGTGCAAGCAAGGGTAAGGCACCAGCAGGACCTTCTACATCAGGCTTTGGTAAATGGGGCCAGAAATTAAAGCAAGCACTTAAAGGAAAAGGAAGAGGATGGGGAGGTCGTCCGCAGTTCCAGCAAGGCCGTGGTAGGCCTGAGGTGGAGGAGTCACAGCAGAGCACTGCCAGGCAGCCTATTGTTCCTCCAGGGTATAGATGTTATAATTGTAATCAGCCGGGACATTTGATCCGCAATTGTCCCTATGCAAGAGAATATGGGTATGGCAGAGGTGTGCAGCAGCAGCAGCCTCAGCAGTTCCAGCAGCCACAGGCAGGTCGTGGCAGAGGAGCACCGCAGCAGCGAGGGAGAGGCCGGGTTATGGCTATCACCCGAGCCCAGGCAGAGGCGTCAAATATGATAGAAGGTACTTTACCTCTTTATGAATATTCAGCAAGAGTCTTATTTGATTCGGGTGCCTCTCATTCTTTTATTTCCGAAGAATTTCTGGATTGCATAGCTCATCCTTAGAGGAGAAGTCTTGTGAGTTAGTGGTGGAGGTTCCTTCAGGTGAGTTCTTACTCACTTCGAGCTATATAGATGAAGCTCCTGTTATGATTGAAGGGAACCAGATGCCGGGTCGGTTGTATGCCCTGCAGTTGTCAGATTATGATATCATTCTGGGTATGGATTGGCTTGAAATGTATGGAGCAATGTTAGATTGCAGAAAGAAAAGGATCAGATTTTGTCATCCTAATGGTGCAGTGTTTGAATATCAAGGTATGCCTTTTTATACCTCCAAGTTTCTAATTTCTGCAATTAAAGCTAGAAAGTTGATAAATGATGGGTGTGTGGCTTATTTAGCCTCGGTAAGTTTGGTAGAGGCCAGTCAGCCAATAGAAGCAGTTCCCGTGGTTAGGGAATTTGCTGATGTTTTTCCGGAAGATTTGCCTGGTTTAGCTCCACATAGAGAGGTGGACTTTTCTATTGAGTTGCTGCCAGGTACCATGCCGATTTCTAAAGCTCCATATCGGATGGCACCAGCAGAACTTAAAGAATTGAAAAAGCAATTAGAAGAGTTGTTGCAGAAAGGTTTTATTAGACCGAGTCATTCCCCGTGGGGAGCGCCGGTTTTATTTGTGAAAAAGAAAGATGGAAGTTTTCGGATGTGTATTGATTATAGAAAATTGAATGATGTGACCATCAAGAATAAGTACCCGTTGCCGAGGATAGATGATTTATTTGATCAGTTGCAATCAGCAAAGGTGTTTTCTAAGATTGATTTGAGGTCCGGGTACCATCAGTTGAGAATTAAAGAGGAGGATATAGATAAGACAGCGTTCAGAACCAGATATGGTCACTATGAGTTTGTGGTAATGCCTTTTGGGTTGACTAATGCTCCTGCAGGTTTTATGGATCTGATGAATAGAATTTTTCATCCATATTTAGATCAATTTATTGTGGTCTTTATTGATGATATTCTAATTTATTCAGCATCTGAAGAGGAGCATGCAGCTCATTTGAGGTTTACCTTGCAGTTGTTAAGAGATAACCAGCTGTTTGCTAAATTCAGTAAGTGTGAATTCTGGTTGAAGGAAATTCAGTTTTTGGGTCATGTTATCTCAGCTAAAGGAATAGCAGTGGACCCGAGTAAAGTGGAAGCTGTGTCAAGGTGGGAGTGCCTAAGACAATAACCGAGATTAGAAGTTTTCTGGGGTTGGCAGGTTATTATAGGCGCTTTATTCAAGATTTTTCTAAGATTGCAGCACCTATGACTAGATTGACCAGGAAAGGGTGCCTTTTGTGTGGTCCGGTGAATGTCAGAGAAGTTTCATGGAATTGAAGAAAAGACTCACATCAGCACCTATATTGACATTACCGGCAGGGAGTGGTGGTTTTGTGTTGTATACTGATGCTTCAAGGAGAGGACTTGGCGCAGTGCTTATGCAGCATGGTAAAGTAATAGCTTATGCGTCCAGGCAATTAAAGCCAGCAGAGGAGAATTACCCCACTCATGATTTGGAATTAGCTGCAGTTGTATTTGCTTTAAAAATGTGGAGGCATTATCTGTATGGCGAGAGATTTGAGATTTTTACAGATCATAAAAGCTTGAAGTATATCTTCTCGCAGAAAGATTTGAATCTTCGCCAACGCAGATGGGTTGAATATTTGAAGGATTATGATTTCAGTTTGGCTTACCATCCGGGTAAGGCCAATGTTGTAGCTGATGCCTTGAGCAGAAAGGCATATATGAATTTGATGATGATTAAAGAATGGAAGTTGTATGAAGAGGTAGCAGAGAACTCCTTGTATGTGCCCAGCAGTCAGCGACGGGCAATTCTAGCTGCTAGTGCAGTAGAGCCGTCTTTGTATTGGCAGATTATTGAAGCTCAGAGAGCAGATGCAGGTTTACCTGAAATTGTGAAAATGGAAGGAGTTTCTATTGATGATAATTGTGTGGTCAGGCTCAGGGGCAGGTTGTTTGTTCCTGCAGAGAGAGAGGTGAAGCAGCGAGTTCTGGAAGAGGCTCATAAATCTAGGTACACTATTCATCCGGGTAGTACTAAAATGTACCATGATTTAAGAAGGCATTTTTGGTGGCCTCATATGAAGAAAGAAATAGCAGAATTTGTAGCAAGGTGTGCTATCTGTCAGCAGATTAAAGCAGAGCATCAGAAGCCTGGAGGTCTATTGCAACCGTTGCCTATTCCACAGTGGAAATGGGATGATATTGCAATGGACTTTGTGGCAGGTTTACCAAGGTCGAGTTCCGGGCATAATGGAATATGGGTGTTTGTTGACAGATTGACTAAGGTATGCAGATTAGTGGCAGTAAGTATGTCTTGGACAGTGGACAGATTGGCAAATATTTATGTTGAAAGAATTGTTCCACTGCATGGTATTCCGAAGACTATTGTATCAGATAGAGATCCAAGATTTACTTCTGGTTTTTGGAGAAGTCTGCAAAAGTAATTGGTTCTGAATTGAGGTATAGCTCCGCTTATCATCCCCAGACAGATGGTCAGACAGAGAGGACTATTCAGACAATTGAAGATATGTTGCGGCTTGTTGTTTAGTTTGGGGAGGTAGTTGGGAGCATCATTTGGGAATGGTTGAGTTTGCCTACAATAATAGTTATCATACCAGTCTTGGGATGGCACCGTATGAAGCTTTATATGGAAGGCCATGTAGAACCCCATTGAACTGGCATGAAGTGGGAGAAAGGCAATTGGTGGGTCCTGAATTGATTCAGCAAACCACGGAAGTAGTAAAGCTTATTAAAGAAAAATTGCAGGCAGCTCAAAGTAGGCAGAAAAGTTATGCAGATGTGCGGAGGAGACCACTTCAGTTTGAGGTGGGAGATTTTGTTTTCTGAGAGTTTCCCAAGTAAAGGTATTATGAGGTTTGGCAAGTCTGGGAAGTTGAGTCCAAGGTATGTGGGACCTTTCCAGGTGATTGAAAGAATTGGGGAAGCAGCTTATAGGCTGGATTTGCCAGCTGATTTTGCAGATGTGCATGATATTTTCCATGTCTCCATGTTGAGAAAGTGTATTGAAGATCCAGCTCAAATAATTAGATATCAAGGTGGTGACCTGAGGCCGGACATGACTATGCCAGAGTATCCGGTGCAGATCACAGATCGAAAGATGAAGAAGTTGAGAAATAAAGAAACTGAGCTAGTTAAAGTGAGATGGGAAAATAGATTAGGTGGTGAGGATACCTGGGAGTTGGCCGCGGAAATGGCTAAAGGGTATCCCTATCTGTTTGAGTAAGCTTGTGTATTTTCTTTTTAGATGATAGTACTTGTAAAAGTGTGTATGTATAAGTTGTTTAACTTTGAAATGTGTTATGAATTTCGAGGTCGAAATTTTCTTTTTAGATGATAGTAATGTAACGTCGCGTGCTTTTCGGATCCATGCGGATCATGTGTGTGTGGTTGTGTGGCCGTTGTGAGGCCAATGTGAGCTAGTTATGTGGAATGTGTGATGTGAATGTATGGTTTGAGCAGGTGAAGAGCAGGGTTGGTCCTAAAATGAAACAGGACCTGTTGCTGTTCAATGAGAGTTGGCGGCCAGGGGTGGCCGTTGACTGGTTGGCGTCCAGCTTAGTGGACGTTGACTTCTTGAACTTGGCGGCAGTAGATGTGGTCGCTAAGGGTGGCGGTTGCTGTTGGCGGCATAGGGGTTGACGCCAACCTGAGAATTCTGCAGGTTATAGGCTCACCCGAGGGCAGCTCTCTCAGCTCACTCTCTTTCCCTCTTGCCCCAGCTTTGCGCCCCGGTGTCTCTGAAGCTTCTAACAGGTTCCGAGGAGTGGTTGGACGATCGTAGAACGCGTGGCGTTGCCGAATTGCGCGAGGAAACGTCGCGGCGTGGTGCAATTCCCGTGGGAGCTCGCGGAGGGCTCGGCGTGAACCGGGAGATTGCGGGAAGTTCTAGCGTGTTCTGAGGTAGGGGACGAACCCGTTTAGCTCCGTAGAAACATTAAAACACATCATAACCACCTGAATCAGCATGATAATGCATGTTTGGATAAAGTTGCACCATACGGGGATAATGGGTGGTTTGAGTAGTTTAATGTACGAAGCATGTTGTAATGGGTTGTATTGGGTTCTGGCATGCTGAAGGAACTGCATTTGTATGTTTTTCTGTAGTTAGAACGGTTAGAAAGCCCGCAGAGCCGGATTAGGGTTTCTGCAGGGTTTATGGCCGGAGAACTTGGCGTCAACATCGTTTGTCGCCAAGCTCCTCAGCCAGGATGTTAACGGCCAGGTCCCTTGCCGTTGACTTAGTGTAAGCGGCAGTCGATGTTGCCGCCTACTGGTTATAAACAGAAATGACTGATTTCAGTAATTATCGATAATGCATGTGTGTTGACACATGAGGTGCACTGAGTGCACTTGGTTTTCGTGCTTAGCATACAAGGTATGCAGTTAGTTGCTTACTTCTGTGACTGCGCGTTGTTTACGCGAGTCAGTTGGGTTCACATGTAGTGGACCAAGGTTACTTGTGGTTTACGTGAGGTTTCACGTGGTTTGTGTGTGACGTGCACGTGGTTTTGTGTACGTGGCAAGTAGTACGACGCCTACCGTGGTTACCTCTCCAGTTGGGTGTCCCAGGTTCTTTGTGAGCCAGGCTGTTAGCTCGGGGCTTTGTCCCGGTACTTGTGTTGTACCGTCGAGGTCTGTGTCGTCTGACCTGGACACCCTCACTCTTGTGTTAGAGTTGTACGTCCAGCTAAGGGAAAGACGACAGTGGGACAGTGACACTTGTGTTTGTTTTTAGTCACTTGTAGCGCGCTCGTAGTTGGGGGTACGGACACCAGTAGACGTACTGGACCCCAGCTAGTCCTTTTCCAGTGCCTCACTCTAGCGAGCCCAGGCCAGGGTCTCTGGAGGTGCCAGGCATGGGCCTGTGACCGTGTGGTCTGCAGGTGGTGGTGTTTAGTTGGTCTCCACAGTTGCTTGACCTTTTTACGTGGAGCGGCAGCTTGACCTTTCGTCCGTGGCTGCGAGACTGAGAGGTAGACCTGTGTTAGTTGTCCGAGTCAGTTTCTGGTGTCGCGAACCAGTTCACGTGGCTCGTGTTGGCCATCTCTACTTTAGCTTGTACACTTGTACTGGTTTGCCATTTAATTATTACTGTTGTTTCTCGTAGTCGGCAAACGGTGAGTACTTTTACAGCTTTACTTACCTGCTTAGCTGTTCTATAAATTGTTGATATTGTTTATTGCTTTCGTACCTGTGGTGTTTGGTTTGCTCGATTTTGGGGGAGTTCCCTACTGAGCCAGTGACTAGAGAGGCTCACCCCTACCCCCACAGGTGAGGGCGAAGAGGACGTTTCTCGTCCGACGTCCAGTTCAGGGCCGCGTCGTAGCGGTGCAGGGTCAGTACCTCCAGCGGAGTAGTTCCAGCTGTGTAGTTCTCCAGCAGTGTAGCTTTGTAGTTGCTTACTTTCTTTAGTTGTACCTCGGGGTATGCCCCAGGCTCTTGTACCTCTTTTCAGTTTTTGTGGAAATTTGGCTATGTAAAACTGTGAAATATATATGAAATGTGGTGTGTTCCTTTATGTTTACACGGACTGTGGTTTGGTATCCCTTGCGAGGCTTCGGCCCGTTCGCGGGAGGCGGACTCGGATCAAGTACATTATCGGTTTAACAGGCTTGGCCGAGGCATTCCGTCATAAAGACTCCTGCCGAACCACAGAGCTTCTCTCTCTAGAGTCCTAGAGAGAGAGAAAATCCGAGTACATTGTTGATGAAACATGGTTCATTGTCATTTGGTGTGTATGTGATTGATTGTTGTGAAAATAAATGGCTTAAAATCACATCTAATTAAAAACTCAAAATTTCATGTGGACTTAATGTTGCCATCATCAAAAAGGGGGAGATTGTTGGGTTGAGTGTGAATTTAATACCTTTCCCCTCATAATTTTCATGATGACAAGTTGTGATTTTAATGCACAATAAATGAAACATGTTAGATACATCACACATAAAGTAACAATTCTCAAAAAGCATGTTTCCAAACACATTTTATCATTTATATTCATGATAATACATTGGACTAATGATTTATGTGTTTATTTCTTAGAGACATACATTTCTTGCAAGGGTAGTGTCGACACACCCCTTACTGGTGTCGACATAGTGTTTCAAACCCTAAGGAAAAATGATGAAGAAAAGGTCAAGTGTGTCGACACAGCCTCAAGTGGTGTCGACACTAGACCCAGCTCCCAGAGAACCCAGTTGACAGGTCTGTATAGTGTGTCGACATAGCCTCAAGTGGTGTCGACACGAGATCCAGTTCTCAGAAGACCTGTTTGCCAGACTGGGACAGTGTGTCGACACAGTCTAGGTGTGTGTCGACACTAGTGACCCTTCCTAGTGAACAAATTCTGCCAGTTTGGATAGTGTGTCGACACACTCCTTGGATAGATCGACACACTCCGGAAACTTTTTCACCTTAAGTTCCACCTGGACACGTGGCACTCAAGGGTTCATATGGATCGGTCTTGGATCATGTGCCCACGCACCCCAAGGGTACTTTTGGACACATTGGGCTATAAATACCCTCCTATTGGCCATCCAACCCAAGAGAACCTTTTCAGAGCCTTCCAGAAATCCTTTTGGCGGCAAGAAGAGTTCTCCTCCCCGTTCTTGCTCCTCTTGTGTTGTTGCAACCAAATTCTCATCTCTCCAAGCATAAGAAGTGAAGATTGATCCATGAAGATGCAGTGAGATCACTTCCAAGGGAGCAGATCAAGTAGAAGCAGCCAATTGAGAAGACTTCAAGGAAGATTCAGTGGCACAAGTTGCAGAGCATCGGCCAGGGACTTCAAGCATTCAAGATCTTCTCAATTCAGTCTTCTACAAGGGAGTACATCTGAAGAACAAGGATTCTACATACAATTCTTCAATTCCCCTTAGTTCTTCTGATTCATTCTTGAGATTGTGCATGAATTGTTGCACCAATCTCCTTGAATGAATCTCTTTAGATCAGATCATTGCTAGAGGATCTGGATCTTGTGGTTTTTGATCTAGCAAGTTGGTTGTGAGTCTTTGTGCTCAGTGTGTTGAGTCGTCGCACTCAAGTTGTGGTTGAGCAGTTGTGCTCAGGTTTCTAGAGTAGTCTTGCTCTAGAGGTTGTGTGTGAGTTGTTGAACTCAGAGTGTGGAGTTGTCAAGCTCCAGTGTGTGGTGTATTCAAGTTGATTAGTGGAGCCTCACTGTGTGAGGGGTGGATGTAGGAATCACATGGTGTGATTTTCGAACCACCTAAAAATCTCTGTGCAGTGGTTTGTTTTGTGATCTAACATCACTCTGCGCTAGATGTATGCATAGGATTTTCGCTCTCTTCTAATCAACTTAATCACTCACTCATCATATCTGTGAATCTCTTTTTCAAGTTGTCTCTGATTCAAAGCAATTTTTAAATTGACTAAACTTCCGCAGTTTTTGGCCTAGATCTATTCAACCCCCCCCCCCTTCTAGATCTGGTCCAACCTAATTTCGATCCTACAGGCAAGGCAGTGGCCGGATCCTCTAACAACAAAACCAAACCGCAAAGAAAAGAAAAGTTATCCCTTTCCAAGATAAAATGAGGAAGCCATACTCCTTCCCCAAAGAGAAGACCAAAACACTGTTTGATTGGGGGATCAGATACAACAAGATCACCCTTCCAACACCCAAGAGACCTGATCAAGCTGCAAAGAAGGATGATCCCCAGTACTGTCTGTACGACCAAATCTTGGGGCATCCTTTGGAAGATTGTTATGTTTCAAAGATATTATGGAAGGCCTGATCAAGAAGGGAGAGTTGCAAATGGGGGATTACAAGGTTGATCCGCCCCAACCACATGAACTACCTGTTCGGCAAGCGGCAATCAACATGATCTCTCTATATCAGCAACTGCCAGAAGAGATCTCCGAAGCCAGCACCGAGAAAACATATGAGGGTCTTATCCTCACCCCAATCAAGGAGCGGGAAGAGTGGCAAAAGGTGCCTTGCAAGACAAAGAAGAGACCAGATAAGAAGCCAACTCCAAAGGCGCACGTCCGGGGTGTGACACCTCAGCCACCAGCACCATTTGTCACCCCGGTATGGCACCCAATAGAACCCAGGGTTGTCATCCAAAGAAACCCTGGAAATCGAAAGCGTCAGACACCTTTGCCACTATACAGAGGGGGCAACCCTTCGCTTGAGCGCTTGCAAGCACTACTTGACGAATTAGATGAATACAAACAACCACACAGACATCCTGTCCAACTACATGAGTATGTGCCGTGGGAGGAGCTTGAGAAGTTGGCCCTTGAGGCATCTGCCGAACAAGAGGCGCTTCAGCCCCAAGAAGACTTGTTCTGGGGGTAAGAGGCTACAAAACCAAAGCAAAGAAAGAAGAGAAGGAGATCCAAGAAAAAAAGGGTGGTTGCAGCTCTCTCATGCAACACTATCTCATCCTTGCTGGGTTTGGTGGAGCACCATGAAGAAGAGGAATTCTATCCTCCCCCTAATGATGTTAATCAAGTCGGGGCCTCGGGGACTGAGTTCATAACAAGATCTAGAAGAAAATGGGGACGCCCTCCTCCAGTCAATCAGAATATCATATTTCGGGGGGAGCCCTCCTATAAAATCCCGGAACCCGAAGTTAGAGGGGTGCAAGTTCCACCTCCCCTGGGACTCTATGCTAATGAAGAGGCTGGGGGCATGGTCCCATCCTTTGCTGAATTTTTGGCAGAAGAAGAGCAAACCAAAACACTGCCTAAACCCCCAATGGTACAAGAAAAGACCGTCAACAAGCAAAGCGGTCCAATTATCAGACTCCAAACCAAGGGCGGCACAAAGGACAAAGAAAAGCTGAAGCTGGATGATGTCGAAGCAGAAGGCAGGATCATCAAGCTACTCAAGAAAATCCTGACACGTTTCAGTGTTTGGGAAATCTTATCATAAGTGAAGAGACCATGAAGGCACTGATCACAGCCCTGAAAACTCCAGCACAGTATGAGACTTGCCTGACAGAAGTGCAGGTGGAGGCTGCCGTCGCCGATGCGGCGTCTATCACATTTACCCCGGAGGACATGCTCCTCCCCATGGCTACTCACAACAGACCATTGTACATGAGGGGGCAATTGAATGGGCTGCCCCTGAATAGAATTCTGGTAGATCCCGGAGCAACGGTCAACATTTTGCCATACAAGATCTATCAGAAATATTATTTCAATGTGCACATCACCTCTGTGCACGATGTGAGAATAGCTGGCTTCAACCAAAAGTTCGAGGTACCTCTGGGGGTCGTAGAGCTTGACTTGATTCTGGGGGATTTCAAAACAAAGGTTCAATTCCACGTGATCAATACAGGCACGTCCTACAAGGCTTTGTTGGGTAGGCCTTGGCTCCATCAAAATGGAGTCATCCCGTCAACTTTGCACCAGTGCATTAAATACATAAAAGAAGGGGAGGAGCGAAGGGTTTTTGCCGACGCACACCCATTTGAAGTATATGAGTGTCATCTCCTCAATGCTAATTTGTATCTGGAGCACTCAAAAAGTCTGGAGCATTCAGAAAGTCTGGAGTTCTCAAGAAGCCAAGTCCCTCAAAAGTGCAAAGGAAAAGAGATTGTCATCGCTGAAGAGTGGTTTCCACCGCCGCCCCCAGGGGTCACCACTGAAGAGTCTATACCAACAGAAAAGGTGGATGTACAGTCATGTGATGCCCAAGTTGGAAAAAGTAATTCAGCTGGGCAAATAGAAGAAGAGGAACCTAAGCTTATTCTGGTACCAGAAGACCTTACAAAGCCGGCCGCCGAAATAGACTGTCAAACAGTAAGGGCGTTGAAGACCATGGTGATAGCTCACCCAGGTGGCCGCTTCACGGTCTTCTATGCGGTTGAGGAGCAGCCAATGAGAAGAGATGATGACTGTAAAATCCCTGAAGAGATTGGAGATCCCTTAGTACCAATCATAGGGTTCTCCGACATGTCCAGCACAGTCGCCAAATTGGCTGAAAGACAACAAATCCCTCTCCGTCAACGTCTCAGTCAGAGGGAGATGTTCAGAAAACTATGGTACCCTCCAAATATGGACAGGGATTTGTTAAAAATCACTCAGCACCCAGGACTCGGTTTGTCACTGGGAGAAAGCTATACCATTGGCATGATCAGCATAGCCAACCAAACAGAAGAGAGCCCATCAGGGGTGGTTTATGACAACTACCCTGAAGAAGGAGACACACCTGCAACAGCCACAAGCATAGATGATGAGCCTCCCCAGGGGGCAAGAGCTTCTCCCACGTGTACTCCCGTGGAGCTCCCTGTTACCCAGGTACTCTCGACAACTGGAGGAAACAGAAATGAAGAGATAGCACCGTCAATCTCTACAAGCTCAGCAGAGGCAAGAGACCAAGAGGTGACAACAGGCATTTCATCAAATCCAAGCCAAGAGGCCCATCAGACAGAAGAGACCGAAGAGAATATGTCAGCTGGAGACCAGCGAAGAGAATATGTGGAGGTGCTAGAGCCAGAAGCTGATGAGGAAGGCTTTGTGTGATGAACTAATTGTCCCCATGTAATTTAACTAAATTACATATTCATTTTGGTGATTAAAAAAACTATATAAAGTTTAAATCTAACATATTTTCTACAAAGTTTTGAGCACAGGAAATGAATCAAAAAAAGTCAAGCAAATTCTGTAAGTATCTCACCCTGAAGTGTTTAGAGTTCAGTTCACATAAAATTTCTCTAAGTTCACATCGATTTCCATTATAGGTCATAACGATCTCTATAGAAGCTACAACGATTTCCTTGCTCCTAATGATTTCATAAGGATTCTCTATGTGATTTCAACGATCGCAACGATTTGCCCTCACAACGATTCGTTAAGTGATCACAACGATTTGCCCTCACAACGATTCGTTAAGTGATCGCAACGATTTGTTTCTCGCAACGATTCGTTAAGTAATCATAACGATTTTCTTTTCTCAACGATTCCTTAAGTGAGAACATCGATTTGTTTATAACTTCACATCGATTTGTTCATAACATCACAACGACTTGTACATCGATTTGTTCTTAACATCACAACGATTTGTACATCGATTTGTTTATAACGACATAACGATTTGTACATCGATTTGTTTATAACTTCATAACGATTTGTACATCGATTTGTTCATAACATCATAACGATTTGTACATCGATTTGTTCATAACATCACAACGACTTGTACATCGATTTGTTCTTAACTTCATAACGATTTGTACATCGATTCGTTCATAACGTCATAACGATTTGTACATCGATTTGCTTATAACTTCATAAGTATTTGGTTATTAATACATATAATGATTTGTGTATGCATCTCTTTACTTATGAATGCACAACGATTCATTCATCTGCACAATGATTTCATAAGTCATGTATATAACGATTTCATGGAAGACATCGATTCGACCTTCGAGTTAATTTTTAGTACGTTGAAAAGTCAAAGTCTTCATGGATATTTATGTCAGCTGTGCATTTATGAAGACTGAACATATCTCTGCATGCATGCAGACAATATCTTCCATTATCATATCTTCTTCTATAAACATCTTTTAGAACAACAAAATGGCATTACTATTTTGATGAACATTCGTTCTAACGTTGACTGACAATAAGAGATAGCTTAGCTGTCTATCGTTCAAGCTTTAAATATGTGCAGGTCTCTGACAGCATCTGTCATACAATGTTGGACAAAATAGAAGCCAAAAGAGATTACAGAAGATCCTCTCTCTCTTTGCGTGCATGAAAGGATAAAGGACTGTTGACTGGAAGCTTCCAAGTGCCAAGCAGTCTAACATACACTTATGCATAGAGACAACGGGCACTTCAACGTTCGAATTTCAAAAGATGATATATATAGAAGAATGAAGTTCCTAAAGCCATAAGAAGGAGAACGGTTAGAGAACAACAAGTGATAACACCTTCAACCTTCTGCAAGCTTTTCTTAGAGCCAAGCAAAAACTCCCATTAGTCTTAGCTCTTGCTCTCTGTGCTAAGTTCAGATCTGTGAGAGAGCCTTTTGGTCTAAGAAGAGTCCTTGATTGTAGATCTCTTCTTCTCAGTTCTTGCTTCAGATCAAGCGGTGTTCTATAAACTTGATCTAGGGGCATCATCTCTTTGACACATTCTCTTGTGTTTGTTCCCTTCGGTGTTAAAGGAAGACCTGGTGGTACCCAGGTTGTTGTTCCCTTCGGTTGTGAAGGAAGACCTGGTGGGGTATCCAGGGTGTTGTTCCCTTTGGTTGAAGGAAGACCAGCTGGGGAGCTGGGTGCTGTAGTGTCCTTAAGGGGGACTATACCCTTGTTAGTGAAATCCTGAGATATTGCTCAGGGACTGAACGTAGGACTCCTAAGGAGAGGAGATCCGAACCAGGATAATTCTCTGTGTCGTGTGATTGCTTTTGTGTGTTTGAGTTTTCCCTTCACTAACACTAACAATTTGCGAAGTGTGTTTTTGTATGACTATTTTGCCAACAGGTTTAAAGTTCTTGTCAAATTTTTTTTTTCCCATTCACCCCCCCCCCCCTCTGGGCTTGCTACCTTGGTAACAAGTGGTATCAGAGCTAATCTCTTCGACAAAGAAGAAGATCCAACGATCTGAAGAGAAAAGATCAAATGGCAGCCCAAGGTCACTCTGAAGGCCAGTCAGTCAACAGGCCACCTCTATTCGATGGAGAAGATTACACCTACTGGAAGACCAGGATGGAATACTTCTTGCAAGGATTTGATTTTCAGATCTGGTCAATTGTAGAAGAAGGAGATCTTCTAGTCACCAACGAAAAGGACAAATGTACAGAAGATGATAGAAAGAATATTTCTCTCAACTGCAAAGCCAAAAACATTTTGTGTTGTGCCTTCAGTAAAAAGGAATTCAACCATGTGTCTGCCTGCAAATCCGCCATGGAAATGTGGGAAAAGCTCAGGATCACTTATGAAGGCACCAACAAAGTCAAGGAAATCAGGATAGACATTCTAGTGACATAATATGAAAGGTTCCAGATGCAGCCAGGAGAATCTATAACCCAAATGTTCAGCAGATTTACAGACATCACCAACGGGTTAGCAGGATTAGGAAAAATCTATGAGATGGGAGATATGGTAAGAAAAATTCTTAGATCCCTACCATCTTCTTGGACTCCCAAGGTAACAGCTATATAAGAAGCCAATGGCCTGAAAAGGATGTCATTGGAAAAGCTCATTGGGTCCCTCATGGCCCATGAGATAAATATGGAGATATGGAGAGATTAGGAGAATCATCTACTAGAAAGAAGCACACAAATGCCCTCAAAGCAGCAGAAGGCAGCTCTGAGGAACAATCAGAAGATGAAGCCAGTAGTGAAGACAGTGAAGATGAAGAAGCAATGCTGTCTAGGAGACTACAACGGATATTGGCCAAGAAAAAGAAGTATCAATCTGGCAGACGATACCTCAAAAAGGGAAAGGATTTCAAGAAACCTGAAGCAAAGGACATCAAGAAGAATGAACCAATTTGTTATGAGTGCAAGAAGCCAGGACACATCAAGGTAGAGTGTCCAAAGCTCAAGAAATATGAATTCAGAAAGAAGGACAGTTCAAGAAAGTTCAGAAGATATAAGAAGAAAGCCATGGCAGCAGTTTGGGACAACAGTAGTGACTCGGATAGCGAGTCAAGCTCAAACAGTGAGGAAGAAGAAAAGGCTAACCTAGCCTTCACGGCAGACATCGCAGAAAAGGTAACCTCTGACTCATCCTTTGATTCCTGTAATGATTCTGATTCAGATAACCTAGAAGATGCTTTTAATGAACTGTATGATAAATATAGAGAAGTATCTAAATTATTAAAAGCTAGTAAGAAAAATGTTGCATGTCTAGAGAATACCAATTCAGATTTAAAATCAGAAAATGAACAACTAGAGAAGCAAGTTAGTGAACTTAAAAGAAGAAATGAGTTGCTATGCGAAAATCTAAAAGATAAAAATATACAAATAACAAAATTAGAAAAATAAGAAAGTTCAGATGAATTAAAAAAGGAAATCAAAAGACTAACAGAAGAAAATGATAAACTATCAAGTACGTTAGAAAAATTTACTAATGGTAAAAATTCCTTAATACTAAGAGGAGCCAGAAGATCAGGTAAAAGGAAGAATGGATTAGGTTACATTCCACCAGATAATGAAGATACAACAGAATACCCTAAAACATATCCAACTCCAAAATTCGTACCTGAACAAGATATAGCATATAAATCAAACTTTAAATATACTCCATATGAAAAAATAACTAGAACAACATGTTGCAGTCACTGCAACAAGCTAGGACATACCAAAATAACCTGTCCAACTAAACACAAAATCTGGATAATTAAAAAGAAAGATGAGAATACTAACCAGCAAGGACCCAAAAGAACTTGGGTACCTAAAGCTTAGTGTCCTTATTTCAGGGAGGCCTTCGAGCATCAAAATGGTACCTGGACAGCGGGTGCTCAAGGTATATGTCAGGTGACAAAAAGCTGTTCTCTCACCTCAAGGCTGAAGAAGGCACAGTCACCTATGGAGACAATGGAAAGGGGACTATGATAGGCAGTGGATCAGTGTGCAGTAGAGGAGCAACTGTCATTGAAGATGTGCTGTGCGTCGAAGGATTGAAACACAATCTCATCAGTATCAGCCAGCTATATGATAAAGGACATCAAATCAGTTTTCAAGAGTCAAAGTGCAGTATTGTGAAAGATGGTGTAGTCATCTTTGAAGCCAACAGAGAGAAGAACCTATATGTACTTCATCTGGAAGAATTAAAAGATCAAAACATCTGTTTAGCGGCAAACAAGGAGCAGTCAACTGAGCTGTGGCATAGAAGATTGGGCCACTGCAGTTTGGATGGCATAAGGAAGCTGATTAAGAGAAGCCTAGTGGAAGGTCTACCTAAAATTAGTACAAGATTGGATGGCATCTGCGGGCCTTGTGCAAAAGGGAAGCATGTAAAATCCACATTCAAGTAAAAGACTATGGTGACAACCTCTAAACCCTTAGAACTCTTACACATGGACTTATTTGGGCCAATGAGGACCACCAGTCTAGGAGGAAAGCAATATGGATTTGTTATTGTAGATGACTATACGAGATTCACATGGGTATCTTTCCTAGAACACAAGGATGATACGTTTGACAATTTTGTGAGCTTCAGCAAAAAGGTTCAGAAAGATAAGAAGTATTGCATTGTTGGAATCCGATCAGACCACGGAGGAGAATTCCAGAATGAGAAATTCTCCAAGTTCTGTGATGACCAAAGAATTGAACACAATTTCTCAGCACCAAGGACACCACAGCAGAATGGAGTTGCTGAGAGAAAGAACAGGACTTTATTGGACATGGCAAGAATAATGTTATCAGAATATGATCTGCCAAGATATTTTTGGGCTGAAGCAGTCAACACAGCAAGCTACATCATCAATAGAGTAATGATCAGGCCGATTCTGAAGAAGATTACGTATGAGTTGTTCAAAGGAAAGAAGCCTAAGATTAGTCACTTCAGGACATTCAGATGTCCATGCTTCATCCACAACAACGGCAAAAGAGACATTGGTAAGTTAGATGCCAAATCAGATGAAGGCATCTTCATGGGGTATGCTTCTAAACCTAAAGGATATAGAGTGTTCAACAAGCGTACTTTATTGATTGAGCAGTCAGTACATGTTATTTTTGATGAAACTAACCCTTCCTTGAGAAAGGAAGAAGATAGTGATAATGATGATGCAGATGAATTGTCCAAAAAGCTAAAGAACTCATCAATTGAGGACAAGGAAGATCCACCTCTGGAAGACCTGCAACAAAAGGATATAGAACATGAAAATCTTCCAAAGAAATGGAGATATAAGAGAGATCACCCTCCTGAAAACATCATTGGTGATCCATCTGTAGGGGTAAGAACAAGAGGCAACATAATTCCATGTGATTATTTAGCCTTTGTTTCTCAAATAGAGCCTAGGACAATCAATGAAGCTATCACTGATGAATCTTGGATTCTAACCATGCAAGATGAACTGAATCAGTTCAAGAGAAACCAGGTTTGGTCACTTGTTCCTAGACCATCAGATCATCTAGTAATTGGCACCAAATGGGTGTTCAGAAATAAATTGGATGAAGCTGGTGTGATCATAAGAAACAAGGCCAGATTGGTAGCTCAAGACTATTCCCAAGAGGAAGGCATAGATTTCGATGAAACCTATGCACCAGTAGCCAGACTTGAGGCTATTAGAATATTACTTGCATATGCATCTGCACTAGATGTGAAATTATTTCAAATGGATGTAAAGTCTGCATTTCTTAATGGTTTTATTAAGGAGGAAGTTTATGTAGAACAACCACCAGGCTTTGATGACACTAAATTTTTGAATCATGTTTTTAAATTACACAAAGCTTTATATGGTTTAAAATAAGCACCTAGGGCCTAGTATGAAAGGCTTAGCTCTTTTCTATTAAACCATGGTTTTATCAGAGGTCAAGTAGATAGTACTCTATTCATCAAATCTAAAGTCAAACATATATTGCTTGTTCAAATCTATGTTGATGATATAATATTTGGTTCTACTGATGAATCTCTTTGCAAGTACTTTGATAAGCTTATGCAGGGAGAGTTCGAGATGAGCATGATGGGAGAGCTCAACTACTTCCTTGGATTGCAAATCAAACAAGGAAGGGACTCACATATGCCAAGCTAAGTACACCAAGGAACTCTTAAAGAAGTTTGGATTTGATAATGCCAAGCCACTGTCAACACCTATGAGCACATCAATAAGAATGGACAGTAACAAAGATGGTAAGAATGTAGATCAAAAAAACTACAGAGGTATGATAGGATCCCTACTATACTTAACTGCTAGTAGACATGATATTTTATTTAGTGTATGCATGTGCGCTAGATACCAAGCAGATCCAAAAGAGTCTCATTTAATTAGTGTTAAAAGAATCTTTAGGTACTTAGCTAGAACTCATAACTTAGGTCTTTGGTATCTAAAATCATGTGAAATTAACTTAGTAGGATACTCTGATGCTGACTACGCTAGATGCAAAATAGATAGAAAAAGCACCAGTGGTTGTTGTCAATTCCTTGGAGGATGTCTGATATCATGGTCCTCCAAGAAACAAACCTCAGTAGCACTGTCAACAACTGAAGCTGAGTACGTAGCTGCTGGAAGTTGCTGTACACAACTCCTATGGATCAAGTAACAACTTGAGGATTATGGGCTACATATCAAGACAATTCCATTGTTATGTGACAACACCAGTGCTATAAATTTAACCAAGAATCTAGTACAGCACTCAAGGACTAAACACATTGAGGTTAGATATCATTTCATTCGTGATCATGTAGCTAATGGTAACATAGATATTTCATTTATTGATACAAACAATCAGTTAGCAGATATCTTCACAAAGGCCTTACTTGAATAGAGGTTTACATCTCTTAGAAGGGAATTAGGCATGTGTAAAGTGTGAAAGATTCATCTGTATAAAACTGAAATATAAATTATCAGAATGCTATTTTTTTTTTGGATTTAAGCAAATTTCCACATAAACTTTTGTGTTAAGCCCCTCCTATCGATTCGCTATTTTATATAAGTCCTTTATTCCTATTGAAATGGTCACTTTGTCGTTTTCCGTCATAATGGCGGTTCTGGTTTCGGAAAAAGGTCTATTCCTCTCATATATCTCGAAATATGTGTGAGAACAATTCACCTCATACCATTATCTCTCTCTCATTCACCTGCCTGAGGCGATACCCTAACGACTCCAGCATCGACTCTCTGGGATTTCAAGCTTCCAACCACTTCCCGCCAAAAATTTCTTGAGGGCTTCTGTTCCATTCCTCTTTCCAGTCCTCCAGAAACTCTCTCCGTTCAAATCCATGGCCCCTTCTGGTAGTTCCGACAGCGTCGGGGGCTACAGAGCCGAATTTCTTACCGCCGAACAGCAAGTAAGGTTTGCGACTGTGAAAATCAAGCTATGCGGTCACAAAGCAGTGGATGTGGAAGATTTGCAGAAGGATGGAATGGGGAGCATCGTCGAAGCTTTGGACAGATTGAAGTGGACGAAGATGGCTACTATCTATGAAGTAAGTTTTCCGGACCTGGTAAAAGCCTTCTATGTGTGTCTAAAGTCAGAGGAAGACGGGACCTTGACTTCCATGGTCAAGGGAACCCAGATTAGGGTCACACAAGAATTATTGGCATCACTCTTTGGTGTGGGTACCTCCGGACTCAGTTGAGTTCACACCGTGAATATCCAAGAAAAGGGTTTAGGGATAGTTGGTCCCGAGTTCAGATTGAAAGATGACAAAGTGGATGTAAACCAGTTGAATGCATTCAATCTCATCTTACACTTTGTAGTTTGTTAGATTGTGGTTCCCAGAAGTGCTACTTTTTCAACCTGCACTAGGGCTGATTCAGATTTAATGTTTTGGGCTATCAAGAACCAAGAAATCAACACTGCAGAGCTCATGATTGAAAGGATGAAGTTTGCAAGCGCACACGTATGGGACACAAAGAGCAAGCTGAATGTTTCTTTACCTTATGCCCATCTCCTGACGAAGATTTTTCAGCACTATGGCATAAGTGTAGTAGGAGATGTGTCTGAGAAGATGGGCCAAGCAATCCGGTCCAGAAATTTAAGGAAAAGTAGTTTTTCAGTTGTCGATGGGGTCTGGACAAAGACTTTTGTGGCTGAGGGTGAAGCCATCATTGGCGAAGCCCAAGAAGGTCAGGAAGCAGCTGGCGCAGTTCCTACGATTCCAGAGGTAGAAGCAGTTCAAGCAGCAGTAGAACCAGAAGTAGCAGCAGCAGCATCTGTGGAAGCAGAACCATCAGTAGCAGTAGCAGTATCAAGCAGCAGGATTGAGGATATTCCTCTTGAGGACATTGATCCAGTTGGGCGTAGTTCAGAGGATCCTCTTCCCTCTTCTCGAGTAGGCTCAATACTCAGAGATGTACTGGAATCCATCCATAACTCCTTGAGGGATCCAGTAGCTAGTGAAGTTCACATTGCAGAAGCTGTGGCATCAAGCCACACTGAGGAAGTTGTAACAGAGGAAGCTCCCATTCAGGGGGAGCAAGAAATTAATGTTGAATCTGATTAAGTGGAAGATGCTCCTACTCAGGGGGAGCTAGATCAAGTAAATGAGGATGTGGCATCAGGCCACAATGATGTTCAGATGGAAGATCCTCCTATCTAGGAGGAACAAACAGCAGCTGTGCATATGGATGCACCCATGGAAGATGCCCCTGCTGATGAGGAGATTTTGGGTGAAAAAGAAAGTGAGCCTTAAGGGGAGAGAACTGAAAATCTCCCAGAAGATCAGTTTAGAGAAGGAGAAACCGCCAGTTCTTCCAAATCCGATGAGCAGGATCCTGTGGACAAAGCAAGGGAAAAAGGAAAGGAAGTTGCATCTGATATTCCTTTCCTTGCCGATACTCCACATCAGAGGGCTCAGAAACAGAAAATAACTATCAATTTGAAGCCTGTGATAGAAAGACTGGATGCACAAAGTGAAATCCTTTGTTCAGTGCAAGCAGACGTCAACTCACTCTTTATGAGCCAGGCCTTAGCTGCAAAGGAGTTGTCACAAGTAAAGAATGCCGCCAGGTGGTTTAATAAAGAAATGGGAAGCATGAAGGCTCTACTCTCAAATATTTTGAAGGAGGTAAGATCATCAGCACCTTCTGCTTCTACACCTCCTGCAGCTCAACCTTCTGAGGGAACTGAAGAAGAAGTCCCTAGACCATCAGGGTCACTGCCTACAGAAGAATCAGGGCCATCCAGGCCATCTACTGTTCAAGAAGCACCTCGGCCAATAGGGCCATCAGCTGAAGGGCCAACAGGGCTAGTTGAGGTTTTGTCAGGGCCAACTGGGCCAGTAGAGACAGAGTTTGAGCAGGTCCAAGCAGAAGAAGAAGCTTTAGCTCCAGAGCCCCCAGCTCCTTCTCCTATTCAGACACCAGCCCCTCCTTCTCCACCCTCATCCTCCACAGCACCTCCAGCTCCTCAACCTTTCAAACAACCTCTACCCAGAGTCATCTCCTCTCCAGCCCCATTTCCTTCACCATCCACTACATCTCCTGTCTCTTCCACACACATTTCTCCACCTCCTCCTCTTTTTGAGGACCCTCCAGCCTCCTCATCAGCTGGAGCCTCCTCCTCCTATGGTCCTTCCTCTTCTGAACCAACTGCCATACCTTCTTCTACCTCTCATTCCCTTCTTCATCCTTCTGCTCCTCCCTCCTTCATTACTATCATTCCGGAGGATGCTCAGATTAATGGTCTCTATCTTAGGGGACTCCAAGATGAGTTTGAGGTAGCCATTCTCCAATCTGTTCTGAAGGTTGGAGAACATCTTCATAGGAAAGACTCCTATAGTCCTATTCCTAAGAAACGCAAAACAACCACCACTTTCTCTAAATCCTCAGATCCCTATTATCCTCCTTTATGGTTTTCTCTAACAGAGGTCACCAAAAATAAACCTCTCTACAGGGAATTCCTCCAAAAAGTTGTCTTTGCCTCTATTTTTAATCTTCCTTATCTACATCTCACCGACCATATAAACACTATTTTGCCTTACACCTCTCTTTCCAAATCTCTCAAATCAAAGATCTTCTCTGCATCCGAATCCCAAACTGAAGAGCAGTGGGCTCGGACCAATAAAGTTCTCTACAATAAATTTCTTCTTGCCAGATCTGCCAGGTTCCCTCCAAGGGACCATTCCCTGACTTTATCCGAATGGTTCCTGATCCACCATAAGGACCGTTGGGCCCCTTTCATTCAAAAGGAGATCA
Organism: Colocasia esculenta; assembly: GCA_014218235.1. Taxonomy (NCBI): domain Eukaryota; kingdom Viridiplantae; phylum Streptophyta; class Magnoliopsida; order Alismatales; family Araceae; genus Colocasia; species Colocasia esculenta. The sequence goes on from CM024764.1 coordinate 36,148,307, forward strand.
AGATGATCAGGTACTTCAAAATGTTCAATGATTATCGGTATCTTCATCGTTTGCCAGAGATTCAGTTGGGTCAGTTCATAGAGGCCATTAGAGCACTTGGATCAGGTGGAGCTCACACTGAAGCCGTCCAAATAGATTTTGCAACCCTCCAGCTGCCTGACTCTGCCTTTCTTCCCCCTCTTCACTCTCTCATAATGGATTCATCTGTAGGCTCAATTATTTTTGAGCGTTTTACCAGAGTCTTGGGCAGAATCAAAGTGTAGAAAGGCTACCTGGTTGCTTTCAACAGGTTTCTGTTCAGAGAGTATCACAAAGGCCATGTCACTGCAGATGTTCTTACTTCTGCTCTATCAGAATGTAAAAGATTATCTCCTACAGATTGGACCAAGCTCTGTCCCCTTTCCACACAGCAGCTCTCTCATGTAAATGAATCTCTAGCCAAGGAAGGTCAATCTCAGATTTCAGCTGCTCAATTTCTGGACATGAACTCCATTCATCTTGTTCATGATCCCTATCAAACCTGGATTGAAAGGTACAAGGTCTATGTAGCTATGCGGATGGAATTGAAGCACAAGCAGAATTTCTATCCAGTCTCCATGGATCAGTTTCTTGCCTGTGCCAGCTTTGGGAAAGTTTCCTTCCTTAAGATCTCTCTTGATTCAGATCAGTATGCTCGGCTTCTTGATGAGCAGCTAGTCCATCATCTTCGAAGGATGGCTCCCCTCATGGGACCTTCCTACTCTATGGAACCTGGGGTTCTTAGAAAGTCTTTTGAAAAGCAGGAAGAGCAGGCCTGGGAAACTATTTCTCATTATGCCTTTCTTTTGTCTCCTGCTTTCTATCTCCCTATACCCCAACAAGCATAATCCAATCTTTTTGTGGTCTCTCATTTTTCTTTTCTCTCTTTCTTTGTCTTAATACCTTATCTTTTTGCTTAAATGACAAAAAGGGGAAGAAATATAGCACTTCTGAAATACATCTCTTATGATTTCGAAATATCTCTAGCATTTTTACTCCAGCATTTTTATTTCAGAATATCTTGGCTTCAATGCTATGTTTTGTCATCACCAAAAAGGGGGAGATTGATGAACTAATTGTCCCCATGTAATTTAACTAAATTACATAGCCATTTTGGTGATTAACAAAACTATATAAAGTTTAAATCTAACATATTTTCTACAAAGTTTTGAGCACATGAAATGAATCAAGAAAAGTCAAGCAAATTCTGTAAGTATCTCACCCTGAAGTGTTTAGAGTTCAGTTCACATAAAATTTCTCTAAGTTCACATCGATTTCCATTATAGGTCATAACGATCTCTATAGAAGCTACAACGATTTCCTTGCTCCTAATGATTTCATAAGGATTCGCTATGTACTTTCAACGATTCGTTAAGTGATCGCAATGATTTGCCCTCACAATGATTCGTTAAGTGATCGCAACGATTTACCCTCACAATGATTCGTTAAGTGATCGCAACGATTTGCCCTCACAACGATTCGTTAAGTGATCGCAAAGATTTTCCCTCACAACGATTCGTTAAGTGATCGCAACGATTTGTTTCTCGTAACGATTCGTTAAGTAATCATAACGATTTACTTTCCGCAACGATTCCTTAAGTGAGAACATCGATTTGTTTATAACTTCACGTCGATTTGTTCATAACATCACAACAACTTGTGCATCGATTTGTTCTTAACATCACAATGATTTGTACATCGATTTGTTTATAACGACATAACGATTTGTACATCGATTTGTTTATAACTTCATAACGATTTGTACATCGATTTGTTCATAACATCATAACGATTTGTACATCGATTTGTTCATAACATCACAACGACTTGTACATCGATTTGTTCTTAACTTCATAACGATTTGTACATCGATTTGTTCATAACGTCATAACGATTTGTACATCGATTTGCTTATAACTTCATAATGATTTGGTTATTAATACATATAACGATTTGTGTATGCATCTCTTTACTTATGAATGCACAACGATTCATTCATATGCACAACAATTTCATAAGTCATGCATATAACGATTTCATGGAAGACATCGATTCGACCTTCGAGTTAATTTTTAGTACGTTGAAAAGTCAAAGTCTTCATGGATATTTATGTCAGCTGTGCATTTATGAAGACTGAACGTATCTCTTCATGCATGCAGACAATATCTTCCATTATCGTATCTTCTTCTGTAAACATCTTTTAGAACAACAAAATGGCATTACTATTTTGATGAACATTCGTTCTAACGTTGACTGACAACAAGAGATAGCTTAGCTGTCTATCGTTCAAGCTTTAAAAATGTGCAGATCTCTGACAGCATCTGTCATACAATGTTGGACAAAATAGAAGCCAAAGGAGATTACAGAAGATCCTCTCTCTCTTTGCATGCATGAAAGGATAAAGGACTGTTGACTAGAAGCTTCCAAGTGTCAAGCAGTCTAACGTACACTTATGCATAGAGACAACGGGCACTTCAACGTTCGAATTTCAAACGATGATATATATAGAAGAATGAAGTTCCTGAAGCCATAAGGAGAACGGTTAGAGAACAACAAGTGATAACACCTTCAACCTTCTGCAAGCTTTTCTTAGAGACAAGCAAAAACTCCCATTAGTCTTAGCTCTTGCTCTCTGTGCTAAGTTCAGATCTGTGAGAGAGCCTTTTGGTCTGAGAAGAGTCCTTGATTTTAGATCTCTTCTTCTCAGTTCTTGCTTTAGATCAAGCGGTGTTCTATAAACTTGATCTAGGGGCATCATCTCTTTGACACATTCTCTTGTGTTTGTTCCCTTCGGTGTTGAAGGAAGACCTGGTGGTACCCAGGTTGTTGTTCCCTTCGATTGCGAAGGAAGACCTGGTGGGGTATCCAGGGTGTTGTTCCCTTTGGTTGAAGGAAGACCAGCTGGGGAGCTGGGTGTTGTAGTGTCCTTAAGGGGACTGTACCCTTGTTAGTGAAATCCTGAGGTATTGCTCAGGGATTGGACGTAGGACTCCTAAGGAGAGGAGATCCGAACCAGGATAATTCTCTGTGTCGTGTTATTGCTTTTGTGTGTTTGAGTTTTCCCTTCACTAACACTAACAATCTGCGAAGTGTGTTTTTGTATGACTATTTTGCCAACAGGTTTAAAGTTCTTGTCAAATAATTTTTTTTTCCCATTCACCTCCCCTCTGGGCTTGCTACTTGGGCAACATTGTGGACCTCCAGCCGACACCGAAAGATTTTGAAGATGGCGGCCAAGCCACAGTGGATAAGTTGGTAGAAGTGAACCTTGGCACGAAAGATGATTATAGACCAACCTTCTTAAGTGCCCTCATCCCAGAAGAAGAGAAGCAGCAGTATGTCATGCTGTTAAAAGAATTTCGGGACTATTTTGCCTGGACCTACAAAGAAATGCTAGGACTCAGCCCTGACGTGGCCCAGCACATACTGGAAATTGACCCAAAATAGAACCGGTTAAGTAGTCTCCCAGGAGAATGAGGCTGGAATTGATAAACAAAGTTTGCACAGAAGTGGACAAATTGATAGACGTGGACTTTGTTGAAGAAAACCAGTACACTACCTGGTTAGCAAACATCGTGCCAATTAAAAAGAAGAATGGACAGATCAGGATCTGCATAGACTTCTGAGATCTTAACAAGGCCTGTCCAAAAAATGACTTTCCGGTGCCGATCACTGAAGTGATGATAGATGCGACTACCGGACATGAAGCCTTGTCGTTCATGGACAGATCATCCGGCTATAACCAGATCTAGATAGCCGAACAAGACAGGGTGCACACTGCCTTTAGGTCATCCAAAGGGATCTTCCACTACAAGAGAATGCCCTTTGGTCTCAGAAATGCTGGGGCAACCTACCAAAGAGCCATGACAAAAATCTTTGATGAGCTGCTCTATAAAAAGGTGGAGTGCTACATTGATGACCTGGTGGTCAAAACTAGAAAAAGAGAAGACCACCTGGCTGACCTCAGGGTCGTTTTTGAAAGATTAAGGCGGTATGAGCTGAAAATGAACCCGATGAAGTGTGCATTTGGGGTATCCAGTGGCAAATTTATGGGCTTCATCGTTCGATACAGGGGAATAGAGATTGACCCTGTTAAGATTAAAGCCATTCAAGAATTGCCGCCACCAAAGAATCTGACTGAGCTTAGATCACTACAAGGACGACTGGCCTACATCCGTAGGTTTGTCTCAAATTTATCTGGGTGATGTCACCCTTTTCATAAGCTGATGGGGAAAGATGTCCCTTTTAAATGGAACCAGGAGTGTCAGAATGCTCTGGATCAACTAAAAACATACTTGAACACTCCACCAGTGCTGGGTGCTCCGATAAAAGGCCGCCCTCTCATCCTATACATAGCAACTACAGAACATTCTCTAGGAGCTATGCTGGCACAGGAAAATGAGGAAGGAAAATAACAAACTCTCTACTACCTCATCCGAAGGTTAGTAGGGGCAAAAGCGAGGTTTTCTCCAATTGAGAGAGTTTGCCTGGCCTTGGTCTTCACAGCCAAGAAAATGAGACACTACATGCTGTCACATAAGGTTAGGCTAATCTCCAGGGCCGACCCCATTAAGTACATACTCTCCCAACCTGCGTTGAGGGGAAGAATAGGCAAATGGGATGTCATACTGATGGAGTTTGACATCAAGTACATCCCTCAAAAGGCAATTAAGGGGCAGGCAGTAGCTGATTTCTTCGCGGCTCATCCTATGCCAGAAAATTCCCCGCTCATCACAGAGCTACCGGAAGATGAGACCCTCAAAGTGAACCAGTTGCAAACAGCCACCTGACAACTATACTTTGATGGGGCATCAAGAATAGAACCGACTGCATATGACAGTGCAAGAGTCCGAGTAGGGGCAGGCATCGTCCTGAAGTCGCCCGAAGAAGAAGTCACGCACACTTCCTGCTCAATTAACAAGCCATGTACAAACAATGAGGCTGAATATGAGGCCTTCATCATCGGCTTGCAAGTGGCCCTTTTCATGAATATCAAGGTACTGCAAGTCTTTGGCGACTCAATGCTGATTGTCAAACAAGTGCAAGGGGAGTTTGACGTCAAAAATCCAGAGTTGCTGCCATACCACCGAAAAGTCAAGAGATTACTGTCAAAATTCTATCGAATAAAAATATAGCACATCGGCAGGAGCAGAAATGCACAGGCAAATGCTCTGGAAAAACTGGCTAGGTCCTTAGTAGTGCCACCAAATGAGAAGCTGGAAGTTGTTGTCATGAATCGACGACAAGTTCCCAACATGATAGAAGATGAGTCTGAAAATGAAGAGAACGGCCAGGAAGAAGTATCTGTGGCTGAAGAGATCAGGCGAGAAGACTGGAGAGAACCCTTGCTACAATGGTTCGAGCACCAGCAGTTGCCAAAGCAAAAATAAGGAAAGATCAAATTAGTCAGAACAAAGGACTCGTACGAGTTAAGAGGCGGAGTTCTGTTCAGAATCATGGCAGACTCTAAGAAAAAGATCTTGCTAAGGTGCTTGTCACCTGGAGAGTCATGAAAGAGGTGCACGCCGGAACTGCCGGTGCCCACCAGGCCGGGCCGAAAATGAAAATAGAAATCAAAAGGCTTGGCTATTACTGGCCGACCATGTTCGAAGACTGTGGCAATTTCGCCAAAACATGTCAAAAGTGTCAAGAGCATGCGGTCATCCCAAGGAGACCTCCTATACACCTGCATCCGACCATTCCAAGTTGGTCGTTTTCACAATGGGGCACAGATATTGTGGGCCCTCTGCCACCACCTTCCTCGTCGAGATGCAAATATATCTTGGCGATTATGGACTATTTTTCAAGATGGGACGAAGCCGTGGCATTAAGAGAAGTAACAGGGGAGTTAGTGGCATGCTTTATATAGCGAAACATCATCTTCAGATTCGGGAGCCCAGACCGGATCATATCAGACAATGGAACACACTTCAAAAATCAAAAGGTGTTTAAAATGGCTTCCAAATACAAAATAGACTAGAGGACGTCCACTCCCTACAATCCGCAAGCCAATGGTTTGGAGGAAGCTTTTAACAAGATGTTGTGCACCCTGCTGGCCAAAACAGTCAATGCCAACAAAAGAGACTGGGAGGACCGGATGTATGAAGCCTTATGGGCCTACCGGACCATCTATAAGACACCAACAGGCTGCTCACCTTTCTCTCTGGTGTACGGTTCAGAAGTTGTGGCCCCGGTAGAACTGGAAGTACCACCTCTCAGGATAGCCATTCAGCATGGGCTAGCCCTGAGAACCAGACTAATATCGAGAGAAGACTCGAAGAGCTCTCCGACTTGGAAGGAAAAAGACTTCGAGCCCAACAGAACATTCAGGTCTACCAGGCCCGCATAGCACGTGCCTTCAACAAGCTCGTCAAGGGCCGTGAATTCAAGAAAGGGGATGTAACGCCCCTCTTAGACCCAGTACAGTTACACCAACTCACATTGGATCTAGTAGAGGTATTACAGTGGAACGAATCCAACAATTTCAATACAGGTTGAAATATACACAAATAACTATTCAATTCCAATGATAATTAACAGAACATGGAATTAAACACTTGCAATCAGCATTTATTCAAAAGCAAATCTAATGCATAAAAGATAACAATAGTCCAAGGATTATTACATTCCAATGATCAGTTGCATAAAGGAAATTACATAAGATCCTCACATACAAGTGCCACTCTAAAACTCTCTAAGACAAGCTAAGTCTCCACGTCCTCACGCTCTGAGTCAGTTTGCACTAACTCCACCGTATCCTCTGGCTCTCCTGAAATGTTAGGCAAGTATGAGTCCACAAGACCCAGCAAATCACATGAAAGACAGTTCAAGATATTAACATTATATTAGTTTTAAAACATGGTAGTACATTAGCATTCCATTCATTAATATCATATACTTTTCTTAATATAGTTCTAAGTCCATTGGCAATCATTCATTTCATGGTGATTCTAACTATTAAGGAAATAAAAATGTTTCACATGTAGCATGGAATTACTTATTCATGAAATCTATTTGATGTTATGTGACCTACAACAATTCTCATGTATCAATTTCTCATTTATGCATGCACTATTCTTTTACACAACAATTTTCATGTAGTAATACTAAAACATTGACATGTAACATGAAATCCTTTGAACAAGTTCACATGTAGGAATGTAAGCATATAACATGTAGTATGTAGCATGTAGAACAGGTAGACATGTAACTTGTAGCATGTAACATGTAGCATGTAGATATGTAACTTGTAGCATGTAGTCATTTTCATATAGTTGCCAAGACATAGCCCACACTAAATTAGAGATCAGTAGTCATTTAACATTCACTTATCACCTAGGCAATGCGGTGATGAAGTCATAGTATTTGCACAAAACCGGGGAAAGTTCTTCCCATCTTGGCCAGTAGAACAAGTCTACCTCCAGGATTTCAATCCGTTGCCCACGGATTCATTTCTTTACATGTAGGTGAACCATTACCATAGGGGCATTTACGGTGTAGTTCCTTGTAGGAATCTCTAAGATAGCAATGTCTTATTGGCATCATTGTTATAATGCATATACTAACGTGTATAATAGATAGTGACATTTCATTTCATACTATTTAACATGTGTCAATGTAATATTTCAAAGTACAACACTTTCAGTTCTGAAATCCTATTTACTGTACAACAGATTTCTATCATGATACTAATATTCATTCTTGCATTTTCATGCATTTTTATTCAATTCTATGTGTAATATATTGTTCAGAAATTCATAACAGAATGTACACATGTCTGAAAATTCTGAGATTTTAACAGAAATTCAAAATCAGTAATTACAATACACATGCCAAATTTCATAATTTTCTGATTTCTGCAACTATTTTTCATGAAATTAACTCTATTAAATCAACTAACTAACATGATTTAATATTGAGAAAAGCTCACAGTTTTCACATGGAACAGGGATTACTGACATATCATATCTATTGCAGTAATCTAAACATCAATCAACATGCTTTCTTTTACATCATTGTACTTATCTTATACAAATTAAACCTTGATCATTGTCATGTAATTATGCATGTTCATCAATTCATATATATATATATATATATATATATATATATATATAACCTGCACATTATAGCAATAGACAGTCCATAACAATAACATACTCTAATATTACATGGCTGAAACGCATACATTCATAAATTATACATTTAAAACCAATTCACTCAGATTTCTGGAAATATATGATTCTGTTAAACTTGACGTCAATTAGTATGACGTTTACTATGGTCGACGTCCACATACGTTGTCGTTAAGTAATTATAAACGGCGGCACATAGCGCCGTTAACACAAACCGACGGCGGCACATAGAGCCGTTTACATATAGTAAGGACAGAAAATACATATATAATTCGGATGAACTAAACGGCAGTCAATATTGCCGTTTACATGTTATAGACGGCAATACCCTGGACGTCTAGTTCTAAGACACAGAAAACACAGAAACCTGCATGCAATAACGATGTTTCTAACCCTTCCCGTAGGTTGTTTACATGCTTTAAAAATATAGAAAAATGTTAAATACGTAGTATATCATATCCTAAACTAATCCCCCATGCAACTTGCCTCAATTCCTCCTAATGGAGCGTCGAATCCGAGCTCGAAGAAGCCCGTCTCGCCAGGGAGACAGTTATTTCCTCCGTCTACAAGCAATTCGAAACCTCCTCCGATGAAGTTCCTCCGCCTGGATGAGCCTTTGGGCACGAAGTCCTATGTATCTCCTCTGTGTAGAAGCCTCTGAACCGCACGAACCAGCACCAGATCACTCTGCAAATCCCTTCCTCGGCCCTCTTTCTCTCCTCCAGAACCAAAGCAAAAACCCCCTTTTCTTCCTGCGAGATCTGGTCTTATAAAGACCTCCCAAGCAAAGGCCAAACCTAATCCTGGCCCTCGGATCTAAACGCATCGGATCAGCTCATTAAAACCTTCCTGAAACGGCCGATCTCCTTAATCCAGAACGGAAAGCTCAAAAATAGGCAAGTCAGTTTAACGTCAACATAGGTTGTCGTCTACCCCAAATATAAATGTCCATCGTTGATGTCGTTTATAGTCTTGCCCATAATTAAATAATTCAGAAAAATATTAAACGTCAATACCTATCGTCGTTAACATCCCATAAACGGCATGCGATGTTGCCGCTTACAAGCTTTAACGTCAAATGATCTTGACGCCTAGTTCTACACAGAACAGCATTCAATTTATGCAGAAATAAACACACAATGAACAGAATACATTCAAGGAAATTCTAGGGTACTACAGGGGACCTTGTCATGGTCAAGAAAAGAGAAGTCATGGCCGGCAACCCAAAAGGGAAGCTGAATGTGAATTGGACGGGGCCATACGTGGTGCAAAGAGTCTACGAAGCCGGCGCCTACGTCCTGGTCGACCATCGAGGTGAAATGCAATTTCCACCCCTCAATGGAAGACATCTAAAGTTGTATCATGCATGTCGTTTAGACATCACTATCCGGAAACATGAGCAGCAAGAGGCTGAACAAGAAACAGATCTGATCAACTTGTTCGACGAATGAAGAGCTCGGCTACAAAAGAAACTGTTGCATTTGCAACAACAGGGATTCTCTACACTCGACTCTCCCATCATCTAAAAAAAACAAAAAATCAACAAAAAGCACAAAAAAATGATAAAACACTCAGCTCTTAAACCCCCGGGACGTTAGTCACCGATGACGAAGAGCCAAAAAAAAATACAAAAGAAAAGCATGCAAAAGCATGGCAAAAAAATAAAGGAAAGAAGAGGCAGCCATACCGCTAGCCAGACTATGGCTCTGAGGCGACGAACGTCCCAACAAATTTATGAGATTTCCGTGATTTTTGCTGATTTATGAGGGGAGGACAATGAAAAGGGTTCCCCGTTTTAATTAGCATGTCACTTCTCTATGAGTTGTGTGAAGATTGTTCGAGTTTTCCGTATCTCCGCATAAAAAAAGATCTCTTAAAAAAGACAAGAAATTCGTGTTTCTTAAACCAAAAAAAAATAAGCAATAATAAAGGGACGTAAATGAGAACTTTGTGCCCTAGCATGCATAATAGGCTGCTATCTAATTGACCTAATTTTTACCACCTTTTATGGGCAGGGACCTATGGAGCTGGTGTTGACGAGCCCAGGCGGTCGGCATCATCATCAACAGGCCGAAGTCGCGATGAAAGTTGACCTCGGCGACAAGCCCAAGAGATTAACATCATGGAAAAAGTAAAGTCCCATCGACGGTCGCGCCAACACAACACGAGGCTGCACCGGCACTTGGGTCGCGAGATGGAGAAGCGTCAACAAGCTCAAGTAGCCGACGTTGATCAGGACGTCGGCAAATTGAGCCAATGTTCTCACACCCATTAAAAAAGAAAAAGAAAATAAGGAGGCTAAAAATAGAGATGCCTCGTCAGACTTGTCCATTGGACAACGGCAAAAAGGACCAAAACTCAGCCATGGTGAAAACCCGCAAAGGGCGTCATGGGCAAAATTGGGTACCCCGCTACACGAAAACCCGAAAGGGCGTGTAGGCAAAAGCAAGAGGGGGTCGGATTGGGTGAAAACCCGAAAGGGTGCCCAGTTCGATAATGAGAAAACAAAAATGAAATAAAAAAGGATGAAGACAAATGTCAAATTCTAGCAGATACAAAAGTCCAGCAGATGACCCCGTCATTCTGACGGCGAATAGTCAAGTCAACAGAAGCCCGTCATCCTGACGGTGAACAGTCAACAGATGCCCGTCATCCTGACGGTGAATAGCCAATAGAAGCCCGTCATCTTGACAGGTGAACAGTCAACAGAAGCCCGACGCCCTGACGGTGAACAGACAACAGAAGGCCGTTATCTTGACAGTAAAAGTCTCTATCATACCAACGGTGAGCAGACGGCAAAGGTCCCGTCACCCCGAGAGTCAATTAGAGTCAAAGGTCCCGTCATCTCGACAATCACCCGACGGCAAAGGTCCCATCATCTCGACAATCACCCGACGGCAAAGGTCCCATCATCTCAACAGTCAGCTGACGGCAAAGGTCTCGTCATCTCGACAGTCACCCGATGGCAAAGGTCCCGTCACCCCGACAGTCAACTGACGGCAAAGGTCCCGTCATCTCGACAGTCACCCGGCAGCAAAGGTCTTGTCACCCGACGGAAAAGGTCCCGTCACCCCGACAGTCAATTGGCGGTAAAGGTCCCATCATCTTGATAGTCACCCGGCGGCAAAGGTCCTGTCACCAGACGGCAAAGGATCACGTCACTTCAATAGTTAATAGAAGCCCGTTATCTTGACAGTAAAAGTCCCCGCCATGCTAACGATCAACAGACGATAGAAGCCCCGTCATCTTGACGGTCAACAGACGATAAAAGGTCACGTCATCTAGACAACACAAGACACTCAAAAAAAGAAAAGAGGCTAAAAAATAGAGATGCCTCGTCGGACTTACTCGATTACCCCACCGAGTAAGGGTAAAAAGGACCAAAACCCGGCCATGGTGAAAACCCGCAAAGGGCGCCATGGGCAAAATCGGGAACCTCGCTACACGAAAACCCAAAAGGGCGTGTAGGCAAAAGCAAGGGGGGTCGGGGTGGGTGAAAACCCAAAAGGGCGCTCAATCCGATAATGTGAATAAAAACAACAACAACAACAATAAAATAAACAAAACAAAAAATGATACATACACAATAATAAAGCACACAATAGGGAACACTTGCATCCAAAGTGAAGCCTCTTTCATTAATAGCAAAATGGAATTACATGATCACCGAGGCGACACCTCATAAAAAAAACAAAAAACAAAAAACAAAGTAAAGAGAACATAGAATAGAACGTGGGCCTCACGGCAGGTCCCTGAATAGCTCCTCTAATGACAAAATGCCCATGTAGGGGGAAGACATTCTTTCCTTCAAGTTCTGCTTCTGGGTCTGAACCTCCAGCAGCGTCTTCTCCGCCAAAGTAGCCCTGCTTTCGTCAAGAGAAATAACTTGTTCTTGCTGAGCCTCGGAGTCGGCCAATTCATGTAGTTCAGCCTCCGCAGCTTCCAGCTCGACTCTCAGCTTGGCTATCTTGGCTTTTAGGATCTTCGAGTCCTTGGCGTACCCCTCGATGAGAGAGCGGCGGTGTTCACGGTCATCGTGCAAAGGTTTCAGTACCGCCTCGCAGTCAAACTGTTGCACCTCTAAGGCAGTCAACTGATCGGGCAGCTCATGCTGGAGGTAGTGGCGCCGCTTCAGGAATTTGAGCAACAAAGTAACTCTGCTTGTCCAGTCAGTTAATGAGCATCCCATGAGAACCAAAACCCCTATCATTTGGTCTGCAACGGACTTCACATTTTCATAGCGTGCGTTTGGGTTCTGTTGCACCATCAAACGTAGCGCAGATAGTTTCTGCTGGACCATGACATCTGTAACACCCCAGAAAAATGTTTATTTATTGAAAAACATGAACAATAAGGTTGTTGGACTTAATCATTATTATTAAAATGAAATAATTGATATTTGGGAATGATTAGCACTAATAAACATTATCCCAGTGTCGTACTCAGACGTGCGCGCTTCCACAGGGCGACACTGAAAACTGTAACAAAAATGAAATCTGATAATACCATAATTCTCAGAAAAATATGAAGATATCAGAAATATAAATATCCGAATTTTTCGACGTACGGATTTCGAGATTAAGTCGACGTGACTATTTTCCGAGTGATTTTTCACCTACTGTAAAATAAATTCCAAAAATTAAACTAAAATCATCATAATTTGTAAAACCATCACATTAGTCTATGGTTGAAATTTCAACATAAACAGACGTCGTTTGATCACATTTACACAAGTATTATCAGGCCAGTTGAATTATGGTTTAATTACGGGATGGATTTTTTGGGGAATTTGTCTTGCTGACGTATCCTGGGCTACGCAAGCCCATGTCATGATAGGTTAAGGTTCTTACACGTTGAAGTCCGATGTGTGGGTGTGTGATTGCGTGCATGAGTTAGGTGTCAGTGGGTTGTTAAATGGGGTTTTACCCCAACACCTGGAAACCGACGTGCCGTTGTGCATGGCAAGACCAGTTGGCTCTAAATACACCCCCTCCTTCTTCGTTCCTATCTTTCTGACTCCTTCCCTATTATGCTGCTGCTGTGATTCATGAGACTTTAGAGTGAGTGTGTAGCTGGAGTGGTTAGTTTACACTGTGTGCATCTCTTGGTCCTGTTCGAGTTGCTGCTGGAGCTGTAGCTGGATGTAGTCGGGAAGCCAGTGAAGCAAACTTTAGTAGTTGCTACTGCTTCAACTGCCTCCTTCTTTGCTTTTGGCCATCTCCCCATCTACTATTCGTGGTGGATTGTGGATTTCTATATCAAAGGAAGAATTCAAAATCAGGTAGGATTCATTTCCTTTTTCCTTAAATCCTGATCTCCACACATGACAATAAATTCTTGAGGAATGGACAAGTTGCCATACCTGTAGTTCTTTGTTTTCTTCTAGTCATGATAAAATTATTCTTGTAGGAGGAGGATCAACCTTGCTCTACTTTAGAAACTAATTTTTATCTCCTTCCTCCACCCTTGATTCATGTTCATGATATAGAGTTCGGGTAGAAGTATACATATCCTTAATACCGTGTAAGGACTTCGGTTTAGATGGTTGGTACTTCAAATCATGATTTAGATTCATGAAATACTTTGAAGTTTGGTGTCCATATTGTAGGATTTTCCAATAAACCATTGCTATCAAGTTCATGCTTCCAATACTACACTACATTAGCTTATAGCCGGCCAAGTTCGAATTATCAATCTCTTGTTTCATCCCGATTGTTTAGCTTATAAACTACTGTGAAAACTTCAATTAGACTCTTCCAATTGATATTAAACATGTCTTGGGTTATAAGTTTTATAATTAGGGCCTTTATAACAGATTTGCAAAGCACTTCTAGAAGTTCTGCAGCTACCTGTCGACAGCCGGCCTAAAGCTGTCGACAGGCGCATGCTATCCAGAACCCAGATAACTGTTGGGAGGACAGCACTCAGACCAGCGACAACTCTCTCTCACACTACCCACACATAGATACCAGAGAGAGATAGGAGGAGGTAGGAAGAAGAACACAGGAACACTAGATTTTACGTGGTTCGGAGGCAAGGAGCCTTCCTACGTCCATGGCCACAGCAGCTTTTAATACTTCTTCTGCAAGAAAATACACACACCTCCAAAGAGGACAAAACCCCCCTTTATATACTAGGAGGAAAGGGCGCCACAATCAAGACACACAAGGGCAAAAGGGTCCTGCCTCTGAATCGCCTCAGAACTGCAAAGTCCTGTCCTGGTAAGAGGGAGTCGAATGATTCAATATTTGACATTCGACTGCATGAGTCGAATCCTTCACATTTGACATTCGACTGCATGAGTCGAATCCTTCATGTCTGACATTCGACTGCATGAGTCGAATCCTTCATGTTGACATTCGACTGCATGAGTCGAATCATTCACATCTAACATTCGACTGCATGAGTCGAATCCTTCATGTTGACATTTGACTGCATGAGTCGAATCATTCACATCTGACATTCGACTGCATGAATCAAATCAATCAATCGACTGCTTCATTTCTGACTTCGGCTGTGGCAGTCGAATGCTGAGTCCGCCTGAAACACTTAGTCAAAATTTAGAGTTCGGGCTCCACATTCTAACAATAACTGGGACTGTGTGTAGCTATCGACAGGCCCCTGGTTGCTGTCGACAGATACACATAGTCTAGAAAACCTGAGTTCTGTCTGTAGCCATCTGTCGACAGCCCCTTCTCACCTGTCGACAGCTATGACCCTGATTCGAATTTCAGCACTTTTTCATGTGCAAATCCTTGCTTAAACTTCACCCTATTAGCCTACCAATTTACCCTCATATTTACTTTGATATTTACTGTCATTCTACTATAAAGATCACCCACTTTGGATACCTTACTCATCATTGAATTATCCTTGAAACCGTCAACTCCGAATGGTACTCCGTTGAGTCCATTCTCCTATATTCGGCAACTAAGTTCATATTACTTGATGACTTGAGAGTTCAAAGGCTTTAACACCTTGTGAGATATGATAAACTTATGATGATGACATTTATTGGGTCCTTGGACCCCACTTGACTGATATGCCTGTGCAAATAGGGCTGGTCCAGTTCTGGGAGGAGCACCCGAATTCATTACGGGCCGTACGGGAGTGATAAGGATACCGGGATGTTTGGCATTGCATCACTATTTCCTGATTATAATCATCATACTTCCTGTACTGTGTAAATTGATATATAAGCCAATTCTTGAGTTATATACTTGAGCATGACCTGAGTTTTACTGTCACTGTATCAAGCTACTGTTCTGAGATCTGGTATTGTATCTTTGATGTTTATTCTATCCTTGTCTGGGAGTGATAAGGATCATCATTACCTCCTAATTATGATCGTCACACTACCTGTCATGTGTGACTATTTATATGATTTCGAACCTGAGTCTTAATATGAATTCTTGAGCATGCCTATGTTTCCATACTACCGTTATACATTCACTGACATGTTATGTTGATTTTCTGTCCTTGTTCTTGATACCATTTATGTTCTTACCTGAATTGTCATATGTTCCTGACCCTTTGATTTAAGGATTTGAATTCTACTGGGCTAGTTAGCTCACCCATCCTTCCCTTTTCAGGTAATCAAGATGAGGGAAAAGTGTAAAATGGGTTGTGTGCAGAGTGGACACTGATGACGAGTCAACCAACCATTTACTGCTTTAGTTGCGTACTTGTAAAATGTTATGAGTAGTAGCTACTCATCCTTACTCCTCACTTAGTGTGTAATGAGGAGCTTTATGTAATAAGACTTCCGCAGACTGCGTTATAATGAATAAACGTTAATGTTATTACTTTGTGCATGTTTTCTGTCATTTCCCAATAAATAGCTTTTTATTAGGACGTGACAGATAATTTGGTATCAGAGCCTTAGGTCGATAAACCTAGGGATAACCAGTGAGTTGGGGTAGAAAAAAAATTGGGATTAGTTAGTATGATTTTTTAATCATGTAACCACTTAACTTGTTGACTATTATAGAATGGATATGAATGTTCAAGAATGGTTGGTAGCAGCCATGGAAAGGATATGCCAGGACATAGAGTTGTATGCCCAAGCGCAGAGGGAAGCCCATGTGCTAAATAAAGATGAGGAGCTCAATTTGACTGTGGGCAGTCCCTATGCTTTACGGGATGTTATGACTCAAGTCATGAATAGACTGGATAACCTGAAGTTGGGACAGGATATATTGTTTCATCAGTAGAAGGCTATTAGGAAGCATTAATCAATGCAGCAAAAGAGCGGTACCACAGGGCTGGGGAAGAACAGCAACTGCCAATTAAGGAGTCTGTTATAAACCTGCCTCAAATTTAGAATTGGAATTAAACTGCTCATCTTCTTTTAATCTCTCCTTTTGATTAAGTAATAGTTGTATATATGTATATATAACTCACATGTGTATGTGTGAGTAGTAAGAGGTTGGACAATGGAGATGTTGATGTAAATAATTTGGCTTAGTAGGAAGAAGCTTGTACATATTCTAGCTTATGGACAAGTAGTGATGTAAAATGTTATATATCCTCTAACTAGATAATGGAACTAGTGTGTTGTGAATCTAAAGCCTGTGAATGATGAAATTTACATGATTTGATTATGGAAATTGATGTATGCCTTATTGAATATCTCAGATACTCTTCCAAGTTATCTATGGACGGAAGTGACACTAACTGGAAGAAGATAGAAAGTACAATGCATGACTTGACTCGAGTAATGAAAACAGTAGCCAAGAACAATAGTCATACTAGAACAAGTTTATTTAAGGATTTCCGAAGCCTGGATCCTCCGAGATTTACAGGAAGTACGGATCCGGATGAAGCTGAGAACTGGTTGAAGGATATTGAGCGAATTTTTAAGATAATGAAATGTACAGAAGAAGAAAAAGTTTGTTTGACAACATTTCAGTTAGATCGGGATGCCCGAGCGTGGTGGGAAACTGTAGAGGCTACCTTGGAGGATTCAACACAAGTTAGTTGGGAGGAATTCGTAGAATTATTTAATGACCAATATTTTTCCGAAGTAATTCAAGAAAGGAAGGCGAATGAGTTTTCCAATTTAAAGCAACTAAGGATGTCGGTATCGGAACATGAGGCACAATTTGCCTGATTGTCAAAGTATGCTCCGCATCTTATAGCTACGGAGAAATTAAAAGCTAAGAGGTTTATGAATGGACTACGTCCTCAATTTATTATGCAGCTAACCCCTCATCTGATCACTACCTACTCAGAAATGGTTAAGAGAGCATTGGCATTAGAGGCTGCCAATGACACCGTGGAAAAGATTAGAGGGAAATCTGGAGAAGGATCTTCTGACCGTAAGAGAAAATTTGAGTCAGAAAATACCCCGAAAGTCCAGCAAATAAGTAAGAAGGCAGAAAAAGCTTCTAATGGAAAGAAGGGGGTATGTTAGTATTGCCATCTTAGTGGGCATAAGGCTGAGGACTGTTGGCGTAGGTTGGGTGCTTGTCTCCGTTGCGGTAGTACTCAACATCGAATTCCGGATTGTCTGATCCCTAAGAGTGCACCAACGAATCAGAACTCCCGAGAAAAGCAAGGAAGACTACAAGCCATTCAGGATGTGGAACCTGAATCTCCGCAGGAAGGCGGACTGATAGAAGGTACATTCCGAATAAACTCAAAGCCTGTGTAGGTGTTGTTTGATTAAGGAACTACGCATTTTGTTAATTATGAGCTTGCTAAATCTTTAGAAGCAAAATTAGAACTATTGTCGACACAACTTGAAGTAACAATTCCTTTGAGTGGGGATAGGAAACTTAAGGAATATTACTCTATTAGTCAGATTTCAGTTAAAGGACAAAATTTACCCGATGATTTAATATGCCTAGACAAGTGGGATTATGACGTAATCCTTGGGGTTGATTGGATATCTAGATATCATGCAAACTTAGATTGTCGATTAAGTCAAGTAACCTTTCTAGAAAAGGAAGCTATCTCCATAACTTTTGATAAATTTCGTACCAGAAATATACCTATAATTTCAGTAGTCAAAGCTTATAAGTTGGTGCAGAAAGGCTGTCAAGGATATTTGGCTTTTGTGACCATTATTGGGTTAGAAGATATTCCAGAGGTAAGGGAATTTCTCAATTGAGTTAGTACCAAGAGCTACATTGATATCTAGAACAACCTACAAAATGTCGACGGAAGAATTGAAAGAGTTAAAAAGGCAATTGCTAGAACTAATAGGAAAGGGTTTTAGTGGACCTAGTATCTCACATTGGGGTGCTCCGATATTATTTGTCAAGAAGAAGGATGGATCTATGTGATTATGTATAGATTATTAACAATTAAGCCAGTTGACCATTAAAAAAAAAAACAAATATCCACTTTCGAGAATCGATGATCTATTTCATCAATTGTCTGAAGTTCAACGTATCTCCAAGATTGACTTAAGGTCTAGTTATCATCAACTCAGAATTAAGGAATAGGATATTCATAAAATAGCTTTCCTAACAAGATATGGGTACTATAAATTCATAGTGATGCCCTTCGGATTGACTAATGCAGTTGTATGATGAGTAATGTTCTTAGGACATGTTATCTCTAGTGAGGGATTGTCAGTAGAATCCTCAAAGATAGAAACCATACAGAAATGGGAACAACCTAAGAATTTCATTGAGATTAGAAGTTTTCTGGGTATGGCCAGTTACTACCAGTGGTTGTTAAGGATTTTGCTTAGGATGGCTTCGCCTCTCACACAATTAACTAGAAAGGGGATTGCATTTACGTGGAGTGAGAGTGGCGAACAAGTATTTCAGCTGTATGCACCAATTCTAGCTTTGCCGATAGAAGGAAGATTATTTGAGGTTGATACTGATGCTTTAAACATTGGACACAAATTGGAGTGCAACAGAACAATGATATTGTGTTGGGAGAAATTAGAGAAAAGTTAGCTTTTAAAACCTGAATTTAATGAAGATTTTCATGAAAAACTTCAGTTTCGGAGCAAATTATGTATACCGGATAATTTTGAGATTAAGAAGTGAATCTTAGAAGAAACTCAGAGATCACATCATTGAATATCAAGATATGGAGATACAAGAAAAATTAGTATAGGTAGTAAGACGTGCAAATTCTGGATCGAAAAATAAAGCACTACGGAACAAGACAGTTCTATTGTTAACGATTCAATGACATAAACGAGGATAAGAAGAAGTAACCTGGGGCTAGAAGATACAATCAAGAACCAGTATCCAAAATCATTTCCAAGTGAGTAAACATACTCTCGTTTTATTAAAATTTGGAGGACCAAATTTCTTTTAGTAGGGGAGAGTTGTAACACCCCAGAAAAATATTTATTTATTGAAAAACATGAACAATAAGGGTTTTGGACTTAATCATTATTATTAAAATGAAATAATTGATATTTGGGAATGATTAGCACTAATAAACATTATCCCAGTGTCGTACTCAGACGTGCGCGCTTCCACAGGGCGACACTGAAAAACTGTAACGAAAATGAAATCTAAGAATACCATAATTCCCAAAAAAATGTGGAGATATCAGAAATATAAATATCCAAATTTTTCGACGTACGGATTTCGAGATTAAGTCGACGTGACTATTTTCCGGGTGATTTTTCACCTACTGTAAAATAAATTCCAAAAATTAAACTAAAAGCATCATAATTTGTAAAACCATCACATTAGTCTATGGTTGAAATTTCAACATAAACAGACGTCGTTTGATCACATTTACACAAGTATTATCATGCCAGTTGAATTATGGTTTAATTACGGGATGGATTTTTTGGGGAATTTGTCTTGCTGACGTATCCTCGGCTACGCAAGCCCATGTCATGATAGGTTAAGGTTCTTACACGTTGAAGGCCGATGTGTGGGTGTGTGATTGCGTGCATGAGTTAGGTGTCAGTGGGTTGTTAAATGGGGTTTTACCCCAACACCTGGAAACCGACGTGCCGTTGTGCATGGCAAGACCAGTTGGCTATAAATACACCCCCTCCTTCTTCGTTCCTATCTTTTTGACTCCTTCCCTGTTATGCTGCTGCTGTGATTCATGAGACTTTAGAGTGAGTGTGTATCTGGAGTGGTTAGTTTACACTGTGTGCATCTCTTGGTCCTGTTCGAGTTGCTGCTGGAGCTGTAGCTGGATGTAGTCGGGAAGCCAGTGAAGCAAACTTTAGTAGTTGCTACTGCTTCAACTGCCTCCTTCTTTGCTTTTGGCCATCTCCCCATCTACTATTCGTGGTGGATTGTGGATTTCTATATCAAAGGAAGAATTCAAAATCAGGTAGGATTCATTTCCTTTTTCCTTAAATCCTGATCTCCACACATGACAATAAATTCTTGAGGAATGGACAAGTTGCCATACCTGTAGTTCTTTGTTTTCTTCTAGTCATGATAAAATTATTCTTGTAGGAGGAGGATCAACCTTTCTCTACTTTAGAAACTAATTTTTATCTCCTTCCTCCACCCTTGATTCATGTTCATGATATAGAGTTCGGGTAGAAGTATACATATCCTTAATACCGTGTAAGGACTTCGGTTTAGATGGTTGGTACTTCAAATCATGATTTAGATTCATGAAATACTTTGAAGTTTAGTGTCCATCTTGTAGGATTTTCCAATAAACCATTTCTATCAAGTTCATGCTTCCAATACTACACTACATTAGCTTATAGTCGGCCAAGTTCGAATTATCAATCTCTTGTTTCATCCCGATTGTTTAGCTTATAAACTACTATGAGAACTTCAATTAGACTCTTCCAATTGATATTAAACATGTCTTGGGTTATAAGTTTTATAATTAGGGCCTTTAGAACAGATTTGCAAAGCACTTCTAGAAGTTCTGCAGCTACCTGTCGACA
Organism: Colocasia esculenta; assembly: GCA_014218235.1. Lineage (NCBI taxonomy): Eukaryota > Viridiplantae > Streptophyta > Magnoliopsida > Alismatales > Araceae > Colocasia > Colocasia esculenta. Next base: position 36,169,310 of record CM024764.1, read on the forward strand.
GCCGGCCTAAAGCTGTCGACAGGCGCATGCTATCCAGAACCCAGATAACTGGGACTGTGTGTAGCTGTCGACAGGCCCCTGGTTGCTGTCGACAGATACACACAGTCCAGCAAACCTGAGTTCTGTCTGTAGCCATCTGTCGACAGCCCCTTCTCACATGTCGACAGCTATGACCCTGATTCGAATTTCATCACTTTTTCATGTGCAAATCCTTGCTTAAACTTCACCCTATTAGCCTACCAAGTTACCTCATATTTACTTTGATATTTACTGTCATTCTACTATAAAGATCACCCACTTTGGATACCTTACTCATCATTGAATTATCCTTGAAACCGTCAACTCCGAATGGAACTCCGTTGAGTCCATTCTCCTATATTCGGCAACTAAGTTCATATTACTTGATGACTTGAGAGTTCAAAGGCTTGAACACCTTGTGAGATATGATAAACTTATGATGATGACATTTATTGGGTCCTTGGACCCCACTTGACTGATATGCCTGTGCAAATAGGGCTGGTCCAGTCCTGGGAGGAGCACCCGAATTCATTATGGGCCGTACGGGAGTGATAAGGATAGCGGGATGTTTGGCATTGCATCACTATTTCTTGATTATAATCATCATACTTCCTGTACTATGTAAACTGATATATAAACCAATTCTTGAGCTATATACCTGAGCATGACCTGAGTTTTAATGTCACTGTATCAAGCTACTGTTCTGAGATCTGGTATTGTATCTTTGATGTTTATTCTATCCTTGTCTGGGAGTGATAAGGATCATCATTACCTCCTGATTATGATCGTCACACTACCTGTCATGTGTGACTATTTATATGATTTCGAACCTGAGTCTTAATATGAATTCTTGAGCATGCCTATGTTTCCATACTACCGTTATACATTCACTGACATGTTATGTTGATTTTCTGTCCTTGTTCTTGATACCATTTATGTTCTTACCTGAATTGTCATATGTTCCTGACCCTTTAATTTAAGGATTTTAATTCTACTGGGCTAGTTAGCTCACCCATCCTTCCCTTTTCAGGTAATCAAGATGAGGGAAAAGTGTAAAATGGGCTGTGTGCAGAGTGGACACCGATGACGAGTCAACCAACCATTTACTGCTTTAGTTGCGTACTTGTAAATTGTTATGAGTAGTAGCTACTCATCCTTACTCCTCACTTAGTGTGTAATGAGGAGCTTTATGTAATAAGACTTCCGCAGACTGCGTTATAATGAATAAACGTTAATGTTATTACTTTGTGCTTGTTTTCTGTCATTTCCCAATAAATAGCCTTTTATTAGGACGTGACAACATCAGATAGGAAAATGCCTCCAGAGGATGCGGCAGCCGGCACTTGGAAATCCACTTGGGCATCCACGTCTGCCCACAAGCTCGTGTCCGCCTCCTTAGAACAAGAGGGCAGCTCAGCTGAAGAGAGGCTAGTGCCGGCAAAAGAGATATCAGGAGTCTCACCCATGACGACACAAGTCATAGCTATCTCAGGGATAGCCACCTCTTCGTCAGCAGGGGCAGGTACAAATTGAGTAGCCGGCGCCTGCAGAGGAGATCCGACGGGGTCACCGGAAGAGACTTGGGGGAGATTCTCCTCAACCTTGGGCGCAGGTTCCTCGGTCACACTGGGCACATGGGTAACCGATGGGGGGTTTGATTCTATTCGCTCAATGGCTACGAGTTCAACGCCAACTGTCGGTGAAGACTCGGGGGCAAAGGTATCTTGCTCACATCCAGATCCCTGCACAAGACCAGCGTGGACATTGTGAGCCACTCGTGCACAAAAAGGCCTACATCGCAAAAGCAAAAGGCTAGTGCTCACAAGAGTAAGCTCAGACGGGGCAGTGATGACTGAGCCAGCACTGGCAGCAGGGGACTACTCTACGCTGCTAGCAGAATCCTCCCCTATGTCGTCAAGCGCAGATATTCTCTCCTTCTTCAACCCCTTCAATGGGATCCTTTCAAGGGAAAGACTCGTGCTCGGGGAGGAGGGAGCGCAGACATTGCCCTCCTTCGAGGAACTATCCGAAGAAATAGCGACCGGGCTTTGGGAATCCTCCGGTGAAATAGCATGACTGCCTTGGCGAATCTTCATTAGGGCCAGTCTACCGGCAGCACGGCTGCTCACTCAAAAAGGACCGGACGGTTTCTTAACCCTCCGAGCTATAGTCTTCATAGCTGGGCTCTTACCCATGGCCTTGGCATGAGGAGAGGCAGCAGCTGCAGCTAACAAAGAGAATGACGGGTCAGCGTTAAGAGAAGACAAGAGATGGCCCCACGGGCAACCTAGAATCAGAAATTCTGCCATAACTCTAACATGCCACTAGGGAAGGGGGTACACTAGAGGGTACGGTAGATGGCATCGGGGATTCATGCTCCGCAGCAGAATGTTCAGCTGCCAAAGAAGCGTCGCCTACTGCTAACAAAAAAACAGGCAAAGTGAAAAGAAGATATCAAAATAGAAGCAAAAGAAGTCAGCGACTACCTGAGAGAGTGGCATGCTCTTGCTTCTGGGAGAATTTCTCAAATGAGGGTATTGGCGGACCCTCAATGAAACTGGGCTTTGGGGGAGACTTTTCCCTCTTCTTCTTTGAAACCCTCTTGGCCTTAGCGATGCTAGCCGCCATGCAGGACTTCCGCTTCGGTGGCTTCTCAACATGAGGGCGGAAAAAGAATCTTCTCGTCAACAAAATAGGGTGGTTTCTTGACCTTCATTATAAGCTCATGATATCCTCGTCTCCGGTCTTTGGTAGAGGGGTCTGAAGAAAAGATGAAAAGGTAAAAGGTTAAAGAGGCATGATAGGGGAGCAAAAGGCGATGGAGTTCGATGAGGGGAAATATACCTGCTATGCCTGTGTAGAGCCGGCTCAAGGGCTAATAGGTGTGCACATTCTGTTTGGCTTGGGAAGCTACCTCTCTAACCAGCCAGCACACGTCATTGATTCTACAGTAGTCTTCAACGAATTTAGCCAAGTCGCCTTGGCTGACTGAGGATAAGAAATAGTAAAGACTGAGGTGATCCACACCCCAGCCATCTGCATAATGAAAGGCCGCATGGAGTTCTTGCTCCAGAATCATCTCATAATCTGCTTCAATAGTCAGGCTGTGGGTATGAAGTAGTACGAACAGCCAAGAGGTGTGTTCATAACGAGTGCCATCACGGTCAGGCTGTGCTGGAAATGCTCTGTAGGGGAAAGTCATATCTACTTCCCCACTCTGGGACACAGCGGTCGGGCGAACCTCTTCAATAGGCCACGGTTGTGCTACGGCCAGCCGTTCTGAACTAACACTACAAAGATGTCGAAGGACCGCTGGAAATTTATCTGCTGCAGCTTTTGGCAAGACTAATGTAGGAGAAGAGTCCTTCTTAATGGAAAGCCTCACCTCTAAATATTGTTCAACGGCCCTCTTATCATTGGACTTAAGCCGCATCAAGTGATCCCTGTCTATATCAATGGCCGGCTGAGCTTGTAGCTGCAAGATCTGGAGCTCAGCAACATCCCAACATTCGGCCTTGCAAGCCCTATAAAAGCCTGTACAGGCATTCCACCACTTGATGTACTTCAATGTAACACGGGGGGTGCGGCCGGTGACGGCACCCAAAAAGTGGACGGGTTGAAACGATGAAAAAAGTCCCACCATTTTTTAGCCTGCTCCGTGATCTGGGCCCTCGCCACAGCCCAGATAGGCACATCAAATTTGGCCGAGGAGGAGGGGATATGCTGATCATATCCGAAATTCCGGCTGAACCGGAATGGATAGTAGGGCTCCAAATAAACAATACTCCCCCGGCAGAATGTCAATACACTGGGCCAAATAGACAAGGCCCAGTCTCTAAGTTATGGCTCCAGCATGGATCTTGTCAACCTCTGACTACTGAATGGGAGCACATACCCCTCGACCATGCTGTTGGTACACTCCCGGTAGCGGTTGACCAATGGGCTGGTGTGACTGGCCAAATGCCAGAAATAGATGGTACCAGGGGAGTCAGTTGGAATGCTCGTCAGCTTCCCCCTGATCTCAAACAGTTGTGCAGAGGTAGACTGGGGCTCCACGCTGGCAAACTCTAGCATCTTTGAAAACAGCCGAGGAGACTGAAGGGATCTCGGAGCAAACTCTAGAAACAAACTGCAGGCCCAGGCACTAAGGAAGTGCCCAGGGCCGATTACACGGTGATGCCGCGGAACAGGGTGGCGGTGCAACTCACCAAGGGCTCGATACATCAGGCAGGGCACAAGGATAATTTTATACCCCAAGCCATTTGGAAAGTGGGATATATTACTTCAGGGAAGAGAACAGTCTCGTCGCCCACCGGCAAAGCAAAGGAACAAATCCAGTATGTAAGATAAGCCGCACAGTGGGTGTGCGGGTCAGCATTTGTCGGGTTCAGTCCTGCGTGGCGGCCCTTGATAATTGATGTTGGAAGAGTCACCTTCTGACGGCCCGGGTTTCTCTTAGCAATAGCCCCACCAGCACAGGCGAAATCCTCGTCTCATGGCTTGGTTGAAAAGAAGTAGGTTAGCTATACATGAAGGCTGATTTTTCTCCGTTCTCCTTTCTTCTTAGCCCGTCCAATGCTGCAAGTAAGACTGAGATGGCGATATGCTTTCATGAGGTATCTGTATGAATACCCCAAAGAATATTGGCCCTCGCCGTCAGTTCTGTCTTTCAAGAGATCAGAAAGGCACACCTCTTCGTAAGGCTCTCCATCAATAGGCAGACCAGTCAGCTGGTACAAACTCCATAGATCTAGTGAAGTCCCCTTCAACTGTGTAAAACGTGTTGAACTCTGGGACAAAGACTTCCGCTAGCCCACAACAAAGGCCTTTGGATAAGGGATACCGATAGTGGGCAACAAATATACTATATGATAAACGCCTGCGGTCATCAGAAGCGGTGCATCATGTTGGAGCACGAACTCAGCAGCCTCTACAGCAAAAGAACGGAAATGATGAGCATCGGTCGCCCGTAGGTCTCCAAACCACCCAACGGCCAATTGGTGTTTGAAGCGGATGACCAAGCAGTCTAATAGAAAGGGCTCATCCCTATAGCCCCACTTCAATGGACACAGGAATAGCCCGAAGGATGGCCGTGTTGCCCGGTTGGCTAACCCAGAGGGGGGGTGAATGGGTCTTTAAATTAAATTTATCTGATAAAAACCTGAACTCAAACAAACATAAAGAGTTCTTGAAAGGGATTAGTAATGGTTAGTAAAAACAACAATCACACAAAGAAGACAATCACACAACACACAGATTTATCCTGGTTCGGATCTCCTCTCCTTAGGAGTCCTACGTCCAGTCCCTGAGCAACCCTCAGGATTTCACTAACTAGGGTACAGTCCCCCTATGGACAAAAACAACCACCCAGCTCAGCTGGTCTTCCTTCACCCCTGAAGGGAACACAACACCCTGGTAACACCAGGTCTTCCTTTACTCCTGAAGGGAAAAAACACCACCCTGGAAACCACCAGGTCTTCCTTCACGCACGAAGGGAATAACACAGGAAAATTCTTGAAAGAAAATGACTAGCCCCTAGATCAAGCTTTTACAAAACTCAATCTGAAGCTACAAGCACTGAGAGTCGAAGATCTACACAAAGTGCACTCTCTCAGAACTAAACTAGCTCTTCCTTAATTTTTCTTCTCACAGCACAGGGAGCTAAGAGCCAAGATCGAAAAGAGTGAATTTCTGGCTCTAGAGAACTTTCGAAGACTTGAAAGCTGCAGAGTTCTAGCCGCTCTTCAATATGAATTGAAATTCTCTCTTTGTCTTCGGAGCTTCATCTTGTATTTGTATCTCCGATTTGAATGAGGACAAGGAGATGACCGTTGTCTCACAGCTTTGGTGTACGTTAGACTGAAGGATTTGTGGAAGCTTCCTGTCAACAGTCTTTTGTTCTTTGGAGCACGCAAAGAGATAAGATCTTCTGAGTTTGCTTGTAGTTCCTTCTGTGTCCGTTGTTGTAGGATAGTACATCCTTAAGGTTCTGCAAGGTTGAGCTTTAATGGTAGACAGCTATACTATCTCCAGATGTCAATCAACGTCAAAGCAGATAGACACAAATATAGTAGTAACACTTTATTGTTCTAAAAGATGCATGCAGAGAATACACGAGAATGGAAGATATGTTCTGTGTCCATGCAGAGATACGTTCAGTCTTCATTAAATGCATGGCAGTCAAACAGACGTGATGCGACTTTGACTATTCAACGTAGCTTAAATCAAGGAAAACATTTAATTAATGGAAACATGACTTATGCAGTCGTTATGAAAGTCTGATAGAATCGTTATGATCAAGTTTCTGTAGACTCATAAGAAGTCGTTATGATAACTTATGAAATCGTTACCACAACCAAGTCGTTCTATAACAGATGATATAAGAAATCGTTATGAAACATGGCAAGTCGTTCTGATTCTGAACAAATCGATATGAAACACTTATCAGATCGTTATGAGATGCAAGTCGTTGTAGCTCTCTAAAGAAATCGTTGTGATGACTTACAGAATCGTTATGACGAGCAAGTCGTTATGACTCTCTAAAGAAATCGTTACGATGACTTACAGAATCGTTATGATGAGCAAGTCGTTATAACTCTCTAAAGAAATCGTTACGATGACTTACAGAATCGTTATGACGAGCAAGTCGTTATAATTCTCTAAAGAAATCGTTACGATAACTTACAGAGTCGTTATAATGAGCAAGTCGTTATAACTTCTGAAGAAGTCGTTACGATAACTTACAGAGTCGTTATAATGAGCAAGTCGTTATAACTTCTGAAGAAGTCGTTACGATAACTTATAGAGTCGTTATAATGAGCAAGTCGTTATAACTTCTGAAGAAGTCGTTACGATAACTTACAGAGTTGTTATAATGAGTAAGTCGTTATAACTTCTGAAGAAGTCGTTACGATAACTTACAGAGTCGTTATAATATCGACTTGTTTGACACAGCAAGGTTATTCAATCTTTCAAGTAAATCGTTGTTCTAGTGAGGAAATCGTTATAGTTAATGAAGGAATTATTATGGCTCTTCTGAAAAAAGATGTATGTAAGACTTACCATAAATGCTTGACTTTCTTTGGGTAATTCCTGTGCTTATGGCTAGATAAACAAGGTTAGAGAAACTTTTGACAGTGTTTTGTTTATCACCAAAATAGGCAAGTAATTAATTTAAAAGTACATGGGGATGGACTGTTCATCAGGCCGTCCCCTATTCACACAGCCCGTGGAATTATCCCACCTCGCTAGGGTAAAAGTGGGGGCGCGGGTGAGCCTGTTGTCTGCGGGGTTCAGTTCCCCTAATCCTAGAACGGGAGCCCGCCACCGAGGTTCGCCAATCCGATAGATGGGCTCGGAGTGAGGGACGCAGTTAGCCAAATTGTCCCTCTCAAGCAATATGGCTGCCTCTACATCTCGGACCATGAAGATGTCCCTTTTGCCGCCCGGGGCATAAGAATAAAGAAATGCAACAAATGCCTGTCTTTGGGGTAGTCAATTCTATAATTCTCGTCACGAGTAAAAGAAATTGGCAGTGAACTAAAATCGAGTCTCAACTCGTCCATGGTGTCAGCTTCATCATCGGAAGACTCGACTATCATGGCAACCCTATCTTGGCCTTGACTCAGTGGGGGGGTCAGCAGGTACTCGTCCACACACTAAGGCGAGACGGCCCCAAACAAAGACATGCAAGCATGTCAAATGGCTCTCCGGAAACCACCGCTACCCCGAGGACTAGCCTGCGAGGGACAAGCGACCCAGTGTCTGGCTGCAGTCAAAAGACCCGCCATCTGAAATGTCAACGTAGAAAAGGAGCCGCACAGGGTGGAAGCCCCGCCGATTCGAAGTGGGCCCCCACCAACGAAGGAAACAAGAAACCTCAGACCAAGGGCATCCTCCCCAACTCCTTAAAGGCTTTGGGCCTTACTAGAGCTATCCTAGATCGTCGCTACCCCGCGATGATCTTTGAGTTAAGAGGCGACTCCCATTGAAACCCGCCACTCGAAATAGCAACGTGTGGATAAAGATCGCACAGGAGGGAAACCCGCCGACTCGAAATGGGCCCCCATCAACAAAAAGAAATTTGGAATTTGGGAAGCTCCCTTGCAGTTCCCTAAAGGGCATTGGGCCCTACTCTACCGCCCCACTAACAAAAGAAAAAAAATAGAACAAAATGAAAAGGGGAAACCTCGGACTAGGGAGATCCCCCCACAGTCTCCTAGCGGCCCTGGGACCTACTGGATCTTCCCCTTCGTCTTTGGGTGGGGGTGACCCTACCGAGCCCCACACATACACATAGGCGCGCTCGGTACAAGGAAGGCCCCATGGCCTCAAAAGCTAAATCGCCCTGGTTCCCTTAGGCTCTGTTCACTCATGCAGAAAAGACAACAGAGAGGGGGGGAATGGGCATGGCCCTACATCGTCACCCCGCCAGTACCCCTCTTCCTGGCCCATGGCCGGAGCACCACCCAACGCCAGAAGCTCACAGCCAGCGTTACAACAGAAAACACCAAACAAAAAAAACAACAACAAAACCCCCCACAAGTGGGCCGATGGCCTTACGGGCACCCTATCACTGAGTGGCCGTCGTCCGTCGCCTCGGGTGTCGCCGCTGCGCTCACCGCCGTCGGTACCCCCCCCCCCTGCCTTGATCGTTGAACCGCCGTCACCCGTCGATGCCCTAACCGCCCCGCGCGCCGCCGATGCCCCAATCGCCGGCGCCTGTCGTCTCCCTTGCCAGGAAGCAGCCTCCCGACTACACTGGGAGGCTCTCAAGCCGCCGCCCCACTCCGGCGTCGCTGCCGCTCCTAATGGCGTGGTAACCCTCCCAGGTCACTGCTGCAACCGCGCCTGGTCGTTGGAGGGCCCAAGCTCGCCCGTGGCCACGTTCGCACGTAGCCATCTCCGCATTTTCGCCGGCGCTCATCGCCGCACTCCATGCCGCCGACGCGACCACTCCACGCCGCCGCAGAGTGACGACCGCCGTGCTCACCCTTGTCGTCGTCGCGTCCTCTCCTCGGTCGAAGGAAGTGCCGAGCAGATGAAGGGGGGAGTCGTACGCCCTAAGAAACTAGAAAGAGAGAAGAGAGAGGAGAGGAAGAAGAAGAGGCGTGGCGCGCCTTTTGAGGAAAAGAGGGGGAAAAGCTGAGCCGCCCGCCGGTTCTCAAGGCCCGCCCGGGCGCACAGACCGCGGTTCGCGCTGGCTCGTGACCCGCCGGTCCGCAAGCCTCGCCGACTCGCGGACCCACCCCGCCGAATCGAAGGGCGAGGCTGCCGAATCGCTACCCTCCGCCAATTCGCAGCACCCTGCCGAATCACGCTGTCCATACCAAATCGCGCAAGCCCGCCCGAATCATGCGAATTCCGCCAAATCACAGCAGTTCAAGCAAAAAAAGGAATTACAAGAGGGAAGGCTCCAATTGCCCATCAAGAGGAACATGCGTCCGTCATCCGTGGACAACACCATCAAATAGAAGCAAGAGATCACGAATAGACCATTAGACCACTGGCACGGCAACAAGTCCGAAGACCTGCCTATGCCAGTGTAAACGGTCTAAAGGCTAAAGTACACTTGAGGATGTCGCTTCGCGTGTCCTCTCGCACCACCCACGGGTGGGGGGCATTTGTGGACGCCTCAAATTTCCCTCAATGGGCCATTCCCTTATGGTTGGCCCTATTCTTAGAAGGGACCCCCACAAGGCAAGAATCCTCATTTAAATGGCCCACCTGCTAAGACCCAAAAGCCCATTAGCAAAAAGCCCATATCACCTCATGCAAGGGGGTGAGCATAAGAGAATGCAACACCTCCCAAAAAGGTGTTCCAAAAATGGGAAAAGTTATCCCTACGCAAGAGGGGCTGGCTGGGGTCTTTTTGGGCAAGGCTTCTAGAAGCCTTTTGGGCAAGCAAAAAGGCCCTGCGTACCAAAGGAAAAAAGGCGAGAGGCTTTTGGGAATAGAGGGAGAGAGGAGGGTCTTCTTCCCCACGCCATCTGCTGCTCCTGTGGCGGTTTTTTCTCCTCCCCAAGGGAGTTCTCCCGTGAAGCCCCTGCAAGAAGAAAGCAAGAAGAAGAGGAAAAAGGGTAACAGAGAAAGAGAAGAAAGGAAAGAGAGAAGAGAGGGCTACCCATCTTGGGTGAGTGGTCTTGTCACTTGGGGTGAAGAGAAAGAGAGGAAGAGGGTAGGTGGCGTGGGATCTTCCCTTCCCCCTTTTCTTTAAAATTCTTCTTTGTACTTTTTCTCCCTTTGTGTTTAAGAGAATGTACACATATGTGTCCTTTTCTTCCATTTGATATGAATGTTCCTCCTTTGCATTCAATGCTTATCTTCCCTTTACATGTTTTTTTTTGTGTTTGTCTTATGAGATGTTACGGGATGGGGGAGAAGTCACTCTTTATAGAGTGGTCTTCCTCTCATTCCAATGGACCATACATGAGACCCCCATAAACCCCCTACCTCAATAAATGAGGATTGGGAGTGAAGGGCTCTCCTTTTACCCAATGTGTTCTTCACCTTTTTTAAAATATATATTTGGAGTCCATTTGTCTCCCTGCGCAAGTCCCCTTTGGGACATGTTTTCTTCACTATTTTAACCCACATCAATAGGCATTTTGCATGGTTCAAATAGTCCTTTTAAGAGTATTTGGTGTTTGGGGCATATCCCCTTTGCTAGCCAAGGGTTAAGCAATCAATGTTCATGCCCCCATGCTTAGCCTCCATTGTGAAAAGCCCGTTAAGTCCATTTCTTGCCCAAAATCGCCCCACCCCCATGGGTAAGACCAGCTTGAATAGTGCTAGTTCACTGCCCACAGGAAAGAGGCCATGTGCTGCCGATTCGGACGATCTGGGTGCAGTCCTGTCGATTCGGCAAGCCTGGAGAGGCCTGCCAATTCGGCAAGCAGTGACCCGCCCTCGGCCGCATCATATGAGCTAAGTTATGCTCCATGTGATTTCAACCAGGGAAAGAGACAATAGAGCAATAAGAGACCCATCTAAACCCTGAGTTAGACAACATAATGTCTATGCTCGGATATGTGGGTTTACACATCCTCCATTCGCCGCTTGGACTCGCGCGGTCATGACTTCATCCGGTCCCCTTAAAGGCTTGCCTTGGGATTGGTGTCATGTGCCATTCGGGTTATGTCGTCATTCGGCATACACCCTATCTTTTGGTGCCATCTCTATTACGGTGGATGTATACTGCGCTCTCCCCCTGTCAACCATGATAAGGGGAGATGTTGCCGGATTTTCTCCGTGCGCTTCGAATCGGCAAGAGACTCTTAAAAAAAATTCTCAATGTTTAATTGATTCAATGTTATCTCCGTAGGGTGTCGATTCAGTCCTAGCTGCCGATTCAGCCCGGGCTGCCGATTCAGTCACATCCTGCCGATTCGGTCACACCCTGCCGATTCAATTTTACCCTGTCGATTCGGTCCTGGTTGTCGACTCAACCCAGGCTGCCGATTCGGCCATGCTCCACCGATTCGATATCCGTATTTCTGTTTGCATGTCTTGCCGAATCAAATGTGTCTATGGTGCCGATTGGTCACCCAATGGCCAAATAGCGCCGAATCGCTAATAGAACCACAACTTGCATGCTTCAAAAGAACAAAAGGGTAGATTGAAGCTATTTAATGATAAAAGAAATAAAAGGACAAATAGATTATCTCATGTTTTACAAAAGACCAAATTGAGATTATTTCATGATAAAAGAAATAAAAGGACGAATAGATCATTTCATGTTTTACAAAAGACCAAATTGAGATTATTTCATGATTAAAGAAATAAAAGGACGAATAGATCATTTCATGTTTTACGAAAGACCAAATCGAGCCTTTTTCATGATAAAAAGGAACCAAATGAGTAAATAGATCATCTCATGTTTTACATGTCTCAAAAGAACAAAAGAACAAATTGAAACCATCTCGTGATAAAAGAAGCAAATGAATAAATAGGCGAAAAGATCCAACCACTAATAAGTAAAAGATCTCACCACGTTGAATAGACATCATGTTTTTTTTTATCACTCCGGCCCAAATTTAAATTGTGTTTCGCACCTTCATCGGATGTCTCCGCTTTAGGTCATGAGGCTTTCAATTCTGCCGATTAATCAAGGGTTTTCCCTCTCAGAGGGATGTAATTAACGTCGTTGCGCTTAGGCAACGGCGGGATATTGATCCAGGACCCGACACTCACTTTCATTTGACAAAGTCAAACGGCGCGCACAATAGACTTAAAGTCATTCGACGCTCGGAGGCAAACCATTTGTTGTCACCTCAGTGACTGGCACGCCCGCACTCTGTCATTGTAGAATCATCTCTCGACACCATTGCTCAAGCAGCACCCGACGATACTTGAATTTACAATACGCAGCCATGAGAACATAAGAAAACATGATCAAAAGAATAAAATAATTTGAGATTTTAATCTTATTTTAAAATCCATTTCCACATGATGTTACTAATATAGGATGGGACAACCTTTTCTGATATATAGAATAGAAGGTTGGAAAAGATTTAGGTCTCCTTGATAACCTGATAGCTTATTCGCATGGATAAAATATCTCAATTTATACGATTTTTCATTTCACAAATAAAATTTCCAAGTTGATAATTTTATCATATCTGAGAGGATGAAATAGAGTTAACAAAACTTGATAAAATTTTGATAATTTATCCGGTAACTCGGCCATTGAGTTAAGAAAGTTTGATAACTAGTAGTTATCAAAACCGATCAGTTATCAAAGTAGCTTAATCTACAATGGGTTTCAAGTTTAGTGGGGATGGTGTTGCGGTCTGGAGGTCGAATCCTCGCAACTAACATAGCTCTTCCCCCAGTGTATTTGTATTACTTCTAGTTTTCTTTTATTTCCCTATGTAATGAAGCTTATTGGCCACTTTCGAGAAGTTGCAATGAACAAATTCGAAGACGACACCACAACCTCAGCTTGTGAAACCTAATCACAGGTACTATTTTACTTGATTACAAGCCTTTTACCGTGTTTTCACAAGTCTTTTCCAGCTGTCTGACTCATGTTAAAACACGCCACAAAATAGAACGAAAAATATTTAATGAACTAAATTAGACACCTATTAAGATTGTGCCACATGGAAGGAGGGCTTCCTCCCACTCCATTTTCTTTAAACCGCCTCTGTCCGTCTGACAATCCTAATTAATGTGCTCATCTTAATACACACCTTAGTGTGCACTAAATAGTTCTCAAACTGAACACCCTCAGAATCCCCAAGTTAAAGCCACCCGCCTCCACTTAGGGTAAGCACAACACAATCTCGGCTTGTGAACCTAATCGAAAGCACCATTCTACTCGATTACAACCTTTTACCATGTTTTCATAAGCCTTTTCTCACAGGCATCCAACAAACTATCAAATGACTCTAAACAAACATAACAAAAGAGATGGCAAGAATCCCCAACCTAAAGCCACCCACCTCAAATTTAAGGTAAGCAAATATGCAGCTAAGACAAATAACTCTTATGAACAATCAAGCAATGACTAAGTAAGAAGCTCTACAACGATCCATATCCTCGTATGCCGGTGCAGTTCGGCACTCCTCCAGTCAAATGACATGAGTGAATAGTGCCGAAGCCAAGTTCTTAACACAAGGATAAACGATTCCCCCTTCCCCCTCCCCCCCCCCCAACACACACAAGTTCCACCACATACACGGTACAGCTCCTGGGTAGACGTGAAATCTTCCTATAGGTTAAGCGTGGGAGAGAAGGAAGGGGGGGGGGGGGAGGGAAGAGGAGATGATTTGTATAAAACATCTTACACTCAGAGTTCACAGTCAATAATAACCAAAAATACAAATTAAAAGGGGTCCAATTAGTCCTGGTGCAATGCATTTGTAGACTGTCCAACCCTCCAGAAGATGGAGGAAGAATGGTTCACGTGATGTGAATTCTGAAACTTATTCTCTTTCCTTCTCAACGGAGGACCTGAAAACAAAATAAGGAGTTAACTCCCCTCAAGATCCAATCACAAGGTCACCATATCCAGTTGACAACTACCGACAAGCAGTTCATGGAAGAAAAAAAGAAGGCCATGAAGAAGATGAGGCATGGGTTAAATGTCATCCAGTCATTGTATTTGCCAGTAAGACCAATAAAAATTTCCCCCTTCAAACAGCTGTCTTACAGATTTCTAAGCTGGCTCATAGAAACCTCCGAGTTGTGGTTCACTGATCAATAATAAATATCAGTGCCCAACGACTAAAATGTAGAAAAAATAATTGTAGCCGACCATCTTCATCGGGAAAACAAACAAAAGCAAGCATCAACCAGATACCTTGATCTATATTCACGGAGCTTCTCCACTGCCTGTTTGATGGCATAGACAATCATTTTCTTCACCTGTACAACCCCAATTCATATGAACTGGAATTAGAAGCTGTGATACGTAAGTAAATAAATCATGCCAGATAACTATATATTGCAACAAGAAGCACCAATCCTCATAGCTTAAACATGTATAGTGAATAATGTTCACAGAGTTGACAAGAAAACAGAATATGAACAGCAGTTCGAGAGCTACAGTGGATAACATAACTTCTTAATTAACTACAGGCTTAAAAAGGGAGCAACAGGAAAAACAAGTGAGCCTAATGGATTGATCGAACCTCAAGCTTGTCTTCCTTAGCCCTGTGATCCTGGGGGAGCCTACGGAATTCCTCTGTCAAATGAACGCACTCACGAATATTTTCAGGTGAGACAAAGTCAAGTGCAACCTTTATACATGACTGTCAAGACAAGCACTAGAATATCAGTTCCAAAATAAAACAAAGAACATACCACAGTCATGTTCAAAAGTTTTATAAGGTTAAGAATATACCACACCACCAGTAAACATGTGTACCTTTAAATTCCGGACTTGGTGTGCACACCCAGCTGGTATAAAGACAGCCTCCCCAAGCTTTTGCACAAATGTCCAAGGTTCAATCCCTTCAGAAATAGTGAGGCCTCAAGATCAACAACAGATTTTGATTTAACAAAAGCTTTTTTGTTAGAAAGGGCTAACGGTACAAAAGGTAGTTTTACCAAATTCTTTCTTAAGTTGTCTTTTGTGCTCCAATGTCAAATAGAATGTCTGGTCGTGTATAGGATGAACTACCTGTATAAAGCTCAAAAGAAATGAACATCAGTACCCCAAGGGGAGTCAATTTAAATGTCAATGGAACTGGAAAAGTTACTCCTCCTACCTGCTCAACTGGACAACAGTGAACATGTCTAAATTCTCGGCAATGCTTCCTAAGATAGGCCTGAAGCTTGGCACTGTCTTCTTTACGAAAAATATCCCACAAAGCACCACCTTCTGTGTAAGTGACCTCTGTTTGTTTGCCAGAGGTGGATGGAATGCCACTGTTAGCTTCAGATGTATTTCTGTAGCCCCTCTCCAAATTATTGCCCGAGTCCCAGAGAAGACCATCAGCTCCTGCTTGCTCGCCCAGGTTTCTCTCTTTGGCTTGATTTTCACCCATCTCCAAGTCATTTCCTGAACCTCCAAACAGAGGACTAGCTCTTGTTTTTTGCTTCCTAATGTACTGTACTTTTGCCTCTCTACTCAACTTCTGTGAAGGAAGAGTTCCCTTCTTATTGTTAGCAATCTTTGTCTTATTTAAATTCCTCTCCTTAATATCTTGATTATGAACATCTTTTTCAATACTTGCTACTCTCGTAACAGAAGATGACTGATTTGCTTCTTGCACTAAATGTTCATTAAGTTCTCTGTTGGCGATACAATTTTTCTCCCTCTTTTGCAAACATGCTGAAGCATTCCTTTCAAATTTGGAAATGTCAGACTTCTTCCTCTTACGTTGAAAAGTCCGTGTATCTATACACTTATCCCTTTTGCTAACTGCTGTACCATCTTCAACACTATCACATGTCTTACCCATTTCTGTTGCAACAGCAGTCAAATGCAAATCTTCATTTTGCAACCCTGCACTTTTATCAGCTTCAATTACCTCACATTTAATATCCCCACGTTCTTCTCTCTGAAAACCACTTTTACTTCTTTCAGAATGATGCTCAGGATCTAAGGTAGAAACTCCCATGGTTATTTCACCGGCACATGAACCATCAAGGGAACATGAGCTCATAACATGCATAACTGATGAGCATTTGTCTGCAGAAACTTCTAAATGGACTCCACCTATGACTTCATGACTGTGTTTAGTTCCTTCAGCAGATGTCGAACATCCTTCCTTGACTATCTTTTTGTCACTTGAAATAGATGTATCTAAATGGCACTGCACCGTGGAAGTTGCACTTTCAACACCAGAAACTTCCTCTCTTCCAACAGACTTGCTGGCCACAGGAGCTTGGCTCCCTGTCTCAACATTAGACTCCAGCATACCAAGATTGGGGACAAACTCGGTAGAAACACTATGTTTTTCACAGCTCTTCTTAGCACTTAAATTAGCACCACTGGAAGTTACCTGAATACCTTGAGGTGTACAAACATCCTTGCAACTTTGAACCTCAGTTTTAATAGTTAATTTCAGTGGGTCACAATTAGAGACCGATCCATCTGAAATACAATGTTCTGCATTAACCTCTGCCACAGAGCTTAGATCAGCACAGACCTCCTCAACCCCTGGTAACAAACCATGCACATGACCTTGGTCCCCACTTTCCAGATTTGATTTCATTAGATCTGAAGCAGGAGTCATATCCATTATGTCCTTTTTGCTGAGGGTGCTACCTATTTGCTTAGCATCTGCAGTCCCGATTACAGGAGGAACATTTTCAAGTGCAGATGATAATAGAGGGGTGAACCTGGGATGTCTAATCCCAACACTTGGATCTGGGGAAAAAGATACTGTCACCTTTTCGTCTTCATTATCCTCTCCTTTCTGAACTGCACTGATGCATTCTTTCTCATCTTGAGCTTTGTGCTTCTCTTGCAATCGTTTAATAGTAGAAAGTTGTGAAGCAGATACAGCCACTTCAGCAGTATGCATTAAGACATTCACCTGAAAGAGTATAAAAGGTAATCAACAATTTACCAAGAGAGATACTCAAAATCCATAATTCAAAAAATCCTAGAACTTTAATTCAGAAGTAGTTACCCTGAATGCAATAACACAAAAAAACATCAGAACAAATGCAGCTCTTTTTACATCTGAAGATAGCACTTCTCTTAAGGGAACAGAATGTTTATGTACATAGATAAAAATAAGTGATGTCACATAACTGAAAGCACACACAATGCCTAAGTTATCAGCCCCATGTTCATTTAAGTACTAATCAAACATCTAGACCAGGGATAAAAGAAGAAAAATTAACAAGGCAAAATGAACAATCCATCTAATTACCAAAAAAGCTGTGGTCGTAAAACAGGACAAACATTAAAAGCCAATCAGAAAACAGAATATAAAGAATCAAATATGGTTCAAACATAAGCCAAAAGTGATTGTTCAACCACAAAGCAATAACAAAGTCATAAGAAACTATAAGTTGAAACTTCAAAGTTCAAAGGCATCAAACATACTGCATCAGACATATCACAATGAAGCTTTGTCACTGAATCTCCCCTGCCTAATTCTTGTGCCAGTCCATAAGCAATGTATGACTTTGGTCCCATGTCTGGTTTCAAGCTCATCTTAGGCAGCTTTACCGCAAGATTGAGAACCCCAGACCGAGGATCTGTATACTCCCGAAAAGGTAAAGCACTAATGAACTCATCGCCATGGCGTGGTAAACGGTCCTCAAATGCATTAGCTGGTGGCCAATCCTTAAGTTTAAGCATCTCGGGCCATTGATTGCTGTGTTTACGCCCTTCAGTGTAGCCAGTAAAAAACTGATGAATGTTAATCTTTACCTGCATCAATAGAATATAAATAAATCAACAGGATGCAGAATGATGGAACAGTTTAATTATGATTCTATCTCCTTTCAGATTTACTCAAAATTAACTTGGCCATTTTTCTTAAGAGGCATATTTAACATATTAACTCTACCATAATGCATTATTTGAACCTTACCTACAATCTTGGATAGAAAATCAACTTACTTAGACATCTACAGTTCATATTCTACTGGCAAAGACATTATAATCACTATGATTTAGCAACATAATTGTTGCCGTCTCCTAAGCTGATTAATAGTTTGTTGAAAACCTTCCATATCAAACACACAAACCCCCGTCTGTGACCAGATAAGGCTATACAATGATGGTTATAATCATATCCCCCTAGAAAGAGAAAATGAAACTTAATAGCTAATACATGCAGAACTAAAACAAAAGAGTCAGCACTCAGTTGCAGGATTTTGGCAGAACATAGAAGGGCATAATAAAAGAACCCAAATATATGCAAGAAAATGTTTGATTTATATTTGACCAGTTTGTAATTTTTTTTCCAGAAATAAATATATATATAAAGATAATAAGAAATAAACATGTAATGTGTATGTATTTTGCAATTCAGAATCTAATGTATAATGCAATAAATCACCTCACACCAGTCCAAACAGTCAATGGCCCTAACATCGCAGTGCTTAAACCCTGCCCTAGATTTTGTCTTCTCACGTAAGGCACGCCACATCACCATTGGCTCCCAGCTTAAGCCAGAGACAGACTCAAGCACATCACGCACTATCACCGGTTCCCCTTTCATCCAGTGTCTCTGAAAGTGTTCAAGATCCTCTTCCTGGATATCTCTTGCAGAAGGACAATACAGGTAATTATCCTCAGAATCCTTTCTATGAGCAGCCTTTCTCAAATTTATGTTGTTGTCATCAATCTGACCAGGTGTAATGAAACAGGAACAAGTATCAGGGTAGTGCATTTGCTGATATTCATCAGTCATTGCTTCAGCTTGTTGTAGCAACTCCGATAACCAATCTGCAGAAAATAAAGTCTTCAGCTCCAGAATAGATTTACCACAACCACCTAATTCCTCTGAGGGGCAAGAGATACTTCTGTCACTGTTTGGTTTCCATTCCTTTGGAGGCTGAAATTTGTTTGCACCAATTCCAGCATATATAGCAGAAGAATCTTTTCCTCTTTTTCTAGTTGCAAAACATTTAAGTTCACCATGTAAATAATCTTCTCCCCTGTCTTCATATTGGACAATGTTTGAATCATCATTTCGAGGAAGTTGATCTTTTCGAATCTCTTGGCAACACTTGATACAAAGATCATATGAACAGCTCCGGCAGTTTCTGTGCATGTCAATGATGGAAGTCTTACAATAGTTGCTGCAAAATCAAATCACATGAATAAGGGCATTGTAATCCAACTATGACATGAAAAAACCCAAGGGAATTGAAATCACATAGGACAAAAAGGTTTACCAGAACATACGCTCATCAGCAGCGCATTCAGCTTGTTGTAGCTTCAAGTCCACCACTTCAATACCTGCTCATGTATTATGTATAATGCTTCAGGTCCAACAAAGTGAAGGAACTGCAATTGCCGTAAAGGGTCCATAAAAACATACCCCTAATCTTGGCCTCCAATTCAAGCTCTGCTCTTTGTTCGGCATGCATCTCCTTGAGGACAGGATGCAGCAACCTCAACAAGTAAGAATAATGCCGAACTTCGTCATCAGAATTCAATACCTCTTCTGAAGCCTACAGCAGAAAATTATGAATCAAGTTGCATCCACATATATCAAGAACTAATAAGATGACTAAACCAGAATGGATATAGCATCAATAAACAGACGGTTGCAAGTAAGATGACTTGTTGGCCAAGGAGGCAATTTATTGGAGGCAGAGATCGAGGGAAAGATTGATTAAAGGTGGCAGGAATACAGCCTACTTCTAGCGGATTGCTTTGTGAAGGAGAAGGATCAACTCCATCTCTAGCATCAAGGTGGGGGACCGCTACTTTTCTTGACAGTTAGAGATTAGAAATCAAGCAAGAGTCTTCTACTCCCCTTTGTTCTTGGAGAAGGCATCATGCAGGCCGAGGATTGCTGCTGACCTCCTTCCTAGTCTCCCCCTTGATGAGAGGGAGGCTATCTCGCGCCCCTTCTTGAGGAAGGAGGTCCACTAGGCTGTCTTCTCTCTGGCAAGAGACAGGGCCCCTTGCCCTGATGGCTTCCCCTGAGTATTCTTTCAGAGGTGTTGGGATATAACGAAAGAGGTACTCATTGCAGCATTAAGAGAATTCTAGGAAAGAACAGCTCACTTGGGAGGCATCACAAGACTTTATTGGTCCTCATCCCTAGGAAGTCGGGTGCCTAAGACTTCTAGGATTTTAGGCCCATCAGCTTGCTCAATGGTACCTGCAAGATCATCACCAAGGTATTAGAAGGGAGACTAGTGTCTATGATAGATAAATTGGTTAGCCATTTCCAAGGAGCTTTCATTAGATGGAGACATATCTTGGATAACTTCTTAGTGGCGCATGAGCATATCTTTACTTTCACACAACAGAGGAGAAAAGCAGTTCTCAAACTGGACTTCGAGAAGGCTTATGATAGGCAATTGGCAGTGTCTCATTGATGTCCTGCATAGGATGGGGTTTAAGGTCAGCTGTGTTGCTTGGAATCTGGATTAGATCTTGCGTCACTTCTGCTTCCTTCGCAGTTCTCATTAATGGGAAGATGACTTCCAAGATCCATAGCGGTCTGGGACCCACTTTCTCCCCTTCTATTTATGCCTGTGACGAGTGTTCTCAGTAGGATGTGGCAGAAGGCCGAGGCTTCTGGTTTGATTAGAGGCTTCCAAGCATGTAAAGATGGCCCCTCGCTTACTCTTCTACAGTACACAGATATTATTTTGTTCCTGGAGGAGGGGGTTCAGTAGACTCAGTACCATGCCATGGCGAAACTCTTATTGGAACTATTGGAGAAGGTCATCAGTCTGAAGGTTTGTCACTAAAAGTCTCCTGATGAGAGTGAATATGGAGGAGAGAACTATATTCATGGATTGAGGAATCGGCCGATCTGGATCGGAATCAGTCGATCCAGATTGAAATCGGCCATAGCCGATCCGATTCCACTCCAAACGGGCCTGATCCGGATCTCCTCGTGCCATATCTAGTAAACCCATGTAATTAAATAATTTCCCAGCCGATCACCCCCAATCTGTTTCCCCGATCTGATCCGGAATTCCTTGCCTCTATTACGAGTGGCTACTCTATTGGCATGCGCTATTAGGATGTTCCTTGTATCTTTAATGGGCCTTCCTCTTTCCCCAGAGACCCTCTGTTGTGCAAGTTGGCTTCACATTATTCAGCAGTATGAGCCTAGACTCGCAAGATGGAATGAGAGATTGTTATCTTACAAGGGTCAACTGACTTTGTGCACCTCATTTTTGGATAATCTCCCTATTTACTCTCTCTCAATGTTTTGCATTCTGAATACGGTGGCTTGGAAGCCTCAATCTATCAAAAGAGCATATTCTTTTAGCATGGTGATGGGGACAAGTGCAGAGGTTAGCATTATATTTTTTGGGGCACGATTATCACCAGCAAGAAACACGGAGATCTTAGGCTAAAGAATGTCAGAAACTTCAATTTAGCTCTCCTAGGTAAATGGTTATGGAGGTTGGGGAATGGGGAAGAGGGGTTATTGTCCTAGGTGATTAGACGCCGCTATTTTTCCTCCTCTAGGGTTTAAGACCTAGCCCCCTTCCCCCCTTCAAAGGACCTCCCCTCTCTGGTGGGATATCTCCTTTTACAAGGACTTTCTTGCCGCGAGTGTTCAAGTCCAACTGGGTGATGGTCATAAGTGTCTCTTTTGGAAGGACAGATGGTATGGAGACTTCATTTGGAATCCTTGTTCCTTAGCCTCCTCGTTGTTTCGGCAGCTCCTATTGGCACTGTGGCCCAGGCCTTCGATCAGCACATCCTAAGGGGCTCTTAAGCCTCAACCTTCATGTGTGACTTGACTTAGAAGGAAGTGAAGCAGCTTCAGTGTTTTCCATGTTGGATCGAGATGGAGCTTTAGATGTCTTAGAGGGGGGTGAATAGGACTTCTTGCACTTTAAAATTTATCTGAAAATAAATAACACTAGATAGTATCGTTAGTGCTTAGTGTAGTGTGTGTGAAACAAGTGAAAAGTTTGGCGGAAACAATCACACAAAGTGCACAGAGATTTATCATGATTCGGCCCTTCCAAATAGAAGTCCTACGTCCAATCCCCAAAAACCCCTTGGGATTTTTACTATCTGCCGAGCACACTTGACTTTCTCTCACCAGAGAGGTATTACAACTCACTTGCTTCCACGAAAGTCTTCCCTTCACAAAGGGGTATTACAACCACCTACCACTATAGGTCTTCCCTTCACAGAGGAATACTACAAAGAACAAACCTCTTGCTGGTTACAACATTAAAAAGAACACAGTGTGTCTGCTCAGAGAATGAGCAAACACAAAAGATCAGAAAGAGATAACAAATAAGAATGACTGTTCTAACTCTTTCTGACTCTAAGAAGGTGGACTGAGAAGATCTAAAATATAGAATGCCGCCTAAGAACTTTTGAAAGCAAGAGAGCAGGAAGTAGAAGCTTGATCAGCTGGCTCTCTTGAGATCTTGTGAGCTTCTCTCTCTTCTTTCTAAGTGTAGAATGTGGTCGTGTATGCTCATTCACTTGTGTGTATCATCTATCTCTGTCTTTTTTTTGTCTTTCAAACTTCAGCTTCATATATAGTCTTCAGCTTCCTGTTTGAAAGTAACCGTTTGAATTTGAACGTTGGGTCTTGAGACTTGAGACAACTGAGATGTCCATCATCAAATCTTCAGACCTTTGAGCCTTTTAGTCTCAACGGCTTCCAGGCTATGAATGTAGCTACATGGTTCTATTTCAGATAGCCTCCCTAAATATCTGCAAATACCATACTGTCTTTTCCTTTTTCTCGCGGTTAGTTTTGTGAGATATATAATAATAACGAAAAGTAGGAGACAAGTAGTTCCTAACAAATATCTATCAGTTCTAGAGAAAGTTTGTCCTTTAAACAGTACAGAATTAGGTGAGCATTCAAAGAGGAATGGACACCTGGTTAGCGCGTAATACAGCTGCAAAGGAGCTTTTCTTTAAAATCTGGAAACCTGACATTCTGAAGGACACTTACAGGTGTCTTTGAAAGACACGTAGTTATATTGAAAGAATAAACTATGAGACTGAACTTCAGAGATATTTATGATAGGAAATATTAAACAGAAAGAATAACAGAGACGTACAATGCTCATTTGATAGATTATTGTACAGATAACAAAAAGAATATTTCAGTGTAGATCAGTGTTCATCTTATTCATTAGATGATTCCATAAAGATTAAAAAATTAATCATAGTAATAATACATTAACAATTTTGCAAAAATAATAACAGTCATTAAAACATCTAAGTATCATGAATAACAGAAGTCGATACCTTACTTCGACTTTCAAGGAGTCGGAGTACTTCTCCAATAGTTCAACAGTTGATATCATACTTCGACTTTAGAAAAGTCGGAGTAAAATCAAGGTAGTAATCGATGTGAGATCGACTATGAACTTCAACTGTAGGGAAGTCGGAGTAGGTACCATACTTCGACTTTTTAGAAGTCGCAGTGGAATGATACAGTCGATGTGAAATCAGTTAGACTTCGACTTTAGAGAAGTCGAAGTAGAATGATATTGTTAAACCTGAAATTGTTCGTCCTGAATTATCCAATTTTGGAAATACTTGTTTTGATTTTTAGAACAAGTATATAGGGAGAAAAAAATATTTATTCAGGTTCCCGGATAAAAGTAACTCCCAAATCTTTTATTCTGAATTTTCAGGATAAATAAATAAAATTGAAAATATTTGTTCTGATTTTTCAGAATAAATCGCAGAAAAATATATGAAAGAAAATATGGATTTCTGTGATATTTTGAAAATCTGAAAACCGGTTTCTCCAAGATAACTCGGAGTAAAGACCGACATATCCCCGGTATTTTTGAATTAAGGGTCCCTCCGGGAGAGTATGTTTAATGCCCCGGAATAACCTGGTGGAAGCCGTCCCACGTGGCGCACGATATGAGGTGTGCAAAGATCGTCCAATACCCATGTCAATTAAAAAATGACGTGGAAGTGACGTAATCCTTCACAAACGAACAAAAAGAACAAAGGACCCGCCTTGAAGCAAACCACGTGGCAAAAGACAATGGCTACGTGGATTAATTTATAGGAAGAAAACAAAACCCCCCAGGACCACCGGTGGGACAGCCCAGTGGTGTACACCACCGGTTGCACAAGCCGCACACCACCGGTGGGAGCCCGTGGGCCCCACCGGTCTGTCCGGTGGTGTACACCACCGGGAGGCCCCCAACCGGTGGTATGCACCACCGGCTGCGCGGGCCGATGGTGTACACAACCGGCCTGTCCAGTGGTGCACACCACCGGGGGCCCCAACCGGTGGTGTACACCACCGCGGCCCCTCCCGGTAGGATGCACCCCCTGACCCAATCAAAAAAAAAAAAAAAACAGAAAGAAAGAAAAGAAAACAGAAAAAAAGGGAGAGGAAGGGACAAAAAGTAATGCTCACCCGGTGGTGTGTATGTCCGGTGGTGTAGCCACCCCTCTGCTCAGCCCCCTATAAAAGGAGAGCACCTCCAAGACAAGAAAAGAGGAGAAGAAGAAGTCCACACCAAGTCCAGAGTTCAGAAATCGCCCCTCCCTCTCTTGCGTTGAAGTGGGAAGGCTTGCTTGCTCTGTTCAAAGCAAGGCCATATGAGTTATGTGATTTTTGTAAAACAGTCCCTGTGGGTTTAAGAATTGTCCCAACGGACTACTCCTTACCAAACTTGTGTATGTACCAAAGGAACGAATGGAACTTATATATATACCAAAGGAACAAATGAAAGAAATATACCAAAATTTCTCATCAGATGTATATTTGATCTGGGATATTATTTCTGCATGAAAGGATAGAAAAATTACAAATAAACCTTATCTTTTGTTTATTTGTACAAAAGATCAAAACATAGAAAATTTTGGAATTTAATAGTTTCCAGAATTGAACAAGTGTTAAGATATTTCTGAAAATTCAGAAATAATGTTTAAAGGGGTAGTAGCCAATAGAAAATTGCAAAACAACCCCTATTCGTCAAAAGAATTACGAAATCATCCTCATTTGACGATAAAATGTCAAAACAGTCCTCAAAAAAGGGAAAATTTGTGAAGCAGTCCTCATTCTGAGGAATATTTCACAAACCAGTCCTCAATTTATAAAGGAAGAGGCTAATCAGTCCCCACTTTGAGGGGTATTTTGTAAATCAGTCCCTAAAAACAGGGGAAATCTGTAATTCAGTCCCTATTTTGGGGGTATTTCCCAAATCAGTCCCCATTTATGGAGGAAATCTGTAATTCAGTCCCTATTTTGGGGGTATTTCCCAAATCAATCTTCATTTATGGAGGAAATATATAATTCAATCCCTATTTTGGGGGTATTTTCCAAATCAGTCCCTCAATACGAGGGAATTTCTGAATTAGTCTCCGTTCTAAAGGACATATGGTAAATCAGTCTCTATTAAAGGGGAGGTGGCATGAATTAGTCTCCAATCCGGGGAATATTTTGATGAATCGGTCATAGTTTCATGTGAAAAGTCAAATTATGAAACTACCGACTTGTTTGAATGGTGTCTTTCTTCTCCATAATTCATTTTCCATAATTAAAAGGTCTAGACATGTATCACAGGTGTTCGAGTTCTCCTCGATGTAAAAGAAACGTCGATTAATCGACGGAGAGTGGTCCAGCGCACGAACTCTGAATCACCTGAAGTTCATACGTGGAAGATGATTGCAAGCCCCTAATTATATGTATGCGGGGCCTCGCACCCATATTTTCCATGTATTGACGATACATATATAAAGAAAAGAACAAAACTAATATCGAAGAAAAGAAACGATACTAGAAAAAAAAATCGAATGAAAAAAGTTTTTTTCAAACAAATTGGCACGCCCAGTGGAACCATTCCTACCTTTCATACATGTGCTAGACCTGATGATTAATACTTGGCTCCTGGTCATTTGGCTTTGTCATTACAGGAAATCAGGAAAAAGCACTGAATCAAATGGCTTCCATGACGTACGGACCGCTCGTGGTTGCTAACCACGCTCGCCACGACTTCCTCGCGACGCTGATATGCTTCGGCGACTTCCCGACGGTCGTTGGCACCCCATATTTCCTCGGGGTTATCCCCGCGGCCCAGGAGATGTCGGTGAAAGCTACCAAGCCGACTCATGCTGGGGGCAACAGGCCCCGCGTTGAAAGTCGAGTGTTCTCGGTAAATACAAATTCAACCAATCCCGCACCCGTGAAAAGGGAGCGACACTTGGCCCGCAAAGGCAGAAAGCCCAGGGCCGTTATTTCCAAGTCCGGCAAGACTGTTCTTGTCGGAGATCTCCGAATCAGACTGGACGAGGGCGAGCCCATCTTGCCGAAAAGCAATTTCGTCCCTACTATCCCTACCACCAACCGCTTCGCATTGCTTTGGCAGAAGCGGGAGGAGGACTCCACTGCAACAAGGGACGCTCGCGCCCGACTCCAGGGCGGCGCAATCCAGAAGCAGCCACCAAAGATGAAACAGATATGGGTCACCAAGGAGGAGGCTCGGAGAATAAGGAAGATCAGGGCAAAGAAAAATGCCCGAGCTCAAGAATAAGAAGAATACACGGAGATTCAACCTCCCAAACCTCAGCACCCTCGTGGGCAGAAGAGACCCTGCATACCGGAAACCCAACTTCATTTCTCCACAGGTGGAAATGACCCGCCGGGAGAACAAACCTCATGATGAACAAGCGCCCTCGCGCATATCGGTCTTTGATCGATTGGGGGCAATACCCCAACCGGGAGCTCAGAATTTAAAGAGGTGAAGACTCGTCCAGAGGCCTCAGTATGGTGGGGCTCTTAAAATCCATTCATGCTATGCTTCGAGCAAAGAAGTGGTTGAGCCCGTGAATGCACCCGCAGATGTGGCCGGGGCAGGAGTATCTAACCCCAAGATAGATGCAATATTCCGCAATACGCGAAATGCCAAGCGAAGTCTTCAAACCCAGTTTGGCGGCCAGGGCGGTACTACTACTTCCAGTCAGAGTCAGGCATATGATCAACGCCTTTCTCGTGACCAACACCACAACCTATAGGATATGGAGAAGGACAATGATGGAGATGAAAACATCAGCGTCCACGGTGGTGGGGACCTCCCTTACGAAGAGCCTGATGATAATGTGGCCTTCGTACCACCGTCCAAAGCCGCTTATCAAGCAATGTCCGACGAAACTAAGTATGAAACCATGCAGTGTTGGCATATTGAGATGACCAATCTCATGCTAGAAACAAAGCGGCAGATGAATGCCAATACCCAACGACAGGCGAGGCCAGTATCTAATTATAATGTCCGAAAGGAACAGCAGGCGGGCAATGTGCCGATGGTTTATCGCCAACCTATCCCGGTGAATGATAATGGTGCTATGTTGGGGTTGCAGACGGCTCAAGACCCAAACTCCCAATCCCTTCAAGCCTCTGCAGCGAAAGATGTCGTCGCTCAGCGACGATTGATTGAAAAAATTGTGGAAGATAAATTCGCCCAACATGGGGAGGGTACCGCTATTATTGATTTGTACAGTGTGTCGTATCCGATACATCATCAGTTCAAGAAGTTGCCGCCAGACTACCCCAAGGCACCCAAGATACAAAAGTTTGATGGAAAGACGTCCCCTCATGAACATTTGGCCTATTATGTGACGGCCATGGGAGAATTGGCACTAGAAGAATTATATCTACTACGATATTTTGCAACATCTCTCACGGGTACTGCTTTTCAATGGTACTCGAGATTGAGGCCCAATTCTATTGTTGACTGGGCCGATATGCAGAAGAAATTCCTTGATCGATTCCAGACGACGGAAAGAAAAGTGTTGTTGGCCGAGCTTTGCTCCCTAAAACAGAAAAAAGGGGAGACTGCCTTTGATTTCATCAAAAGATGGAGGGATTTTAGCATAAGGTGCGATAATCCACCTACACAGGAGGACGCCATCACTATATGCCGTCGGGGCTTGGCGGCCGAAGTAAGTGAAAAGCTCTTGGGTACTAATATAAAGAGCTTTGATCAACTCAATGCTATTGTGGCGGAAATTGAAATGTTCTTCGCCGAGAACTCGACATTTGGGCCTTTAAAAGCAAACCCGACAAAGAACGTACCGCTGGGAAAGAAGTAAATGTTGTGGACTTCTCGCCTGCGGACAGCGGCAAGCGAGGGGACTTCAGGTGGTTCTGGGGGCAAGTCAAAAGGAAAGGCACCTCCGGCACTCACATTGGCTGATTGCATGAAGACTCCATATTCCTTTTAGAGGGAGTATACGAAGAAACTCTTCAACCTCTGTATGAAGAATGAATTGATCAAGTTGCCGAATATTAAAAGGCTTGATGAAGCTGAT
The DNA here is from genome assembly GCA_014218235.1 of Colocasia esculenta. NCBI lineage: Eukaryota > Viridiplantae > Streptophyta > Magnoliopsida > Alismatales > Araceae > Colocasia > Colocasia esculenta. The sequence goes on from CM024764.1 coordinate 36,197,703, forward strand.
AAGACAGACGATCCCAACTATTATCCTTATCACAGAATGTTGCGGCACACGATCGAAGATTGTTATGTCTTCAAGAATGAGGTGCAGAAATTGATCCAAAGCCAACTTATTACGATGAACATAGGCCTGGTGGATCCTCCACAACCTCATGATCAGGGCCAACAGAAGCAGTCGGCCAATGTGATTCATATCACTGCCACAACTTTCGGACCTGATACACAAGAAAGCGCTCCCTCGAACTCTCGGCCTTCACACGGTCGGGGAGCCCCTCGCACTCAAGAGCCCCTGCGCCGGTGGATGCCAAAAGCAATGCAGGGTCTCGAAAGGCGAGTCCGGTCATTACAACACGGCCAAAGAGAAATATTGGGCCACTTGAGGGCCATGGATGAACACATGTCAGCCCTCGGTCATAGGCCTCATCGCCAAGCGACCATGTCTACGTCCTTGGCCCGTCCCCCAGTCGGAGGATGGCTTTATGAGAGGTCATCAAGCTCAACTGAGGACGTGATGGCGGAGAGATTATATTCTTTCCCACGCCGAGAAACCCTGACGATTTTTCGCGCATGCATACGTGGAGGGCTGCTATACCGGCCAACACCAATATATACCCGACCGGGCTATTGCCCATACCACCGGGTCAGAGGTCATGATCTTGAAGACTGCTACACCTTCAAAGACTTGGTGGAATCCTGGGTCGCCGAAGGAACAATTGATATGGGAAGCCTCTTGGTCAACCCACCGCAGCCGCATATCCAAAGGCGAGTAAATCAAACCACCGACATTGTCACCTATTCGATCAATGTCATACACAAGACTACTGACAGAGAAAAGGCCAGAGAAAGACTCTATAAATTTCTTTATGATGGTGCGCTGTCGGTTTCAATGATGACGAAGCGGGACCTTCGAAACCACCCGATGTACCCCCAACTGTGCAGGCCAAAACGACAAAACCAGTCGGATACCTGCCTTTCATAAACATCTGCTCCAGTTCCTGGCAGAGGGCAGAAGGCGAGCCACCAGTGCCTTAATTTCAGCAAGTAATCGTGAACCGAGCCCCTGCTCACCTTATAATAAGATTTGAATCTTTAATGGCTATAGGGTAAGGTACCAGATGATTAGAAGACGGGGCCAAATGATGAATGTCCCCAGGTTCCTGCATCAAAGAAGAATGCTATTGTCACCTTTTCCTGTCAGAGGGGTGCATGCAAGAGCGCCAAACAATTTGAGTTGTCAGGAGGCTTCAAACGGAGATATTCATGAGGCTCATCCTTTTCCGATGCCTGCACAGGTCACCTATGGGTTATTTGTCCATGCCATACACCAGAACTCGGAGGATCCGATGCAAGAAGTTCCTCCATCTGAAGAGAATCAGCAGGCCAGGAGACCTGCGCCCTCTACTGCGCCCAGGGATCCCTCGCGCGACACAGTGATAGAGAAGCTCCAATGGGTCCTCCGTGACCTGGACCAGATTAAGCGCCAACAAGCTTAGCAAGTACAAGAAGTGGCATTCATAAAAAACCGTCTCCTGACAGCGGCGGTAGATGTTGTAGTTCAAAATGAAATGTTTGGAAGCCCAGCGCCAGGGAATCAGCCGGCCCAGAACTATATGCTTAGGCGCCCTACCTTTGTGTCTGGGTCCAGTGGTGCTCAATTCCCGACCTCTAATGGGACCTCATCAACGTCCCATCCTGAGGACAACTCTGCTCCAAGTACTTCCGAGGCGAATTTTTTTGTGAATGCGATCAGCGTCAGCATGGGTTCCAACGGGACGAAAGAGGGACAGTCACTTGATAATACTGCCCCTCCGGCAGAAGTTGCTTCACAGTCCCCAACCAAGCTACCTCCCTAGCAATTTTCTTTCCAAAAGGAAGATACCAGCAAAGTATTCAATATGCTTCTCAAAGCTGGCCGAATATTGGCTCTGGGCTCACGAGCTATCCGCACGGAGGCAGAAAAGAATCACCCTTCATATTGCGAATACCATTGCATGGTGTCGCACCCTACCAATGAATGCCAGGCAGTGCAAATCTCAATACAGGCCTTTGTCCGATATGGAGAAATTGATACCCAGGGGAATTTCACCAGAAAAATGCATTCTAAGCTTCACATGGAAGAAACAGTACGCCAATTTGGCTTTATAGAAGACCATTATGAGATGAACTGGTCGGATCTATATCTTGAAGTCTTTTCTGATCGTGCAATTCCGCTAGATGATCAAATTGAGCAAGTCTCCGACCAGGCCCCTAAACGGAAGAAAAAGTCACAACACCGCCAGGCCAAATCTAATCCTGAAGTCACCCAGGGATCCGAAACTCAAAGGCAAAAACTGAAGAACAAAGTTCAATAGATGGAAGCTGACTTGAACCATGAAGAAGGTTGTGGAGCCAAAGGCCATGAAGAAAGTGTTGAGTTGAAGTCAGGGCAAACCCATGGAAATAACTCTCAAGAGAATGAGCCTCAATCGGAATTTGATCAGGCTCAAACAAGCAGTATTGAGGAAAAAGTTGTGAAGTCTACCCCCAAGCTAGGTCGGAAAGGCCGAGCTCGACAAAAGAAAGAAAAGTCCTCTCTCACACAAAGTCAGGATAATCACATCAAGTGTGAGTCAAGCTTGAAAGGGCAAGACAAATTTGTGCTTCGCAACTCCAACATACAGCAAGCCGAAGACCGGCAAGACAAGAAGCCTGTCCGGAGACTGAATTCACAAGCTGGCAACCCTCCTATAGCGGAATTCTAAGAATTGCCTCTCTATATCATTGAACAGGCGATCAATGCCACTTTCCAATCCCAGCGGGAGGAAGCCAATTGGTAGGGCTGTTCAAATTTCGGTTCAAACCGAAAAACCAAACCGAACCGACCGCTTCGGTTCGGTTCGGTTCGGTTCGGGTTGGGTCCCTATGTAGTTCAGTTCGGTTTCATTTCCTGAAACCGAATAAACTGATTATATATATACTATATACAATATTTACTCAAACAAAAGATAGCACAGTTGGTTCCTGCATGGGCGGGAGGTTTTGGGTTGGCGCAGGTTCGAAACCGGCTGGCCTACAAAGGGATTTTTTTTTAAATAGTTAATTTTTGGCTAAAAAACAATGAGAAAACTGGGTTTCGAACCCAGAAACTTTCGGTGAAAGAGTTCAGCGCCTTGGCTATTGCGGCAAGCGTGCAGTTGCGTTATAGAATCTATTAGAATTCGGTTTAAACCGAACCAGTTCGGTTCGGTTCGGGTTGACCTTGGGATTCGGTTTGGTTCGGTTTGGCCAAAAAATGGACCAACCCGGACCGAACCGAACCGCGTTCAGCCATACCAATTGGGTCACTATGACCCCAAAAAGGTATGAGCAGCCTAAGTCCACCAGAAAGAAGGCTCCATATCGCCACCCTGATGCGGGGGGCCCCTCTCAACCACCTACAAAGGCCAATGTCCCTTCTCTAACTGAGTTGGCTCAGGCGAAGAAACAAGAAAGAAACAGGCAGAAAAGTTTGAAGAGGAGATTGAAGAAACAAGCTGAGCAAGCTGCCCTGATGGAGGCTCTGAGAAGATTGGATCCATTGTAGAAGCTTCAGAAATTAATTGATGAATTGGAAGAATATGTCCCTTCCAGGCCCTCCAATGACGTCCCTTTGGACAAATACATTCTTTGGGAGGAGATGGAGCGCAAGACTAGGCTCAAGAACTGGCTTCGTCAAAAGCTCCAGCAAGCTCGGGAAGGCGAGAAGTTCCCTCTTCCTGAAGAGTTGGCCATCTTCTATAAAAATGATGAAATTACCATTAAGAAGTTGGAAGAAATGCTCAAAGACTTCTCATGTAATATGGTGTCAATACCGCCACCCGAGAGTTTGTTGTCCTCAGGGGGCAAGGTGGCCACTGCGACCTATCAACGTCGCGGCCGAGGCAGAGGCAGAGGCCGAGGCAGAGGGCGAGGAACGAACTCCACCCCACCTCCGCGAGGGAATTCCAATCCGCCCAATATCGATAAAGTGATAGTCTTCCGCGGTGAAGAACACCCCACCTCCGCGAGGGAATTCCAATCCGCCCAATATTGATAAAGTGATAGTCTTCCGCGGTGAAGAACCTGAATGGTGAGGACACCAGAGCACGGACCCGTTTCGACCCAACTCGAGTTTACCAGCGTCGGCGGCCCTCGACAATAGCGATTCCATCGTTATGGCTTGGTGATGAGGGGTGTGAGTGATCTTGGTATTTATTTGAGGTTATGTGAGGGCCATTTGAGGCCCATGAGAGCTTTTTCATTTTCAGATGTATTTTGAGGGATTTTTGGGCTTATTTGTGGATCTGGGACAGGGCAGTCTTTTGTCATTTGTTCTAGGGACATTTTGGTCTAAGTGGAGATGTGCACAGTAGGGTTTCTATAGGGCTTGTCATATATATACTTGTATGATTGTTTTTGGAAGCAATGGAATAGAAGAAGATTTCTTGCGGAAGAATCCGCCTTGGACTGTGTGAGCTTTGTGTTTTCTTCCCCCCCGAAACCCCCTCATCCTCCTGTCTTCGTCCGTCTTCTCCCTTTCTTCCCCTTCCTCTCTTCTCTCCCGAACCCTCAGTTTCCCCTTCTTCCAGCTCCCCTCATCCTCCTATCGTCGTCTTCCTTCTCTCTTCCTCCCACTTCATCTCTTCTCTCGAACCCTATTTCTTCTTCTCCCGCCGGCTGCCACCCCCCTTGTTTTCCCCTCCCATCTTCTTCCTCTTCCCTCACTACTTTCTCTCTCTCTCCCGTGACACAGTCTCGTGTTCCCCCTCCCCCGTACGCTCTCTTTCCCTTCCCCGGAAACCCCTCGCCGGTTCCCCCATCCCCAAGCTCCCTCTCACTGCCGCGCTCGAGGGCCCTGCGCTGTCTGCACCGGGGTTCTCCATCTCGCCCCCGCCGCCGCGCACTCCCTCGCGTCGCATGCCCGCGGCTCGCCATCTCGCCATCGCACCGGACACTTCGAAGCTGTCGGCCCCCCTCCTGTCCTCCATTGTGACAGACACCCTAGGTCGCTTGGGCCGCATCAGCTTTCCCGCACCGGGCACCCCAGGGACCGGCCAAGCCACCCCGGCGCCGCACGGCCTTCCCCCCTGCCTGCAGACCTCCGTCGTCGTGCCACAAGCCATCACGGTCCTGCCCGGGTCGACCTGCCCCCGCGCAGTCTTTCCCAACACGCTGACTTCCTGGCCTTCCTGCCATAGCCGATCCCCACGACGCGAGGCCCGGTCGCACCTGTCCTACTGTCCCCACACCCCAGCTCGGGCCACCCCTATTCGAGTTACTTGGCCTGCGACGACTGGAGGCGTGACCAATGACGTGGATGAACGGGCCCAGCATCGAGATCATTGGCGACTCCTTCCGACTGTTCCTATACCTCCCGATACTCCCGCACAAGTATGCCCAGCCGTTGCGACCCAGGACTCCGCTGCGACAACACCCCCGTCGGCCCACTGCCACGCCCTGGAGCGAGTGTCGTTCTGACCCGCTGGTCGCCGAGATCGCAGCACTGTCGCTGTCTCCAGCCGCGCCCCACGCCCAGTCAAGGTTCTCTTCCTCCGGCGAATCAGCAGCCTAAAGGTCCATTCCACCCTCTGCTCTTTTCGTATCCAGTCGAATCTGTCACCATGCATGAGGGGTAGGAGTCCTAGCCTGCTGTGACATCTCACCGCCGGACTGTGTTATGTGAGCATCCATGTTTATCTTGTTAGCGCTAGTTTTGAGATTGTTAGCTGTGTGATTGATGCCTTAGACTTGTGGTAGTTCTATCTACCGCCGATCCGACGAATTTCTGCTGCGTGGGACGACACCTTGAACTTGTAGTTTCCTGTTGTGATCATGTTTTCATGCTTTTAGAAAACTTGCGGGCTATGTGTATTTGAATGGGTTGTTGTTACATTGTGGCTGGATACTTGCTAGTTGAGTGTGTGGCATTTTGGGTGGTCATTCCGCATCACTGATCCTACCCCGGAGGTGGAGATAAGGGGCAATGCATTTATCTTTGACCATTCAGATGAGGAGGATGAAATTGCTGCTCAAGCCCCTCAAGAGAAGCCAGCATATCAAGCTACTCAGTCGGGCCCCTCTGGCAACGACAATATTGAAACATTGCCCCCGGAGGAGGACTCGTTGGCCTCGTTATTCAGTGAAAAGACAAGTGACAAACCAGAAGCTGAGGAGAGTAGCAAACTCATGTATCATCCCAAATCTCTGATGCAAATGATCGCACCACTGGATTAAATTTGGGCTAGAGCTGATCGAAAAATCATCCAGCAAATGAAACCCTTTCCCACCAATGTGACCGTGTGGGATGCCATTGCCTGGAGCAAAGAATTGAGAGAAGCCCTTGTGAAGATACTCCAGGAGCCTGAAGCCTACGAAACACGTGTAGCTGAAGTCCAGGCCCAGACCTATGAGGCATTGGCCGCGGAAGTCACCTTCTCAGATAAGGATATGTTGTTGTCCACACCATGCCATAATCGCCCGCTTTATGTGCAAGGCAAAGTCAACGAGCACGAACTCAACCGGATCTTAGTTGATCTTGGGGCATCAGTCAATATAATGCCCCTCAAGACCTTTGAGTCTTTATACATGGTCCCCTATCTACAGAGGGTGAATGATGTGAGAATTTTCAGGTTTAACCAGAATTCAGAAAATGCCCTAGGCAAGGTAGAAGTGGAGCTGGTGTTAGGCAACTTCACCACGAAGGTCGTGTTCTATATCATCAACGCCAATACTTCATACAAGGCTTTGTTAGGGAGACCCTAACTCCATGAAAACTAGGTCATCCCTTCCACACTTCACCAGTGCATTAAATATGCAAAAGGCGGGGAACAACATACTATCTTCACTGATCGGGCTTCTTTTCGTCCAAATGAATGCAACTTGACCGATGCCCAGTTGTACTTCGGCGAACCTTCCGTTGAGCTGCCAAGTCAAGTGAAGGACAAAGGCAAGCAGAAAATCAACGTTGAAGAAGAAGATGATGAGGATACAAAGGGGCTCTTCACGGTGAACAAGGATCTCCTGAAAATTCACCGGTTGAGTCTCCAAACTGATGCTTCGGAGGCAACCCCAAATCAACCAGAAAGGCAAGAAATCAACTTTGAATCAAATGTGATTGGCCGAACCATTGATAGAAATATTTCTCTACCACCGGCATTCATGCAGTTGCCTTTTCGGAGAGAAGAATATAGAGTTGAAAGATTGAGAACGTTTATCGTCACACATCAAACAAAGAAAATGCAAAAGAGGGGCGAAGAAATCAAGCCCATTGTCTTCTACAAGGGAGATCTGGTCCCCCATGCGCCTCCCGTCGACGACTTCGGCTAGAATGAGACACCTCAGACCATCCTGGAACCCATAGAAGAGATGGATGACATGCCTCAGCATATTAAGAGGTTGTGTCAAAAGTAGAAAGTCTCGCAGGCAGAAGAAGCTTCCCGACATGAATACTTCCAGCAATTGTGAAACCCAAAGTATGTCCGGGGGCAACCGCCTTTCTCCAAGAAAGACACGAGAGGGCTCGAGTACGACCGAAGGCCAGACTTTGAAGTCTATTATGCAATCAATACCCTAGGGGTCCTACCCCCGTCGAATGATGAGCAGTCGAGAGAGGAGCAACTTGACTCCACAAATCAAGAACAAGGACAAGGGGATCTGCCCACACCCGTAGGTGTGCCGCCACCTCAAGAAATTCCTGAAGAAGAAGATCAACAATTCTGGACGGCTGTTGCCGACAATTTAGAGCATTATGAGGTGCATGTTGCCAACTCCGATGAGGAGAAGGACTTCATCGATCTACAACCAGCCCCGCGTGAACTTGAAGATGGCAGACAGGCTACTGTAGATGAATTAATTGAACTCAACCTCGGGGAGCCGGGGGATCCCCGACCAATTTTTGTAAGTACTCTACTCAATGAGGAAGAAACGCAGTCTTATAAACAACTCATGTTGGAGTATAAGGATTGTTTTGCCTGGACTTACAAAGAGATGCTTGGCCTAAATCCTTCTGTGGCTGAACATGAGTTGTCAATATTCGTCGATGCTAGACCGGTGAAACAACCTCAAAGACGCATGCGTCCTGAACTGGAACTCGAGGTTAATGCTGAGGTCGACAAGCTCTTGCAGGTGGACTTCACAAAACCATGCATATACCCAATTTGGCTCGCCAACATAGTCCCTGTGAAGAAGAAAAACGGCCAAGTTTGAATCTGCATCGACTACAGAGACTTGAATAAAGCATGCCCAAAGGATGACTTTCCAGTCCCGATCACTGAAACTATGGTCGACATGACTACCGGGCATGAAACACTGTCCTTCATGGACGGGTCGTCGGAAAATAATCAAATCCGCATGGCCGTCGAGGACAAGATAAACACTACTTTTAGATCCCCCAAAGGGATTTTCAACTACAAGATAATGTCCTTCGACTTGAAGAATGCTGGCGCCACCTATCAGAGGGCCATGACCAAGATCTTTGATGAAATGATTCATGACTTGGTCGAATGCTATGTTGACAACCTGGTCATCAAATCAAAGAGATGAAAGGACCATCTGGCGGATCTACAGCATGTCTTTAAAAGGCTTCGCCAGTTGTTGACACGGGATTTTTTCTTTGGAATTTTGATTTATTCGTTTTATTTCACTTGACGATTCATTTATTTCACATGCTTTTATTTTTGTATTTGCGGGGCGTGCCAGCCTGTCTAACAGGCAGAAGAAAGAGTCTGCGCAATGCGGAAGAAGAATTTTGGTGTCCGTGAAACGGACAGATGTGGTGTCCGAGGAACGGACGGGTATGATGTCTGAGGAACGGACGGGTATGATGTCCGAGGAACGGACGGGTATGATGTCCGAGGAACGGACAGGTGCGCCGTTTTTTAATCTGAACTCCTTGAGTCCTGTGTCTATACTCATCAAACAATTAGGGTAGCATGTGCTGGACCTCTGTCTCCATCGATCGGAATCGATGTTACATTTACATCGAGTTAAAACCTCTTGATATTATTTAACATCAGTTTTAACCCGAATACCATTCATAGCAAGGATGAGAACATATATATGTAAAGAAAATTTAGAAAGTCCTAGCATGATGTTTTCCCTTCTTCTTCGTCTTTTTTTTATTGAAAATGCATTTTATTCTTTAAAGTGATATGACTGCCCTCTTTCTTCGGGCGTGAAATATGATTTTGGAAAAAGGAACGGGTATATACGCGTGAACCCGCTTGAGGTTTGAAATGTGCTGTTTGATTTAAAATTTGGTTTGGAATGAGCATACACCCGCAGATTATTTCTGGGCTTCGGGTGTATTGAGAACTTGGGCAGCACTTTCACATGGGCAGAGTTATTGTGTAAATTTATAGTATGACTTTGATTATAGATTATGAAGTTCCGTGGCATATATTTTTTTGGGGCGAAGCCTCTCTTTGAACAGAGCTTCCTTTCTTCTTTTGTTCGCATGGAGATGACCTTGCAGACATATGGATATATTTCTTGTGAGGGTCCTTGTCAAAGCGGAGTTTCTCCCCGATGAACTATCCACATGGGTACAACTCTTTTGTGAATATATATATATATATATATATATATATATATATTTCTGGCAGAATTTCGGCTCGGCCAGAGTTTGTCTTTTCTTTTCTTCTTTTAGAAATATATTCATATAATCATGATTTTTCATGGGTGTATGTATATATTTTCTACAGAACTTCTGCTTAGGTAGAACTCCATTTATTGCATACAAATGTGAAGTTGTAGACATCTGAGTCTGTTTTCGGGCAGAACCTCCGCTTAGACAAAGTGTCCTCAAGAAACGTATGCATATGAAATGGTGTTTATATGAATATGTTTTAGGGAGAGTCTCTACTTAGGCAGGATTCTTCCAGCAGAATACATGTGCATAGCCATGAACTTGTAATTTTATGAATATCTTCTCGAGCAGTATCTCCATTTAGGCGGAGTTTCTATCACGAAAGGTTTCTCTGTAGAAACAGAGTCTCCTTCGAGAAATATACTCATATGAATCCAAATTTATGGTTGTACAAAAGTGTTTTTGGGCAAATTCCCACTTAGGCAGAGTTTCCCCTAGGAAACATATGCACATAAGCACGGATTCGTAATTATATGAATATGTTCTTGAGTAGAGATTCTATTCAAATGGAAGTTCTGCTAAGGAACATATATGTATAGGCGCAAAATTGCCATTTTTATGGATATATTCCCGAGCTATAACCCCGCTTAGGCGGAAGCTCCCCAGAGTTTATTCTGGGAAAGGGGGTTTCTGCTCAGGCAGAGTTTCCTTTAGGGAACATATACATATGAATGCAAATTTGCGAATATACAGGTATGTTCTTGGGCAGAATCTCCGCTTGGGCAGAGTCTCCACTAAGAAACATATGCATATAAATACGAGTCTGTGGTTACATGGACATGTTTCTTCAGAAGGAACTTTGTCATGGGCAGAGTTTCCTCCCGAGAAAGCATATATGTATAAGTGCAAATTTGAGGCTTATGGATATGTCCTTAGTCGGAATCTCCACTTGGGCAGAGTTTCTCTTAGGAAACATATACATAAAAACACAAATTTGCGAATATACGAATATGTTCTCGGGTAGAATCTCCACTTGGGCAGAGTCTCCCCTAAGAAACACATACATATAAACACAAACACACCATCCCAGAGACTTAGCACTCGATGGGAGGTGGCACATATGCGTCTGGATGCGTAGCATTCAGAGCATGAATTACAAAGGTATTTAAATACCATATGTCCATGTATGGACGGTATTTAAACCCTATAGCCCATGGGGGCCGATGCCGTTATTACGGACTTAAGAAGAGAGAATTGCCGATGCCGTATGGAGACGATCTCTCAATTTCTCACTCTGCTCCGAGTAGGGAAGGGAGTTTGATACCTTCACACACAAGAGAGGAGGTTGAGGAAGAGATGGGGAACTTTTGGAAATTGGAATTTCTCTATTCTTTGGAATTTCAGAAGCAAAAGGGACAGCAATTTGGGTGAGAGGGCTATAGCACCTTCCGGGGGGCTCGGCCCCCTCTTTTCATAGGGGGATGGGGGTGCCTTTTATAAGGGAAGGCCCCCCTTTACAATGGTGGGATGGGAGACCCCTAACCGATGGGGGTTCCATCGGTTAGAGGGAAAATTCCCTCTAACCGATGGGACTACCATCGGTTAGAGGGCTATGGGGGTTCCATCGGTTAGGGGCTACCCCCTTTAACCGATGGGGGTTCCATCGGTTAGAGGGGAATCCCTCCCTAACCGATGGAGGTTCCATCGGTTAGAAAAGGGGACTCCCCTAACCGATGACAGTCCCATCGGTTAGGGGACCCTCTCCCCTTAACCGATGGAACTTCCATCGGTTAGAGGGAGTTCCCCCTCTAACCGATGGTAGTGCCATCGGGTTGGAGGGGTTTACCCCTCCAACCGATGGTGCTTCCATCGGTTAAGGGGGAAAGCCCCCTTAACCGATGATAGCTCCATCGGTTAGGGGGAAAAAACCCCCTAACCGATGATGCTTCCATCGGTTTAGGGGAGGGGATTTTTGGGAATGGGGAATTGGCACAACAAATTTTTTGTGTCCACACCAGTATCAATTGAAAATGAATCCAATGAAGTGCGCCTTCGACGTGTCAAGTGGCAAATTCCTCAGCTTTATTATCAGATACCGAGAGATAGAAATTGACCCGGACAAAATCAAAGCGATCCGAGGCCTACCCCCACCAAGGAACATAACTGAGCTGAGGTCGCTTCAAGGCAGGATAGCTTACATCATGCGATTCATCTCCAACCTCTCAGGGAGATACGCCCCCTTTGGCAAGCTGATGAAGAAAGGAGCACCATTTATATGGGACCAAGAATGTCAGAATGCCTTTGATCAGATCAAGGACTATCTGCTCACCCCTCCTGTATTGGGGGTACCAGTCAAAGGAAAACCACTCATTCTTTACATAGCCGCCATGGATGCTTCGTTGGGAGCCTTATTGGCTCAAGTGAATGAAGAAGGCAAAGAACAACCACTATACTACCTCAGTAGGAAGCTGGTGGGCCCTGAGGGCTGCTATCCACCCATGGAAAAAGTGTGTTTGGCGTTGGTCTTCGCCGTGAAAAAGATGAGGCACTACCTACTGTCCCACCCAGTGGAGCTAATATCAAAGATAGATCCACTCAAGGTCCTTCTCAATCAGCCTGTGTTGTCAGGAAGACTCGGCAAATGGGCTCTACTCCTCATGGAATTTGATATCAAGTTTATCCCACAGAAAGCAATTAAAGGACAGGGGATGGCTGATTTCTTGGTTGCACATCCACTCCCAGCAAACTCTCCCCTCAATTTCCAACTCCCTGAAGAAGAAACATTCTCACCTCACCAAGAGGTAGAAGGCCAGCCAGAGACTACTTCTCCTCAAAAAGATGAAGAGGCCCTCACCCATTAATTTGCCATGTTGGGAGCTCTATTTTGATGGCGCTTCCCGAACAATCAAGCAAGATGATGGTTTTACAACATTTGCCTCGGGAGCTGGCATCGTCTTGGTCACTCCACAGGGGGGAATCCTCCATAACTCCTGTGCCCTTATGAAACCGTTGACCAATAATGAGGCAGAATATGAAGCACTAATTGTGGGGCTCCAATTAGCGCTTGAAATGAATATCAGATGCATCAAAGTCTATGGGGACTCTCAACTGATTATCCGGCAAGTCATGGGAGATTATGATGTCCGAAAGCAAAAGTTAATCCCTTATCATACCGTGGTGATGAAACTCAAAGAGAGATTCTACTTGTTTGAAATAGGCCGCGTCCCTAGAAGCAAGAACTCTCAGGCGGATGCTCTTACCAAGCTAGCCTCTGCCATAAAACTCCCTCCCGAAGGAGAGCTAGATATAACTGTCAGACACAGGAGACTCATGCCCAGCATGCTTGAAGAAGAATCTGAACCAGGAAATTTAGAAGTTGACCTTCTTGAAGAGGATAATGTCGCCCAAGAGGAAGATTGGCGTGAACTCATTATCAAGATAAAGAATGGTTGGCTACCCCCAGATCGGGCAAAAAGGGTGCATTTGCTGCGAAGGGCGACATCCTATCAATTAATTGTTGATCAGCTCTACAGGCTCGTTCATGAAAACGACAGGTCTGTTCTCCTAAGGTAGGCGAAAGCCATTATGCATGAAATCCACTCTGAGCTATGTGGCACGCACCAAGCAAAAGACAAAATGAAGATAAACATCAGATTGAAAGGGTTTTATTGACCCACCATGTACGCGGATTGTAATCAATACGCCCGTACATGTCATGAATGCCAGGCTTTTAGTCCAATACCAATGAGGCCTCCTAATTCCCTCCACTCAACAGCACCTACTTGGCCATTTGCAGAATGGGGAATGGACATTGTGGGACCATTTCCACAATCTTCTAAAGGGCATAAATTCATATTAGCTGCAACTGACTACTTCTCCCGATGGGCTGAAGCAGTCCCTCTACGGGAAGTGACAGGAGAAATAGTCGCCAGATTTGTCAGGCAACACATAATTTACAGGTTTGGCACCCCCAGCAGAATCATTTCAGATAACGGCACGCCATTCAGAAACAAAAGGGTATATGCACTGGTGGCCAAATTTCATATAGATTGGAGGACATCGACTGTCTACAATCCACAAGCCAATGGCCTAGCTGAAGCCTTCAACAAAACTTTATGTAAACTGCTCGCCAAGATAGTCGGCAGTCGCAAACGTGATTGGGGAGAAAAGTTGCATGAAGCTCTTTGGGCATACTGGACAGTCTATAAAACTCCTACTGAATGTGCACCATTCTCCTTGATATATGGGGCAAAAGCTATGATCCTGATTGAAATTGAAATGTCCTCTTATCGGGTAGCCATTCACACCGGCCTACAACCTCAAGAACAAGATGAAATAAAAAGAAGGCTAGAAGAAATGTCTAACTTGGAAGGAAAAAGGTTGGAGGCCTACAAACATCTCCAAGCATATCAAGCCCAGATGACGCGAGCATATGACAAGCTAGTCAAGCTGCGCGTATTTAAGAAAGGCGACCTTCTGATGGTTAAAGAAAAAGAAGTCATGACAGGCCGGTCAACTGGTAAACTCCGACCTAATTGGCATGGACCTTATGTTGTCACACAAGCCTATGAAGGGGGTGGATATATACTCATCGACAGCAAAAGGGAAAAATATTTTCCTCCGTTAAATGGCAATCATTTGAAAATATACCATGCCCCAGAACATGAATTTCCACGGCGATCGCCATGAGATACACATTTGCAAAAAAAAAATAATAAAAAATGGGGTTTAAAATAGAGGTGCCCCGGCAAACTTAGCCACACCCATGATAAGTGTGGCTAAGGGCAAAAAGGCTCAAAACCCAGTTGAGGTGAAAACCCGAAAGGGCGTCTCAGACAAAAATGGATAACCACTCAACGTGAAAACCCATAAAGGCGCGTTGAAAAAAGCTAAAGGGGGCCAACCTCGGCGAAAACCCGTAAGGGTGTGGAGGTTGGTAAAAAAAAAAAAAGAATAAAAAGTGAATGAATGAATGACCAACGAATGGGGAATCACTGTATACCCCACTTTGATGTGCTCATCCTTGTCCCACCATGGCAACCATTTCCCCAATTCAGAACTATAAAGGTCAGCTGAAACCTTGAATCCCAAATTCCAAACCCTTGTCCAATAAACCGCAAAGGCAGGTCAGAGAGAAACCTCAAGCCACAAATTTCCTAATCCCCCTCAAAACCCAAACCTTTGGCCAATAAACCTTAAAGGCAGGTCAAGTCCAGGAAACTCACATCCTAAATCTTTGTCAGAAAAAAAAAAACTCTCAAGGTTCGGGCTAGAACAAACCCTGAATCCTCGGCTATCAAGCCATGAAAGCCAACCGGCCGAATTCTCAAGAAACAGACCCAAGTGTCGCATTCCAAATGGGTAGCTATTAGCTCTTTAAAAAAAGAGAGAGAAGAAAAGAAATGGAGTTTAAAATAGAGGTGCCCCGACAGACTTAGCCATACCCATGATAAGTGTGGCTAAGAGCAAAAAGGCTCAAAATCCGACTGAGGTGAAAACCCAAAAAGGCGTCTCAGGCAAAAATGGATAACCCCTCAACGTGAAAACCCGCAAGGGGACGTTGGAAAAAGCTAGAGGGGGCCAACTCCAGTGAAAACCCGAAAGAGCGCCGAAGTTGGTAATGTGAAAAAATATATATATATCTTTCTTCAATCCTTGGCCGACAAGTCTTTATGGCTGGCCAGATCAAAATTCAACTTGAAAATCAAATTCAACTTCTTAACCAGTAAACCACAAAGGTAGGCTAAACCTGAAAATCAAATTCAACTCCCTTAGCCAGTAAACCACAAAGGTAGGCTAAGTCCAAATCAAACATCAACTCCCTTAGCTAGTAAACCACAAAGGTAGACTAAGTCTAAATCAAATTCAACATCTTAGCCAGTAAACCATAAAGATAGGCTAAGTCCAAATCAAACCTCAACTCCTTTAGCCAGCAAACCACAAAGGTAGGCTAAGCCCAAGTCAAACCAATTCCTTAGCCAACAAACCGCAAAGGTAGGCTAAATCCAAACCGAATCCCCGTCTTGGCCAACAAACCACCAAGGTAGGCTAAGTCAAAACCCAAAATCCAAACCCAGAGTCCAAAAATTCCGATTACTCCATTAAAAAAAATGGGGCTTAAAATAGAGGTGCCCGACAGACCCAAATATGTGGCATATCATGTATTTAGGGGTAAAAATGTCGAAAACATGGCTGAGGTGAAAACCTGAAAGGGCGCCTCAAGCAAAAATAAGTAACCCCTCAACGTGAAAACCTACAAGAGCACGTTGGAAAAAGCTAGAGGGGGCCAACTCCGGTGAAAACCAGCAAGGGCGCTAGAGCTGGTAAAAAAATGAAAAAAAATGAAAAAAAAAAATTATGAAAGGGAAGTCTCTCTCACCTCAGAAAGGGATGGGATCCAGTTTTCCCACAAACCTTATGATAGTGGGAGACATAAGAATTGCCCATGACGAAACAACCCTTAAGTTCACTTTATAAGTGGCCGAAAAAAGGGTCATAACCGAGGCAACGATGAATATATCTCCCCGCTTGTTATAAGAGATGTGAGGAAACTAATGCCTACCCTAGAAAGGTGGCGGGGGAAACAACCCCCTTATCTGATCATTGTCTTATAGAAAGAAGAAATCATGATGGAGGTCACATATAAAAGAAAGAGTAACAACGAGATGCAATGACACCATTCTCACAAAAGTGGATGTACTGTGTTCTCTATAAACCTCTCTATATATAGTATGGGAGCCTGGGACAAGCCCCCCAGGGTAGCCAAGAAAGCAACAGCACAAAGGAAACAAAGCGGCGAATCAAGCTCGAAGATGATCAGGCCTTTGCCTTTCTAAATCAGCCACTTCACTTTGCTTGGAACCAATTTCTTGCTTAAGGCACAGAATCTCCTCTATGAGGCAAGCTTCTTCCTCCTTTGCCTGCTGTATATCCTGGGCATGGGATGCCTTGGTGGTCTTTAGGTCATCCAGGGTCTTCAATAGACCCTCTATACTCCTCTGAACCACCAGGATTTGCCCCTCGCAAGTAGACTCCTTAACCTCAAGCTGCTCAACCCGACGATGGGCGGCTTCACTCTGCAAATGACGATCATGTACCTTGACTTCCAAGGCTAAAATTGAGGCTCTAAGTTCCTGAAGTTGCAAGGATTTAGCTTTCCAAACTGCTTCGGCATGAAGGCTACGAAATTCACCCCAAAGACAGTCAATGGCCTCCATCCAAGTATCATGGGGATGCCCTAGAGAGAAATAAGTGGTGGTCGTCTGTCTCTCCAGCAACCCACGAACCACATCCACAGAAGGAAGCTCCGGAGCCTGAATAGTGGAACGAATCGCCGCTATAACTATCCCGAGGACAGCTTCCGTCCCTACAAGAGTAGGAGGCTGGGGACCATCTGGCCATGAAACACCATGTGCAGGAAAATCATCAGGAAAGGGCACCGCCTGCTCTGTAAGGGTCGTCTCCTGAGGGACAGTCTCCTGTGAATCTGGGAAATGAAAATGTCAACAGATTAGTGCTGATTTGACAAACCGTATTATAAGAAAAGGAATGAGAATTTACTGTTATGGACAGAATGTGAATATCTTTCACACCTGAAGGAATTGAAGCATCGCAATGGGAGACCGCCTCTACAATCATGGTGCTGCCATCCGTCTGATCTGTGGTAGAACATGTCACCCCTGGTGTTCAATCAATGTAAACCACATGACGGATTAGAAACATCCGAAATTACTCGAGGCGTGAATTGCAGAAGATATGCATAAACAATTCACCTGAAGCCTCGACATCTGTGCCAACTCCCGGAGTTGGTGAATTCATAATTATTCCGTCCACCGTGGGGACATCTCCTATGATCAAGCCCCCTGATGACACCAATGCAGAATTTATGGATTAACATTATAGAAAAGGGGAGTCAGTGCAATAAGGAGGTCTGGGCGATAAATGAATTACCTAGACCATCACTATCCTTACCAATGGTGGGGTTCTCCTCAATCTCTTGCCCCTGTGAAGGGGTGTTAATCATTGGCGGATTATGTCCCGTCACCCCTGCAAGTTGGCATGATAAGCTATGTGTTTGAAAGGAAAAGAATGAAGGCAAGAAAGAGCCAAGGGAAAAGGAGAAAATCAGCCATAATTATATCAGGTGGAGGAAATACCATATCTACCTATCAGCTCACCTTCCAATTGATCATGTGGAGTAATCTCCGGCTCCCCAGGCACAGTTCCCACCATGGTATCCGCAGGGTCTAAACTGACAAGACCTGAAACGGATTGTGAAGAAGCGAGCAAACTGATGACATTCTAAAAAAAAAGGGGAAGGGAAGGGAGATGATAAGAACAAGAAAATTGTTTACCACTCTCTCCCGATATTGTCTCTCTCGGGAGCTCCCCCTCCTCGAGTGTAGAAAACCCAGACACCTCAGCTACAGAGGAAATGGTCACTGGCAAAGAACGAAAGAGGAGGGTCAACTAATGAAAAACATACACAAATGACCATGGGCTGAAGTCAAGATTGCTTACTGGCACTATGAAGAATATGTGACCAACCAACGCCATTTCTGTTGATAGTAGCAACCTCCTGATAATCTGGCAATACTGGTTCTATCTCGCTATTAAGCAAATTTTGAATTTCCTGGAATGAGGTTAATAGTGATAAAAGAAACTCCCAAATCTTTTATTCTGAATTTTCAGGATAAATAAATGAAATTCAATATTTGCTTAATCGTAATAATACATTAACAAATTTGGATAATCTGGCAATACTAGATAATTCATAGTAATAATACATTAACAATTTTGGAAAAATAATAACAGTCATTAAAACATCTAAGTATCATGAATAATAGAAGTCGATATCTTACTTCGACTTTCAAGGAGTCGGAGTACTTCTCCAGTAGTTCAGCAGCTGATATCATACTTCGACTTTAGAAAAGTCAGAGTAAAATCAAGGTAGTAATCGATGTGAGATCGACTATGAACTTCAACTGTAGGGAAGTCAGAGTAAGTACCATACTTCGACTTTTTAGAAGTCGCAGTGAAATGATACAGTCGATGTGAGATCAGTTGGACTTCGACTTTAGAGAAGTCGAAGTAGAATGATAGTATTGAACCTGAAATTGTTCGTCATGAATTATCCAATTTAGGAAATACTTATTTTGATTTTTAGAACAAATATATAGGGAGAAAAAAATATTTATTCTGGTTCCCAGATAAAAGTAATTCCCAAATCTTTTATTCTGAATTTTCAGGATAAATAAATAAAATTGAAAATATTTGTTCTGATTTTTCAGAATAAATCGCAGAAAAAATAGATGAAAGAAAAATATGGATTTCTGTGATATTTTGAAAATCTGAAAATAGTTTCTCGAAGATAACTCGAAGTAAAGACTGACATATCCCCGGTGTTTTTGAATTAAGGGTCCCTCCGGGAGAGTATGTTTAATGCCCCGGAATAACCCGGTGGAAGCCGTCCTACGTGGCGCACAATATGAGGTGTGCAAGGGTCGTCCAATACCCATGTCAATTAAAAAATGACGTGGAAGTGACGTAATCCTTCACAAACGAACAAAAAGAACAAAGGATCCGCCTTGAAGCAAACCACGTGGCAAAAGACAATGGCTACGTGGATTAATTTATAGGAAGAAAACAAAACCTCCCAGGGCCACGGTGGGACAGCCCGGTGGTGTACACCACCGGTTGCACAAGCCGCACACCACCGGTGGGACAGCCCGTGGGCCCCATCGGTCTGTCCGGTGGTGTACACCACCGGAAGGCCCCCAACTGGTGGACCCCACCGGCTGCGCAGGCCGATAGTGTACACCACCGGCCCGCGCAGCCGGTGGTGCACACCACCGGTCTTGGTAGTGTACACCACCGCGGCCCCTCCCGGTGGGGTGCGCCCCCTGCCAAACCAAAAAAAAAAACAGAAAGAAAAGAAAACAGAAAAAAGGGAGAGAAAGGGACAGAAATTAATGCTCACCCGGTGATGTGTATGTCCGGTGGTGTAGCCACCTCTCTACTCAGCCCCCTATAAAAGGAGAGTACCTCCAAGACAAGAAAAGAGGAGAAGAAGAAGTCCACACCAAGTCCAGAGTTCAGAAATCACCCCTCCCTCTCTTGCGTTGAAGTGGGAAGGCCTGCTTGCTCTGTTTAAGGCAAGGCTATATGAGTTATGTGATTTTTGTAAAACAGTCTCAGTGGGTTTAAGAATTGTCCCAACGGACTACTCCTTACCAAACTTGTGTATGTACCAAAGGAACGATTGGAACTTATATATATACCAAAGGAACGAATGAAAGAAATGTACCAAATTTTCTCATTTGATGTATATTTGGTCTGGGATGTTATTTCTGCATGAAAGGATAGAAAAATTACAAATAAACCTTATCTTTTGTTTATTTGTACAAAAGATCAAAACATAGAAAATTTCCGAATTTAATAGTTTACAGAATTGAACAAGTGTTAAGATATTTCTGAAAATTCAGAAATAATGTTTAAAGGGGTAGTAGCCAATAGAAAATTGCAAAACAACCCCTATTCGTCAAAAGAATTACGAAATCATCCTCATTTGACGATAAAATGTCAAAACAGTCCTCAAAAAAGGGAAAATTTGTGAAGCAGTCCTCATTCTGAGGAATATTTCACAAACCAGTCCTCAATTTATAAAGGAAGAGGCTAATCAGTCCCCACTTTGAGGGTATTTTGTAAATCAGTCCCTAAAAACAGGGGAAATCTGTAATTCAGTCCCTATTTTGGGGGTATTTCCCAAATCAGTCCCCATTTATGGAGGAAATCTGTAATTCAGTCCCTATTTTGGGGGTATTTCCCAAACCAGTCCCCATTTATGGAGGAAATATATAATTCAGTCCCTATTTTGGGGGTATTTTCCAAATCAGTCCCTCAATACGGGGGGAATTTCTGAATTAGTCCCCGTTCTAAAGGACATATGGTAAATCAATCCCTATTAAAGGGGAGGTAGCATGAATTAGTCTCCAATCCGGGGAATACTTTGATGAATCGGTCATAGTTTCATGTGAAAAGTCAAATTATGAGACTACCGACTTGTTTGAATGGTGTCTTTCTTCTCCATAATTCATTTTCCATAATTAAAAGGTCTAGACATGTATCAAAGGTGTTCGAGTTCTCCTCGATGTAAAAGAAACGTCGATTAATCGACGGGGAGTGGTCCAGCGCACGAACTCCGAATCACCTGAAGTTCATACGTGGAAGATGATTGCGAGCCCTTAATTATATGTATGCGGGGACTCGCACCCATATTTTCCATGTATTGACGATACATATATAAAGAAAAGAACAAACCTAATATCAAAGAAAAGAAATGATACTAGAAAAAAAAATCGAATGAAAAAAGTTCTTTTCAAACAGATACATATAGTGGTCGATGTGGACTTAGAAAAAAAATTAGCTTCGAATAAAGAGACTTCGACTATAGAGAAGTCGGAGTAGGTACCACACTTTGACTTTTCAGAAGTCGAGGTATCATACTTCAACTTTTCAAGAGTCGGAGTCAGTATGATATATGTATACCTTGTGGACTAAGAAAATTTTCACAGAGAAGATTGATGGTATGTGTCGACACTTATGCTCTGTATGTTGACACCAACTGACTGATAAAGAAGAAAGTGTGTCGACACCAAAGCTTTGTGTGTCGACACCAACTGTCTAAACAAAGATGATATAGTATAATACATGTTTACTGGAAATTGTCTATTATACTATTTATGAACGTTTACCAGTGTAAAGAGTCTTTTATAATAAGATAAAGATGTTGTCATAAATAAAAACAATAATCAAGTATTTGTAAAAAGATAATTGCACAACATTCTATCCTTGCTCCTACTCTTCCACCTGCAGGATGAGCAGGATGCTTGGATCTAGAGATGTGGGAAGGAAAGCATCTTCACAATCAAGTCAGCTTATGTAGTTTGCTCAGATGGGGGTGTGCGCTATGGCTTTCTTCAGGAAGTGTGGAGACTGATCAATCCTCTCAAAGTCAAGCTCTTTTGTTTAAACAATTTCCCATGGGTGGCTTCCCACTAGGAACAGGTTGGCCTGTTTTTTGTCGAACTTGGGTCCTACCCGTTGTCTCTATGGCGCCAAGGAGTCGTCATCGGATCACCTTTTTGTGGGATACTCTCGGGAGGTGTGGATGGGGATTGCCTGGAGGACCAGTTGTACAATTAACTTGTGGGGTGATATTTGTTGTTTGCTTTGGGAGTGGGACAGACCATGGCCCCTCAAGCCAAACAGGATCGTCTGGTGGCTTATCCTTCATGCCACTTTATGGGCGTTGTGGAGTGAGTGGAACCACTGTATCTTCAGGAGGGAGTTGCGTGCAGAGGAAACTTTTCTACATATTGTTTGGGATGGGGTGAAGGAATGGGTGTCCACTCTTGCAAATGTGAAATTTTATCAATTATATTTATCTCCTCTTTTTGGGTTTTTGGGGGATAGTCCTGATAGTCCTTTCACACCATCTTGGTGTGATCTTGTTGTATAGGTGTTTTGGGGGTGGCTTGTTTTGCTTACCTATTCTCGTACACTCTTTCATTTTAATATACTCGTGATACTACCCCATTTTCAAAAAAAAGAAGTATGATGACAACCATGGCATAAGAAAGTGAGAACACAATGATCAAATCAGCATGAAGATTATTGACTAAAAAGTAAATACCATATACCTTGTTAGCTACTTTTATCCGAAGGCACTGCTTGCAGTTACAGTTATTGCAGCAAACTGGACACTTTTTTGAAATTTCAGTTTCTGATAAATGAGGATACCTGAAATTCATGGAGGCAACCAATTAACAGAAAATTTGAAAAGTTTAGCAAACTGCATACTAATACCTCCTATACAGAAGTATGTAATGACTAGACAGTGGTACCACAAATTCCATTATGAAAAGCAAGTGTACAGATGATTGTGTAAAGAGGTAGATCCCCAGTCCCCTCCAAGTAGAAAATGATCGTGCCATAAACAAAACATAATATCTCCATATGTAAAAGCAATCAAGCAAAACTCCACAATACCTATAGCCACAACAGAGAAATATCAAATTATCATATGATAAAAAGCAGATATGGCACGTCCACCAGTATCATTCTGACACAGATTAGTGTCAACCAGAAGTAGTCATCTTCACATACATGTCCATTCTTAAGTCTCAACTTCTTTGGTCCAGAAATATGTCCATCTCAGCATTTTCTTATCATATATATTTTATATTTCTATTTTCTTCATTACTCAATGTTCAATTTCAAACAGAATAGCTGTTTACATGCGAAATATTAACAAATAAATATGCATGCATAAATTTATCAGACGATTAGAATTCATGAACTAGAAGGATTTAATTTATATCAGTCGAACACTATTGATATCCTGCCAAGCATTTCCTTTGCCTCTACAATATTATCATGATATCAGGAGATTTATAAAATAATCCCCTTTTGCCTCAAAGCGGACATATTTGTAATTTTCCACAAAACAAGGGCTTATTTGCAATTTTGCCCATAAGGGACTCGTTTGCAATCATCCCTAATTTTGGGGATAATTTGCAATTTCCAGCATCATTCTTCATATCATTGTGCAGCTATTTCATTTTTCTGAATTTTAAACATTTTATGGGTATTTATGCAATTATATATAATTGGGGGTATAATTGCAAATTATCTATTTCATGCTATTTAATCTTCAGAAAAAAAAATGCAGAAATGACTTTGCACAATACTTCTTTTTGATTCATGACATAAACATCAACTCTCCATGAAAGGGCTTATTTTACAACCACCCACCCTAGTAGGGGATATTTTTTGAAAAGTTCCCTTAAACATGGTTTAACTCCTGCGCAGCAGGCTTACCTCTTTTTTAAGTTTCTAAAACAACAAGACAGCACAGGTCTTCAACTCCTGCAGTGCACAGAACTCCAGCAAACTTCAGCACGGCAAAGTCTTCAGCGACTTTTTCCTCCTCCTGAGATTCCCGGTGTTCTCTTCCCCAAATTCTCCCGCACGTGTTGGCGAGGGCGGTTTTATAGGCGCAAGGAGCAAGCAACCAGAGAAGGTCTTCCTCCGGTTTGTAAGGTAAGTTCCCCCTTCCCTAGTTTGTCCGTCTCTTCCAATTCCCTTTTTCTGTTGTGATTCCCCCTCCCCAACTCCTCTTTTAAGAAGCAAACACCACCGGAGGAAGTCCCTCCATTTGCACAACCGGATGTTCTCCCAGTTTTCGCAACAGGGGGTACCTCCGATTTGACCAACCGGGATATCCCCGATAGGCTATACTGGAGATATGCACCCACCCCCCACCCCCCCTTTGGTCAGACCAGGTAGACCCCTCTCTCCTGTCAAACCTTATAAAAAGGGCCCACCTTTCAGCCTTTTTTATGCAGTATGGTGCCACTTAGAGAAGTTTTCTTTTGTCCATTTTTTGACTTGGAGTCGAGGGTCTTCTTTCTGAGAACCTTTGACTTGTGCGTAGTTGTCAAGGCGTGCTTGGGCTCCATGTGTGCCTAAGCGCTTAGGCACCAAGGTCGATGTCTAATCTGAGCTATTTCAAGAGTGTCCTCCTATATAATATTAATTTCTCTAAAAATATATAATACTCATAAAAAGTAAATAAAATATCATAATGTGATAGATATTATTGAATCAACATATCACAAAAATTGAAGACGGAAACATTGAAATAATTATATATAAAAGAAACATCAACTAACTTATGTACCTCTGCATCATAATTTACGGTTTAATGACTCTGTTCACACAGTCATTAGACTGTGTGTGCCACACAGGTTGGGTGATGGGGAGGTCAGGAGTTGCTGTTGCACTGTGCGCACAATGCACAGTGCCACAGGTGGAGGGACAGGGGGAGAAGGGGGGAGGACCCAGCTTGGGGGTGTTGGGGGGGGGGGGGGGGGGGGGGGGGGGGGGTGTTAGTGGGAAGTGGACCTCACTGCAGGCTTTCTGGGTTCTGGGGTTGGAGGAGGGGGGAGGAGGGGACATCCAAGAGAGGGGAGGGGGCTTCTGGAGTCCAGACCAATAAAGAGGGAGAGCTGGTACCTCAAAAAGAAGCTTTGCGGTGGCGGCGGTGACGGCTAGAGGTGTTGCCGGTAGCAGCCAGAGGTGGATGCCAGGAGCACAGGGCAAAGGGTCATGAACCCTAGCTGGAGCTTCGAAGAAAGGAATAGCGATTGGGGGCTGTTCGGGGCAAAGGGCTTTAAAACGGGATTTGAGTTCAGATCGGGCAGTCTCAGACCCTTAATGGGTCTAAGCGCCCAAGCGGTCCTAGGCGAACACCTTGGACGCCTTAGCGGCACCTTGGGGTGCTTTTTTACCCTTTTAAAAGGCGGGCTCTTTTTAAGCGGTAATGAGAGCACCTTTGTGCGACAACTGTGGACTTGTGTTGACTTTGTGTCAATTTGGTGTTGTGTGGAACCTTCAATCTTGTGTTGTGTGGGTTCGTAGATTTGTGCGCCCACCAAATTTAATAAAACTGAAATTGTTTTTTCCATGGAAAAACACCTGCTGGGATCCCGGGCGAGTCTAATAATCTATGTTATAAGACCACAGTTTCACACCATTTAATACTGTCTTTTAAAATGAATTTCATTTGTACAATTTATTTATTCTGAAAATATACAGAACAAGTATGGCAATCAAATTTTGGGGTCCAACAATAGCATACCCTGTAGAAGCTCCATCACAAAAATATTTCAAAAGCACTTCAACCTTCAACAAATCTAACTCAAGCCTATCTGTAATATTCTCCCATACTTCCTAATCTCCCAAAAAACCAACATTCAGGGTCAAAGTTTCCTACTTTGGGAGCAAGTAATCCATCAATCATCGTAAAAAAACTTATCATCCCGCACTCATGTTACTCAAATTACATTTCACAATTCACATAATATCACTTAGTTTGATCTCCATCTCCAACATTCTTAGTTTGATCTCCATCTCCAACATTCTAACTTGGCATCCAAGGTAGTATATACACTTGTCAATTAGAAAAATATCAGCTATAAAGGAACTTCAATTCCTTTCACACATACCCACAAGGCCACAACCATGTTATCCCCCAGAGGATTCAGTTGCTCTCTAATGTGCCAAATGTTCATTATAAGCTTTCAGCTTTCTCTAAGCCAACAAAACTGCATGTGAATCTTTCTCATCTCTTTATGCATCTCCACTAACCACCAAAATAAGAAGACAACTTCCGTAGTAGACTTGCTCGATATTCCCAAAAATTTAACATAAGTTATGATAATTCTTTTGATCTCTCTCCTCCAAAGTTTCACACTATGGCTTATAAGTTCAGCTCCATCATGATTCTTGCAACCGTGTGGATCTCCTTTTCTTCAGAGAAATGTACTCTGAGATTTTCTTCCAAGCATCTGGAATACTCCTTTTCCTCAAAATCTCATCAAAAGATCTAGTCAATCACCTTGTCTTTCCTACATTTTGGATGTTTGACAAGTATGCATACTGGACCTAAAGTCGTTTTCATCTTTCTTAAAGCATCCTCTAGCCTTAACCTGCAAAAGGTATTGACAGGTCATTAACCTAGTTAACTTATTAGTTTTAAAAAAGTAAATTTCTTAACTAATCTTCTATTAGTAAGTTATGAAAATAACTGCATTACCTCTTTAAACACAAAATCTTTAACTGGAAACCTTTTACTGTCATCCTGTAAGATAGTCTCACATTGGAAAGGGACAAAAATACTTGTGTGCGTGGAGCCCCCTCCACTCATCACCTTAAGGTTTTAGGTTGGAAGGCCCAATCAAATTAAACTTCAACTTGGTATCAGCTATGTGGTCAGAGGCAAGAGGTGGCAATCAAGGGGTCACCTCAGCCTCAAATGCCTAGATGATGGCCTAGACGATTGAGACGATATATTATAAACTAAAATATATAGTTAAAAATATGAATATATCTATAAATATCACCTAAATATGTGCATGAAACTAATATATTTCATAAAATTAATCATTCATATATGTCAAATTGTTGTATGACTTACTAAATCTATTCATTTCTATATATGTAAAGTAACTAAAATTTAAGAAACTAAATTGCAAGTAAACAAATAGGCCAAGTGGGCGTCTTTATGGGCCAATATATGGGCTGCACAAGGGTAAAAAGGGTGTAATTGGTCACTTGAAATCGCCAAGGCGAAATGGGCTGGGGCGAGGCGACCTAGCCTCGCCTCATGGCCTAGGAGGTCGCCTCAATCGTCTTTGATACCATCATATGAGACCCAGAGTTTATGGTTCACATGATAGAATTCAAAAAACCAAAAAATGAACATGGATAGTATCACTGGTATTGTAAAAGGAAAAAATGTATGTACATGAAAAGGGGGAAAAAAAAAAAAGGAGGGGGGGCGCTCCCTGAAAACAAAGGATGTCAAACTTGAGTCTACTAGGGAAGCAAAGAAAAGAGACCCAAGCACCCGTACCTGCTACATGATCCACCAAATAATCCCACTAGCCCCAACACAAAAACAATCCTCCTCTATGAGGCCCTTCGTCATCATACAGATTCCCAAAAAAGAAAATCAACAAAATACAGTCAAGAAGTCGACGGAGACCATTCCAGGATGCTCGTACCACCTACACTTCAATAAGCTTCGAAGCTACATTCCTAACTGTCTCATCAAACTTCACCTTTCTAGCAATGTCTACCAACCACCTACGCTTGCTCAAGAGGAGTGTGGACTTCAAGTCTTTGTCCACACCTACATCAGAAACACCAATCAACATAACAGTTTCACTTGCCTGGGTCTCCAAGAAATTCTTGACCTTGTTCAAGATATCCATAACCTCCCCCTTGGTGAGATTACCATTGTCTATGGTAGCTATCTCATCCCCCTAAACCTGCCCCAATGCCTCACTCAAAGCTTTGAACGCCACAAGAGTAGGGAGGGCTAGGAACTAAGGATGAGCGGTAGCAACTTCCTATCCGGCCCCAAAGCCCTAATTGCCACAGGGCTAAGAATGCGACGGATGGGTGGATCCCGAAAAAGATCATCAGTCATGTGGAACATGCAGAATTTCTTCTAAATAAATAAATATGATAATGTAGTTTTTATGTACATGAGCGTGATAGCTTGTTTAATAAACAAATTTAAAATTTGCTTGATGCGAGAAGTTTGTAGGTCCATTTATTAGACAATTGCGCCTATATTTTGGCATATTTATTGTGCACTATTATTTTATCAAGCGATTCGAGATATTATGTACTGGACCCTTCCCCACCAACTGATGTCGGTGTTAATTTACATTGAATTTAATTTGAATACCTTTGATAATGCTGTCAAGATTCAATTTGGCACAAAGTCCAAAGAATTCAGAAAAATATCCTTTTCATTTCTTCATACATATCTAATTTGAATTACAGTTTGGCTTTTTAAGACCTTTACAATTAGCGCCGATTATATAATCGGGTCTTCAAGATTATGTTCCATCACAGTCAGACTCTGAGAATTTGCTCCCGCCTGTATTTGGATTGATTTGATTCATTTCCGTCACGATCAGACAATTGACTTTGCTCCTATCACGATCGGACGGTTGACTTTGCTTCATAGTCATGATCACTCTTTTGATTGTGATCAAACCTTTAGAGGTGACTTGATGTCCGTAAAAGACATTTCCGCACAAGACGGGGGTATTCGTATATCTTTTAATCCTTTTCGAGTTTTGCTGCAACTTTTGAATCTTTTTGGGTATTTTTGGAATTTCGTACCTTTTATAGGTATTTCTACACTTTTCTACCTATTGAGGGGCTTATTGCAATTTTGGCCCTTTCTGGATATAATTGTCATTTTGACCTTTTCAAGCATTATTGCCATTTCCAGGCATCCTTCGGTTTTTTGTGTCATTTCCTGACTTTCCTATCACATCTTATATTTCTCGAGAGTTTCTATCATTTCCAGACTTTCTCGAGTATCTCTGCCATTTCGCAGCTCTTCAGAGTATTTCCGTCGTTTCTTGACTTTCCCAGACATTTTCTCGTTGTTTCTTGACATTCTCTAGTATTTGTACCTTTTCTTGACATTCCTAACTTTCACACCATTTCTTGGCATTTCCTAGGCTTTTCCGCCATTCTCCAACCTTTTTAGCCATGAGCTGAACTCAAGAGAGCGCACGCTGCTTTAGGAAAATAACGTGAGTCCCGCTCCATCAAGTCATGCAAATGGCATAAACCCAGGGGCAGCATACAAGAGCTCACCAGTGGTCAGAGAATTGAAAATTTGGCCAGAATTGTCTTTTGAAAAAGAAATCTGGAGAAGATTTAGACAACATTGAACTTGTGTCTTTTCAAGACTTTTCTTCAATTCTTGCTCTTGAGGGGATTTCTATGTAATTTCTGTCCTTTCAGGGACCTTTCTACAATTTTCTATCTTTCCAAGACCATTATGCAATTTCTTGTCCCCTCAGGGCTTCTATACAATTTCTATTCTTCTAAGGATTTTTATGTAATTTCTATCCTTTTAGGGGATTTTCTGCAATTTCTGCCCTTTCGAGGGATTTTCCATGCCTTATCCTTCTTCCAAGGGTATTTTTGTAAATTCCCGCCCTTGGGAGGGCCTTCATGTAATTTACCTATGAGCAGAGTATTTCTGCAATTTGTTGTCCCCTAGGACTTCTATGCAATTTCTGTCCTTGCAAGGGCTTTTCCTCACTTCTTGAACTTCGAAGGATGTCTTTGTATTTTCATCCTCTTATGGACATTCCTGCAATTTCTTGTCCTTTCAGGGGCATTTCCACAGTTTCCCACTTTTCAAGGACTTTTTCCTTAATTTCCTCACTGAACAAGTGTAATCTCCCCATAATAGAGGTTATTTCTGCAATTTCTCACTCCTCAGAGGATTTATTGTAATTTCCCCTCTGAATAGGGGCTTTTATGCAATTTTCCATAATGGGGATATTTCTGCAATTTATGATCCATGGAAGGTAGTTCTAAATTTTACCAACCTTCAGGGACATGGATGGCATAGTCGGGTCGAGTGGCTGGGTCGGACCATAGTTGTCAAGGCGTCAAGGCGACCAAGGCGTAGGTGGGGTCTCGGATCGCCTAAGCGCTTAGGCGCTCGCCTAAGCGGAGCCTAGGCATTTAGGACGGAACCAAGTATGAGTTGTTTTCAAGTGTCCCTCTTACCTGATATTTATGTATCTATAAATATATATAATGATGAAAATTCAATAAAAAATATCATAATATGACAGACATAAAGACAATGAAAGCAACAAAAATTAAACTCCAAGTAAACAAACTCACATTATATATCATTAAGTCATAAAAAATCTAAATTGTCATCTTCAAATAAATAAGCAAATATCATTCTATCATCAGAAAACTAATTTTCAACTTTTAAAACAAACCAGTGAATACACATACATGTAAATATGTTAAATAAAAATAAGAAGTGCAATATCTTAACACACTTAAAACAAGTAAAAACTAAATGAGTCCATTACATAATCCCACAATATGTCTAAAAATTGAAAAGAAACTAGAAAATGACAAGTCTCATGTGTTTGGATGATGATAGTTTAAGTTTGACCAAATCCTGAGAGATCTCAAATAGACTGTGTAGTCAGTAGGAGAGCGGCTCCCTTGGAGAAGTCATATGCACGTTTGACTTTTTTTACCGGACTTTGCATTTTTAGTGTTCTATATGGTTTATTTGAATTATCAAATTTTTAGATAGGTCAAATTATGAGAGATTAGAAAGTTAGCATTTTGCTAAAATCATCGAAATCGTGATTTTCTTCTTCGATGGGAGAGTTGACTTTTTTTTTGTAAGAGATATGATTTTTTTGATATTTTTATTGGATTCAACAAATTATAACATTTACTTAAATGATATTCAGGTAAATAAGATATTTCCTGGAATCGGGCTAGACTCAGCCCTGAAAACCGACTTGAATCTGCTGTCTAAGTGGGATATTGCGGACCCCTAAAGGGTCTAGGCGCGCCCAGGCGCCCCTGGCGTGCGCCTTGGCCGCCTTAGCGGCGCCTTGGGGCGCCCTTTCTACTCTTAGAAAGGCGAGGTGTTTTAAGGCGGCTAAGGAAGCGCCTTGGCGCTTAAGCGGCGCCTAGGCGCCGCCTAGGCGTCCGCCTTGACAACTATGGTCGGACCCAGCCGACCCCGACCCGAGTCGGGTCGGATCCGCGGATCCACCCGACTCCAATGGAGTCTGGCTGATCTAGGATCGGCCAGGTTAAAAAATGTTAAAAAATTGTAAAACAAATGAGGAAAAATCACAAAAAAATCAGAAAAATCAAAAGAAAAAAAATCTGAAAATCAATAAAAATTGCAGAAAATTATGAAAACACATACAACATTTATTGAATACAAACACAATGAAATTCAAATCTTATCATGTTCATGTATCATAAAGAATAATAACAATGATTAAAGGCATAATGATTATGTTCATACATTGAAAAATATTGAAAAAATAGATATATGTACAAGTTTATAACATGAAATAAATAAAAATACCTTGTCAATTTGACATTTCTGAACCCTCATCCTCTGCCTCATAACACTGAGCAAGTGGCTCATACTGGATATATCCAAAGCCAAACAAAGAATTGACGATGTCTTGGAATCCCCTTTGGATGTCTCGAGGTGTCGTTGTTTGTTGGCTTGAACTTTCTCCTGATTGTCCTGGAGTGAAGAAACTACCATACCTAGTAGTTTGAATATTGCCCAAGTAACTTGTCTCACTACTAGAGCTAATATCTGAATATGGCAATTTTGGGGGACTAAAAAAAGGTGGATAAGAAGGCCCATATCCCCAATCATGCCATGCTTGCCTTTGTTGGTCTTCATATCCCCCATGTTGTTCTTGTGCTTCCTCTTGGCTTCCTTCTTGTTGATGGGGTGGTACTGAATAATCCTCATAACCTGAAAGGATACCTCCAAGTTCATAACCTCCTGTGGCTCCAATACCTGCAGCATCACCATCATCATCATCAGGTGATTGAGTGGAGTCATCACTCCCAATTGCTTTTCCTTTCTTAAGCATATTTTGTCGACGTTGATAATGCTTTCGCTCTGCCTCATATAATCTAGCCAAGTCAGGTGGTAGGGGTGGAGCCTCAAAAAATGGCTCCCCAATATGTGTCTCTTCAGGAGAGTCCTCGGTACGATCTTGTGATTTTCTTCTTAGTTCATTTGTTTTTCTTTCCTTGTTGGACTTTGTTTTTTGCTTGCCTTTGTCTTTCTTTCTTTTTGGGTCCAATTGAGTGATAGATCTTTTGAATTCTGTCTGAGATGAAGAAAGTCTAGTAGTCTCCTGTACAGTGACAGATCTTCTTAATTCGGGTCTTTGACCTCTCTCAGAAACAGATGCATATCCAGTTACATGTTCTTCTAATTCTACATCTTCTGCACATACCTGAACCAGGCGATTATCAAGATGAAACTCAGGTATCTCTCCCTCAGCTCTCGTCTCCACCCAAGCATGTAAAGAGTGTTCTTCATTTAGCAATTCATCCACATCTATCTCCGGAACTACCTCCTCAAATGTTCTACCAGCTAGTTATATGAACCTCTGCCTTTCTAACTTTTTTCTTTCTTCTTTTTGCTTCACCCTTAAAACGCATATTATAGTGGCAATAAACCAACTTCTCTAGCCTATCCACACCCAGCCTATTGCGGATTTTCGTGTGAATGAGGCTGAATGTACTCCAATTTCTTTCACATTGGCTAGAAGAAGTGGTTTGACTTAACACTCTCACTGCAACATACGTTAAAGGATTTGTGTCAGCTTGCTGGTAATTTACTTGAATCCACCATTCAACTGTTGCAATAAAATGAGTGAATATTAATCAATTTATAATGGTGAATTTCTAAATGTGATAAATTTACGATTTTTCGCAAACAATTCTCATGTAAAATAACCTGGAGTGAGTCTTTGAGCTGCACATCTCATGTCATATCCTCCATATATTCCAAGTTTCATCCTATACCTCTCCACCTACAAAATGGAAGATATAACATATGTCAAATGACCGTTGCAAAATGAAACATGCATACATATGCAAAAGAAAATATTATATCCTACCTCTGCCATTGCATCTAATCTCTCATTCATTGTCCTTGCTAGGCGAGTGATGACGTTCATGGTGCCTCTCATCACTTCTCCATCATTATGCACATTATCTTTGTATTGAAATCTAGGGTTGAAAAAATACCCTGCATATGATAAGAATTTTCAGCATGGTATGACAAAAATTCAGAAATTATTTACAGATTCAATAAATTACCTACAGCATGAAGATCATAGTGGAGAGTCATCTCCCATCTCTTGTCTATGATGGCCCACTATATTCTGTATGCTTTGGAATTCATTTCCCTCAAATTTTCCTTTGCTCTATCCATTGCCTCATACAAATATCTCATATCATTTTTATCGTCACCATCAACCATTCTAAGAACAAGTACTAGAGGCTCTATTACTTTGAGGTAGTAGGAAATTCTCTCCCAAAATCGTGCATTGCTAATCAAATATTATACTTGGAGAGCAACATCTTTACTTTCAGCCCTAAGAGTGTTTACTTGTTGCAAAAATTGCTCAGAATTAATCAATTGGCCCAATTGATGCCTATATTTCATGAGGCTCTCCAAAGAAATAAAATTTGATGCAAATCGAGTGAGACCAGCACGAAGAAGATCTCGTCCATTCGTGTATTGACTCATCATATTTAAAATCCTATTGTGACCATAAATAATGAAGTGATCATTTGAGCATCATCAATGAGGCCATGAATATGTAGATCTCTGCCTATGTCCTCCATCATCAAATCAATACAATGTGCTGCACAAGGAACTCAATAGAGATGTTCTCTTTTTTCCATGAACAATCTACCAACAGCCTTGTAGCTCGCTTCATTGTCAGTCACAACCTATACAACATTTTCTTCATCCACTTCCTCTACAACTTCATCCATTAGTCTAAACAAGTAATCTGCATTCTTGATGTTGTTAGAGGCATCAACAGATTTAAGAAAAATAGTATCCTCACAGCAATAAACTAGGAAATTAATCATAGATTTTCTTGTGGTCCCTGTCCAACCATCACACATAATGGTGCAACCACGTTCTTTCCAAACATTTTTGAAGTCATTCACCCATCCTTTCAACTCATCATACTCCTCATCATGCCCAACATCATAAATGTACTTTCGTGTGGGAGCTTTAAGACCAAGCCCAGCTTCTGCAATTGCATCCAACATAGTCTGGAAATATGGGCTCTTTACCGTATGTGCCGACACACCTGCATGTAAAAACTATTTCACAATACCTTTGATTGCTCCCTTTGCTACCTTTGCAGTGGCTTTGACTCCTTTCAAGGCCTGCTTGATAGAAGGTTGTTTTACAGACCTTGATCTATACAAATATGTATCCATAGGACCCTGTGTAGGATTATGAACATCTGAGAGTCTACCTCCACACCCTAATGCACCGACAGCCCTACGAACTGATGTGTTCCTAGGAAGAGATCTCCTAGAGTCATCTCTAGACAAATGTGATCCCGATGTCCCCAAGCCCCTTCGTCTATCATCTTCCTCCACATAAGAACACCGACTAGCACGTGCAGCTGCAGTGAACTCAGAATCAGGATCATCATCATCATCGTCCACATTGATTGGTAAACTATACTCTCTACAAATTTGTCGCCCAGAAATCTCATCTTGAAGTTGTTGTTGTTGCTGAGTTGTCAATAATTTTTCAGTTTTTCCCCCTTCATGTATGCTTTCATTTCATTCCTAACCTCAAGTGGACATGATGGGCATTTTGTTACATTTCCTGAAATCTCAACAATATGTTGTTTCAGACGATATATGCCTCCAAACATCTCCTTTGCACACCAATTACATTTCACTTTTTTCTGTCGTGCATCAAGGAGAGTACCATGAGCCCAACCAGGATCAATGGCATGCTCCACCTCTTGCTCTTCATGTTCTTGATGTGCCATATTCCTGTGTAAGAATGCAATTGAATTGCACGTTAATTACACAAAATCCCTAATTTTTAAACCCTAACTATGATTCAATTTGAGAATTTTGGGGAAAATGGGTCATGCAATGTAATTGAATCTACAAACAAACTCTAATCAACTCAAATGACTACATTGGACACTCAATTGCACATTAATTATATTAATGACACAATTTCTAATTTTTTAACCTAATTAGGCAATTTGGGGATTTTGGGGAAAATGGACCATGCAATGTAATTGAGTCTACCAACAAACTCTAATCAACTCAAATGATTGCATTGGACACTCAATTGCACATTAGTTGCATTCATGACACAAAATCCCTAATTCTTAAACCTTAATTAAGGTTTAATTTGGGGATTTTAGGGAATGAGGGTCATAAACATCTTATCAATGCTATTTATCTATAGATCTATATCATATTCAACATTTCTTATTTTTTCATATTTAAAAAAATAATAAAAAACTCACCTTGCACAGAAGGAAGAGAGAGAAGAGAACAGAAAAAGAGAGGAAGAAGGAAGAAGCAACGGCGGCTTGCAGCGGCGCCAACGGCGGTGGCCGGCGGCGAGCCTCCTCGGAGCTCCGACGGCAACGGCGGCGAGGGAGGGGACCTCGGGAGGGGGGGCAGGGGCTGGGAGGGGGGACTGCGCAAACACCTCTCTGTCTGGGCAGTCTCGTGACTCCCAATCCCTCCTTAAGGAGGGACCTGCAGAAGTCGCCCTAGTCGGGCCAGATCCGCCAGGAGTCGTCCGACTCCAGGCGGATCCGGCCTGGCTAGGGCCGACTCCATTGGACATGGCCCTACTTCCCGTGGAAGCGACCTGGAGCGAGTGGAGTCGGGGTGGATCGGCCGAAGTCGGGCTAAGTCGGGCCAACTCCACCTGATTCCGATCGATCCACCCTGATTTCACCTTGTACCATGGATGGGTGGGTGTTCGCCATAGGCAGATTCCGCTCCGAGTCGGCCAATTTTGCCATCCCTGTTCAGGGACCATTTTGCAATTTTCTAACTTCAAAGGGGTCTTCTGCAATTTATCCCCTTCTGAAGGACTTTTCTATAATTTTCCACATAATAGGGGCCCTTGTGCAATTTCTGAACAGTAGAGGACATCTCTGCAACTTCCCATTTTTTGGGACTTTTCTACAATTTTCCCAAGCATAGGGCTGTGGCACAATTTCTGACTGAACAGAGGCCTTTGTGTAATTTTCCACCATTCAGGGGCTTTTGTGCAATTTTACATGCGCCTGGGATTCACCACCATCAGGGGCTTTTATATAATTTTAAATACACATGGACTTTCCCTCCAAAAAGGGTCTTCATCCCCCATAAAGGGGGTCTTTAAGCTCAAGAACTGTAGTCCACTTGGAGGGGTCTTCATCCCCCACAAAGGGGGTCTTCAAGCTCCCCACAAGGGGATCTGCAGCCAGAGCTCCAAGGGGTTGCAACCCCCTCCTTTGATTCCCCCTTGGGGACTATTTATAGGGGAGGAGAAAGAGAGAACCGAGAGGGGGTCCTCCGGGTAAGCTTACCCGGAGGATAAGTTATCCGAGATATAGGGTCTTCTAGGTAACTTATCTAGGGGTTACCCCGGGTTAAGGGGTCCTCCGGGTAACTTATCCCGGGGATACCCTGGGTTACCCCGAATAACTTGCCTGGAGGGCTATTGATGCGGGACGACTGACACACATGAAAACTCTAACTAACCAAAGTGATTTCAGCAATGAACGTGTTAAGTTAATAGTTTCCACATGTTTTTCCACAGATTTAACAAGAAGGTAAACACGTAAAACAGCAAGAAACTAGCAGTACAAGTCGTCCCTCGCAGCAAAGAAATGCTATGGATCGATGGTAGTGAAAACTACCAATAGTCTAGGACGCTAGCAACACGTTCAAAGTCGCAAATTCGTTAGATCAGGTAGGTCCTTACGTCTCACAACCAGCAATGATTTTATATTCTTTAAAATGGCTAGTAAATCTATTCTCTCATGCACGGGAACAAATATGCTCATATATCGACCAGCAGGTTTTGGGACGGTTCAACAGCGACTTACCGACCCGTTGAAGAACGGGGTTCCGTACCGGGGACGATGGTAGGCGACACGGGTTACTGGCTGCTGCTACTGGCTCCTGATTCGCCCAACGATAGTCCGGCAAAAGCAGTAATCACTGGGTCCACGCGACGCGTACGAGGTGGCAAGACAACCGGCCTTCGTGGGTGCTGACGAGGGGGTGTTCTCGGACGTCGGGACAGTGCGAACTCGTGCGACAGGAACGGCGGGTACAGGTTCAGTGGTGGCTCAACGTCAACGTTCACTGCTCCGGGATTGTTCATCTAACAGTCATGCAAAGCTAACCGGGCGATCAGCAAACGGACGTGGTGGAGGTGGACTTGCGGAACACTGGCGTCCTGGGGGGGCGAGCAGCAGAGCAGGAGACGGGGTGCTGTTAGCGCGTAGGTGTCACGGGCAGGGGCCCTGTTGAACGAGGGGGCCGGGTGAGATGGCCGCGCGCAGACGAAGGCGGCTGGTGTTGGGGCGTGCCTGGGGCCCAGGCGCAGGGGCGTGATTGGAACGGTGGTGCGGCTGGGTTCCACGACCGGATGGCGCGTGAGGGTTGCTGGCGTGGCAATCCGGAAGCAGGAGAAGACCCGCAACAGGGGCTCGGGAGGCGCCGCTGGCAGGCCCCCGCGACAGACAGTTCGTCGTTGGACTGGGCTTCGCGGATGGCTTCGTGGGGGTTCTGCGGCCGGGTGGATGGGATGCTGGCCGCGCCCAAGGGAGGGGCACGCTCGCGCGACCGGGCGGCGGGGTGTGCAATCCGCGCTGGAGGTGGTTGGCGCGGGGTGGCACAACCGACTGCTACCTGGGCTTCGCGAAGAAGAGAGAGAGAGAGAGAGAGAGAGAGAGAGAGAGAGAGAGAGAGAGAGAGAGAGAGAGAGAGAGAGAGAGAGAGAGAGAAACCGGGAGAGAAAGAACTCAGGGAGAGGGAGAAGACGCAGACAGGGGGGGAAGAGGAAGAGAGACAGAGCAGGGGGAAGAAGAAGACGGGAGAGGGGGAAAGGAGAAGAGGAAGAAGGAGGCAGTGGGGCTTCACACCCTCCCTTCCCGGGATCCTCCAAGCTCACATGCACAGAGTCTGCAACTCAGACGTTTCGCTTCTCAAAACATCGGCTCATTCATTCATGCATCATCATCTCCCCAAGAAAGGGGGCGCAAGTACATATATAGGCCACATGGAAATGCCAAAAGACAGAAAAGTAAAAGACTAAAATAACCCTGTAGATAACCAGAAATAACAGGAAAATAAAAGACTACAAAATGGAGCTACATGGGCCAGCCCACTAACAGCCAAGTACTAAGAATCCTCAAAGATCCACTGTCTCGTCAAGCCACAACGACAACAGTCGAGCAGTTCGTCGACGACGATATACCAAAGCCGGGTCGAACCGGTCCCGCGCACGTGTGTCCCCACCAATTACCCCCGGCTGGGAGGAACTCGACCCCGTCGAGTAAGGGTCGCGGCCGCTCTGGTATCTCTCAAACAAGTCCGGGTCCAGTCGCAGAAGCTCATCGCGTGTCACCCACGTGTCCTCGGTCGGCGGCCTCCCTCTCCAACGGATCAAGTAGCGCTGATAAGCTCTATCCCTAGATGTAACGACCTGCTCGTCTAGTATATGCTCAATCTGCTCTCGCCGTGCAACAACTGGGGCTGGAGGTGGACGCTCAGGTGTGGGGTCACTCTCAAGGGGGGAAGAAGGCTCAAACGAATCACTGGGTATCAATGCTGGATCCCGATAAGCTACCAAATCAGCGACGTTGAATGTAGAGCTAATACCATAGTCTGGCGGTAGGTCAACAACGTACGCATTCGATCCGACACGCTTCATTACTCAGAATGGACCAGCTCCTCGGGATTGCAGTTTCTTCACGGCTCCCGAAGGAAACCGTTCAGGTCTAACCCTGATCATTACGTACTCGCCTTCCTGAAATTTATGTGGTCATCGATGTGCATCTGCCATTTTCTTATAATGTTCATTGCTGATTTCAATACGACGTCGGATGTTTTCATGCAGACTCCTAACATGCTCAGCTAAAGACTCGGCAGACTCTGACACTCGGGCCTGACTGGGTAAAGGAATCAGGTCTAAAGGTCCTCTAGGCCTATAACCAGTGACAATCTCGAATGGACTTTTGCTTGTAGACCTATTGACAGAATTATTGTATGCAAATTCGGCATGAGACAAGACTTGATCCCAACCACGCTCATGTTCTCTCACAAGACAGCGCAACAGATCGCCCAGACTCCTATTGACTACTTCGGTCTGACCGTCGGTCTGGGGATGGTAAGCGGTGGAGAATTTGAGCTTGGTGCCCAAAAGATGCCACAAAGTTTTCCAAAAATAACTGGCAAAGCGTACATCCCTATCGGAGACAATAGGCTTGGGTAGTCCATGCAAACGCACAACCTCCTCAAGGAATAAACGAGCTACCCGAGACGCATCTGAAGTTTTCGAGCAGGGAATAAAATGCGCCATTTTTGAAAACCTGTCGACAACGACCATGACCGAATCATTCTTCCGAACCGTTCGTGGCAACCTCAAAACAAAGTCCATGCTAACATCTTGCCACAGGCGATCAGGGACAGAAAGTGGAGTATACAACCCCGTATTTTGTTTCTTCTGCTTGGCTATGGCGCATGTACGACATTGTGCTACGATACGTGCCACATCACGCTTCAAGCTAGGCCAGAAGAAACGATGCTCAACCATTTCAATGGTTTTATTAGGGCCGAAGTGACCAGCTAGGCCTCCGGCATGCAGCTCCCAAACCAGAAAATCGCGAACAGAGGTCCGCGGGACGCACAATCGATCACCTCGAAAAAGATAGCCCTCCTGAAGAATGTAATCAGAGTGTTCTCTAGAGGGACCATCTTGCAGGGCTAAGAAAATTCGACCAAAATCAGGGCAATCAGGATACCCTTCCCGAAGCCTCTCGAATCCCGTGACTTCTGCGCTAACCAAAGATAGAAGGAAAGAACGACGGCTAAGCGCATCAACCACACGGTTCTCCACACCGGCCTTGTGCTTAAGAACGAAGGTGTAGGCCTGAAGGAACTCAACCCATCGACTATGCCTTGGGTTAAGCTTCTTCTGGGCATGGAGAAATCGGAGAGCCTCGTGGTCCGAAAACAAAACAAATTCTTGCGGCAGTAGATAGTGTCTCTAATACCTCAAAGCCTGCACTACCGCATAGAATTCCTTGTCATAGGTGGAGTATTTCAATTTGGCATCGTTCAATTTCTCACTAAAGAAGGCGATTGGGTGGCCTTCTTGGCTTAAAACTCTACCTATGCCAACCCCCGAAGCGTCACATGCTACCTCGAATACCTTTGAGAAGTCGGGTAATCGAAGGATAGGAGCTTGGGTCATGCGCTCCTTAATTTCCTGAAAGGCCTTAGCAGCGGCCTTCGACCAAACAAAAGCTCCCTTGCGTATGCAATCAGTGATTGGAGCCGTAATGGTGCTGAATCCCCAAATGAAACGGCGATAAAATGTTGCTAAGCTGTGAAAGTTGCGCACATCGTGCACGGTCCGCGGCTCAGGCCATTCAATAATTGCCTTTACCTTTTCGGGATCAGCGGAGACACCTTCTCTAGAAACGATGAACCCTAAAAAGATTACTCGATCTGTCATAAAATCGCACTTCTTGAGGTTCCCGTATAAGCTCTCTTGACGCAGCACTTGGCAAACTTGACAAAGGTGATCTAAATGAGTGTCTTGGGAGTGGCTGAAAATGAGGATGTCGTCAAAGTAAACTACCAGAAATTTCCCCATAAACGGCCTCAACACTTGGGTCATTAATCTCATGAAGGTGCTTGGGGCATTGGAAAGCCCGAAAGGCATGACCATCCACTCATACAACCCATCCTTCGTCTTAAAAGCAGTTTTCCATTCATCTCCAGGTCGGACTCTGACCTGATGATAGCCACTTTTCAAGTCTATCTTTGAAAATATAGTGGCTCCCGTCATCATATCAAGCATGTCATCTAGACGGGGAATTGGAAAACGGTACTTCACAGTGATGCGGTTAATGGCTCGGCTGTCCACGCACATCCTCCAAGTACCATCCTTCTTTGGAGCTAATAATGCAGGTACAGCACAAGGGCTTAAGCTCTCCCTAATGTAACCCTTCCTAAGGAGCTCTTCAATCTGCCTCCTTAGTTCTGCAAATTCAGCGGGACTCATGCGGAAATGTGGTAGGTTCGGCAAGGTGGACCCCAGAACCAAATCTATAGCGTGCTGGATGTCACGCATAGGCGGTAAACCATCGGGTAGGTCGTCAGGGAAGACATCGGAGTACTCCACAAGGAGAGATAGGACCTCAGGAGTATGCTTACTCAGGATCTCACCCGCAGTGGGCCGAACCATAAGAGCATAGAGGTACTCGAACTGCTCAAGCTCCTGGTCAAATTCTTGGGGACTGATCAGTTGAAGGGTGACCTTGGGTAGAGTCCCAAGAATAGATGCTGCAGCTGTAGTGTTATTACTAGAAGGGGGAATGTTGCCACCAGAGACGGGATTAGCATCTTTCCGATGAGAACTAGTGCCTTTTGGGGAGGGGGAAGTAGAAGGCAAGACACTAGGAGAAGCATGGGCCGGGGGACGAGATGGCCCAGTAGAAGAAGACCTCGCAGAAGAAGGGACACTGGGAGTAGTGGTCCCTCGCAGGGCAGGGGGTAAAGATCGAGAGGGCTGAAGCGTAATGCGTACGCCATTGTGGGAGAATGCCCAGACATTGGACCGACCATAGAGAGTGGCGTCCACATCGAAAATCCAAGGTCGGCCTAGAATGATACTCCCAACCTCCATAGGTAGTACATCGCACCAGACCTTCTCCGTATAAGGTGGGAAGGAGATCGGTACGTGGCACATTGTCCGAATGGGAATGGAGGTGGAGTTCACCCAAGAGACATGATAGGGTCGGGGGTGGTCAACCGCCGTCAACCCAAGGTCTGAGATGGCCTGAGGAGAGATAGCGTTAATGCAGCTCCCACTGTCAATGATAACTTTACACACCTTGCCATCCAGGCAAAAGAAGGTGTGAAAGATGGAAGTACGGAGCCAATCATCACGCTCTCTAGGCTGTGCAAGGTTGCAGCGAACAACTCCAAGCTCGCCACCATGGGGAAGGTCATCAGCGTGGTCATAATGGAGGGACTCATCTTGGACTTGATCGTCTCTCTCCTCCTCAAATTGAAATTGCTCAGCCATGTCAACCCCAGCCTCGTAAGTAACAAGCTGCTCAGGTGGGGCATCCTCAGAAATGGTGCCCGTCACAACTAGTGTCTTGGACGGACATTGGGCCGCATAATGGCCAAGTCCTTGACACTTATAACATCGATCACGGGAACCAACACCCCAAGATGATTCTCTCATGATCGGAGCCTTTCCCTTATCCTCTCATTTGAACAATGGGGTACCCTGAAGGGGACGGATACTAGTGGGAGGAACAGGAATGGTGGTGGTAGAGTCCCCTGGAGGAAGAAATCGGGGACGAG
This sequence comes from Colocasia esculenta, assembly GCA_014218235.1. NCBI lineage: Eukaryota > Viridiplantae > Streptophyta > Magnoliopsida > Alismatales > Araceae > Colocasia > Colocasia esculenta. Next base: position 36,239,883 of record CM024764.1, read on the forward strand.
GGAGTGGGTCCTGTCGTGCAGGCTCCACAGATCTAACCACGGGGCCTCGCTGAGGAGTCCCCGATGCCATACGCTGATCAGCCGAACGTGGGTAGGTCGGCCTAGCCTGAGGTAGGGAGTCCGCCCTGGGCTCGAACTGCTCCAACTCACGTACAACCTGGTAAGCATGCTCAATGGTCGTGACGTGCTGTCGGAACAACTCATGCTGGTATATAGGACGAAGGCCCTTCCTAAAGCGGGACAGGGTGACCGCGCTTTCCTCGCAGGCTCCACATCTCATCAGGTACTCATCAAATTCAGCAATATACTCGGTAACAGAGCGAGTACCCTGAAAGATGTTTTGCCATCGGTCTATCAGACGCTGGCGAAAGGATGCAGGAAGTTACTTCTCACGAAGCTTCACTTTCATTTCTTCCCACGATTCAATGGGATCCTGTCCTCTCTGCTCTAGGAGGGTCTCAACATTCATCCAATAAGTCTGAGCTTGGCCAGTTAATTTTATCATGGCGAAACGAGCTCGGCGAGCGTCAGACATACCCATCCAATCAAAATAGCGGTTCATGCTTGCTTCCCAATCAAGATAGACTTTTGGATCTAAAGATCCATCAAATGTGGGTGCGTCGGCACGAACAATCCTACGATCGTCTTGATCCCCATGGAAAGGTTGAGGTCTCCAACCTTCCTCAAAATCCTCATGACCCTCACGGTATCTCGAGTATCGGTGATACCTTTGATCAAAACGAGGATCACCACGCTCTTCCCGATCTCTCGGGTATCGGTCTCTCCCCTGGTCATGCCTGAAATTCGCACGACCGCCATGATCAAATCGACCAACCTGATCCCTAGGAAAACGTGGAGGTCTCCGATCACCATCCCACTCATGGTCATACTGCCCATCAAGTCTCCTACGTGGGTAGACAACGGGTCTGGGGATGTCCTCAACCTCATCAAAAGACTCGAACCCATGGTCATCTTCCGCCTCGGGGCGGACAGCAACTCGGTCGACTCGAGGGAGATTTAATGGGGCAGGTGGATGAGCAGGATCAGCAACTGCATTAGGAGGGAGTCCCTCTAACACAGCTAGTCTACCTGCCATACCTTGGACAGTACGACCCGACTCGGTGAACCCACTTTCCATACGTTGCTCCATCTGATCCAAACGGAGCATGAGTTGATCAAGCCTCTGAGCGACATCAGGTGCCCCAGGGGCATTCGCATGAGAACCAGACATTGGTGCTGAGATGTGATACTCAACACCGCTACGGGTGGGCATGAACTAGAGGACTCTCCCTATGGAATGACTCAACAAAAGAGCTTGATGCACGAGTTTAATGAACACAACAGACACAAAGTAACAGTCCTAGACAATCTAAACCAAGTTCTCCGATACCAAAATTAATGCGGGACGACAGACACACGTGAAAACTCTAACTAACTAAAGTGATTTCAGCAATGAACGTGTTAAGTTAATGGTTTCCACATGTTTTTCCACAGATTTAACAAGAAGGTAAACACGTAAAACAGCAAGAAACTAGCAGTACGAGTCGTCCCTCGCAGCAAAGAAACGCTACGGATCGATGGTAGTGAGAACTACCAATAGTCTAGGACGCTAGCAACACGTTCAAAGTCGCAAATTCGTTAGATCAGGTAGGTCCTTATGTCTCACAACCAGCAATGATTTTATATTCTTTAAAATGGCTAGCAAATCTATTCTCTCATGCACGGGAACAAATATGCTCATATATCGACCAGCAGGTTTTGGGACGGTTCAACAGCGACTTACCGACCCGTTGAAGAACGGGGTTCCGTACCGGGGACGATGGTAGGCGACACGGGTTGGTGGCTGCTGCTACTGGCTCCTGATTCGCCCAACGATAGTCCGGCCAAAGCAGTAATCACTGGGTCCACGCGACGCGTACGAGGTGGCGAGACAACCGGCCTTCGTGGGTGCTGACGAGGGGGTGTTCTCGGACGTCGGGACAGTGCGAACTTGTGCGGCAGGAACAGCGGGTACAGGTTCAGTGGTGGCTCAGCGTCAACGTTCACTGCTCCGGGATTGTTCATCTAACAGTCATGCAAAGCTAACCGGGTGATCAACAAACGGACGCGGTGGAGGTGGACTTGCGGAACACTGGCGTCCTGGGGGGGCGAGCAGCAGAGCAGGAGACGGGGTGCTGTTAGCGCGTGGGTGTCACGGGCAGGGGCCCTGTTGAACGATGGGGCCGGGTGAGATGGTCGCGCGCAGACGAAGGCGGCTGGTGTTGGGGCGCGCCTGGGGCCCGGGCGCAGGGGCGCGATTGGAACGGTGGTGCGGTTGGGTTCCACGACCGGATGGCGCGTGAGGGTTGCTGGCGTGGCAATCCGAGAGCAGGAGAAGACCCGCAACAGGGGCTCGGGAGGCGCCGATGGCAGGCCCCCGCGACAGACAGTTCGCCGTTGGACTGGGCTTCGCGGATGGCTTCGTGGGGGTTCTGCGGCCGGGTGGATGGGATGCTGGCCGCGCCCAAGGGAGGGGCACGCTAGCGCGACCGGGCGGCGGGGTGTGCAATCCGCGCTGGAGGTGGCTGGCGCGGGGTGGCACAACCGACTGCTACATGGGCTTCGCGAAGAAGAGAGAGAGAGAGAAACCGGGAGAGAAAGAACTCAGAGAGAGGGAGAAGACGCAAACAGAGGGGGAAGAGGAAGAGAGACAGAGCAGGGGGAAGAAGAAGACGGGAGAGGGGGAAAGGAGAAGAGGAAGAAGGAGGCGGTGGGGCTTCACACCCTCCCTTCTCGGGATCCTCCAAGCTCACATGCACAGAGTCTGCAACTCAGACGTTTCGCTCCTCAAAACATCGGCTCATTCATTCATGCATCATCATCTCCCCAAGAAAGGGGGCGCAGGTACATATATAGGCCACATGGAAAGGCCAAAAGACATAAAAGTAAAAGACTAAAATAACCCTGTAGATAACCAGAAATAACAGGAAAATAAAAGACTACAAAATGGGCCTACATGGGCCAGCCCACTAACAGCCAAGTACTAAGAATCCTCAAAGATCCACTGTCTCGTCAAGCCACAACGACAACGGTCGAGCAGTCCGTCGACGACGATATACCAAAGCCGAGTCGAACCGGTCCCGCGCACGTGTGTCCCCACCAGCTATCCTCTAGATATCTTATCCGGAGGAACCCTCCTCCGGGCATGCAATGTCCCTTTTTGGGCATTAAAATAATGGCCCACCCCATTTTTGTTTAAACCCCCCAAAGGTAGAATTTGGGCTTTAAAAAATCCACTTCTTTCTAAATTTGATTTTTACTTTCTAAGAATTTTGGTTACAACAAGATAGTAGGAAAAATGGAAGATCCTCATCTCTACTGCGAAATCCGCTACCTCTTCCATCTCCCTCGCATTTGCCGAAGCCACCTCCGCAAATGCCATGACCGTCTTCCTTTGAAAGGCTTTCCCAAAGTACCTCATGGGCTGCCAACTTCCCCGCAGACGATGTTGGCTCCATGGCCGCTATAGGATGGCTCCACCGCTTCCTCAATCAAGTTCTCCACTAATGAGCCAGGCACCGTCCATAGCATAGTTTCGCCTGGGGACAACGAAAGGTCCCATAGTCATGGCGTGGGTAGGGATCCATCCACCGCTGTTCCATATCTTCCCAAGGAATTTCGGGAGACAAGCAAGCCAACGCCAACGTACTCTTTCTCGGACTGAGGAAGGAAGACTTCTCAGAGGAGGGGAACCCCCTGCTTCCCAACTTGCTCCAGCATGTGTCTCTTGCCAATACTAAGCTACCGGCGCTAGAGCACCCCCAGACAGGGAGTCCAGTGCAGCCGCTGCCGTCGTCGGAGGACGCCGCTACGTTGGAGATGATCGCACTGCCATCTGAGTGGAGTGGTCGTGGCAAAATCCCAAGGCCGAAGTCAGGTGGAGAGAACGAAGCGTATCAGGACTTTCCGGCCTGATACACGAAGGCGATCGGATACTGGGTAAGTTGTCAGATCTTGTCTCGTGTCCGAGTTAATGAAAAGTCGCAGTCGATCCAAGTCTCCCGACCGGGCCAAGCATCTAGTCCAGCGCGGCCACAGAAGCACCCCCCCTCTTCGACCGACCCATTCCCCATATGAACCACTGGGTCCACTATAACCTGGTAGAATCGTGGGAGTAGGCGATTCAAAATCGAATCGCCTGTCCAAACTCCGTTTTCAACCTCTGAACCCTGAGAAGTTTGCCCTAGGGACGCCAGCAACAAAAATACTTGCATGCTTATAATTGTGGAGCCCTCTCCACCGATCACCTTAAGGTATTGAGTTTGAAGGTCCAATCAATTAAACTTCAACTCATCCTAACATGATTTGATGCCTACTCTTCTCCTCCTCCACTTTAAAATGTTCAAGTACATCTTTTTCAGCATCCTATATGATATTCCTACAAAAGCCTTCCAGTTAGCTTTATAAACTATGTTCTTAGTATTCTTTTTTAAAGCCAACCATAAGGTCATATTTCCTTAATGAAGAAAAGATACAAAATGGCATAGGGCCCAAGACAAAAGCAGAGAGTGAAAGACAACTCTGATAAAAGAGAAATTAACAATAAAGTCCGAAAAAAGGACAATATCAGAACTACAAATAGAACAAACCACATTATCCTACTGAGACGGTAGGACAAGCATCACTAAGAGAATGAACTGATCTTCATCCGTAAGCTCTTGGACCAAACCAACCTGTTCCACCAAACTCTTGCCCCTCCATCATTAAGCAAACCTAGTCAGTGATTTAACTGCGACAGCTGCCACTGTTTTCCCATGTCCATATCCTCTGATCGGGGCTATTCTGTAGTTGTTGTCCATTGCTGAGTAAGGACTGCTGATTAGCATATTCCATCAGCTCTGACTCCATTAAATTCCTCCTAATCTGGATCAGCCATCCTCCATTCCCTCTCTCCTTGTACATAAATCTGATTGATTTGCCTTTCAACTTTAGTATATTGTAAATGTTTGCAAACTTCCTACAGAATGGCTCCTGAAAACAGCAGGAATCCTCCCAGAATAATAACCTTTCAGCATATCCCACTCTGAAAACGTTAGATTTTTCACAACCTCCGTAGTCCATAGTATTTGCCTCCAGATTGAAGAAATATTATACGGACAGTTAACAAATAAATCCCAATTGCCTCTACCTTTATAGTATTTCAGTCTGACTATGCTAGCCCAAATAGAATCTGTTTCTTCTCCAAATCCCAAAAGGCATTTGCCATTTAGCAAGTGGCATCATTGAAGATGTCCATAGGGATAATTCACATTCCTTGCTTCTTAGATCTGCAAACCAGAGGCCACTTGAGAAGGCAAAAGACCATTCCTGTCTCTTTTACCACCACCCAGAAAAATGAGCATCTACTCCTTTCAATTCTTCTTTCAAACTCTTTGGCAACTTCAGGATGGCCAAGTGATAATTAGGCAAAGATGAAAGAACCACCTAGGACAGTACCAATCTGCTCCCAGCTGAAAGAACTTGAGCTTCCATCCCTCTAATATACACTCAATTTCCTGATTAGAGGGTTCCAATCCTTTGCTTTCAACACCCCATCAGTAAGTGGCAGTCCAAGATATTTAATTGGGAACGAAGCCTCAGAGCACCCAATCATCTCAGTAGTCTCCTTCAACCTGCAACTACCAATCCAACTCCCACCACCTCTGTTTTCTCATAATTACTTTGAGACCTCAAATGCTCTCCACAATGGTCAGGAAATGTTCTTAGTATTCTTTTCTAAACAATGTTCTTTCACCATTCTCTAGAGTATTTTTGCTTTCCATCCTTTTCAATTTCCCTTGCTCCTCCACCGTCTCTTTTTCTTTCCTTTTCTCTAGCATCAAAAAGTTCCTTACATATTCATCTATGCATTGTATACTATTAGCCATTTCACTCTTAATTAAATACACTTTCTCTTCAACATTCTAATTTTATTTGCAATAGATGATTTTAAATAAACATGCCTCTTTTAAAATTTCATCATTTATTCTTGAGACAATTATTCACTGTATCTAATCTCTTCTATTTTTTTAAGGCAAAGTAAATTGTCAAAATCTTATATTGGGGAACTAAGCTCTTCCATAACAAAGTTTACAAAATTGATGCAATGATTGGTGAACATTCCTCAAAGGCAAATAGTCTATTTTTCATAGAGAACTTACCTATTTATCTTTACGTGTTCCACTGTTATAAGTTATTAGATAGATGTTCACCTCTCTTTAAAAAGTTCAATGGCAAAAATATAGTCATCCATGACATTTCTTGTATCAAAACCAAAGTCTGCATGTATACTCTTATAACCTTCATTATCATTCCCTATATAACCATTTATGTTGCCTCCAACAGAAATCCTCTTCCCATTGGAACTTAGAACACCTTAGATTATGTATCCTATCAAAAATTCTCTCAAAATTATTCTTTAGTACTCTCTTCTAATGCCGGTTATGATGTGCAAGTACTAATGAGATCTAAGATCTGCTTACCAAGCACAATTTTTACTATTAAGGACTATTCCTCCAATATCTTACCTTGTACTGTTCTACAACTCTATGTTTCAATTTCCATTTACAGTAATAGCTACATCATCTCTGTTACTTCTTTTACCTATACACCATAATCTATAGTCATCAATTTGCTTTGCTAAAGGTTCCTTTCACTTACTTTCCTGTCAACGTGTTATTCTATACTGTTCCTTTTTTCCTTGAAAATTCACTTTCCATCTATTTTCCAAAAGCCGTCATGCCAGTGGTATATCACATGAAAAGGGAAGTTCTAGCAATGAGAAATAGAAAGAATAAAACGACAAAACTGAAAGATGATAAGAACTAAAGAAAATAAACAAAAAGCAAAAGGTTTCCCCTTGCATACCAGCGTTTTATGCAAGGCAGACAGTATCGTTTTTTGTAACAGCTTAAGCACCTTACAACCCGGCCTTTGTCGTTCCTCTGACATTGATGACACATAATGGCATCTGGCCCTTTCAGCAACCTCTTCTTTAAATCCTGAAACTGACAAAAATATGGAATCAGTTAAAGAATAGGCTTGGAATCGGTGGAAGGTGGAGGGCATACAACAGACCTTCTCAGTCTTCCCAGCATCAAAATCTGCAGTCTGCCTTGTATCACTGGGAGGTTGGGAAACCGGAGAAGACTCTGCATCTTCTTCAGGAACAACCTCCTTCTCCATCGCTGCGTTTTCCCGCTTTGGTCTTTTCTGTACGACGAACTTCTTCTTTCCTTTCCTTTCTCGCTTCTTCACCTTCTCCGGAACCTTGTCTTCCAGCTCTGGCGAACTCTCCATCTGGTCCTACCGAACAAAACAACCACAATAACCGTCGAGAAAATAGATAAAACGAAAGTTAATCGAAAAAAGCAACACCTAAGAAGATCAATGGAATCTTCACGCACCAATTTGAGGCTCTGCTCATCAGAACTCTCCTTCATCACGTCGCGCTTCCTCTTCCCCAGCCGAACCCCACTCTTAGCCTCCTTCTCGGCGGCACTCTCCAATATCCCCCTCAATTCCCTTCTCTTCTCCCTTCTCTGCTTCTGCACGCCTCCGGAACCCGCCCGAACCTCCTCCTCCTCTTTTCCCTCCGAAGCCCTAACCCTAGTAGCAGTGGCACCGTTTCCTTTCCCCTTCTCTCTCCTCACCTTAACGCCACCGACCTTCCTTGTCCCCCGCTTCGACTGCTGCAAGTAGAGGTAATGGTGCTTGCAGAAGTGCTCGCCCGGCAATTTGCCTATCCCGCACTGCCAACCCTTCCCGTCGTTCCTCTCGCACCTGTCGTCATCAGGAGACGGACAGCAGGAGGAACCCGCGGCGTGGACGGTGGAGAACGAGGGACCCTAGTCTGCTGCATCATCCTTCGCCGGCGATCGCCGTGGTTTCGCCATGTCCGGGTCGAATTCCCCGGATGCGGAAAACTGAGTCACGCTTTCCCCTGCGTCGATCAGCTTTCTACATCCATAAAAATAAATAGGCTCTACAAAGGTGGACCCGGTTCGAAAATTGCGGAAGATAGTTAAGAAGAAATTTAGAAGGGAGGGGGGTTGAATAGATTTTTATCAAATTAAAAAAAAATACTTATCAGATTAAAAATTTATGAGAATTACATAGTACTAAGTTATGTACAAATTCAAATCAGAATAGATAGAGTAAGTGAGGTGTGAATCTACATATTACTAAATGATATCATATTGAATAACAAACGTGTTTATCAATCATCTAACGTTAAGATAAATCAATTCACAATGACAAAAAAATTTAAGGTGGTTCGGATTATATAATTTGTGTATCCTACATCCACTAACCACACACACACAAATCTACTTATATAACTAGTTCAAATAGAACACACCACACATATAATTTGAGATGATCGGAATCTCAAATTAGAACACACGTATGAAATTAAACAGAAGGATAGCTCAAATTTCACACTACACACATAATGATTTGAAGTTGAGATGTAGAACCAGTTGAATGACAATAAATTGTAGAACAAATGAAACTGGTTCGAATTTCCCCCTTTGTGCTTCCAACTGAAACTTCTGAATTCTAGCTTTAGCCTGATGATGTAGACTCCTGACTCTGAGAATTCAACTTTATCCTTGATCACTCACAGCAACTGGATCTCCAATTCTTCAGATATGGAGCAGCAGCAACCTTCAGATGAGACCTCTCTCTAGCTACTGCTTTCTGGTTTTGGGGAATGAAGAGAATGGTGTGTGTTGCCCCAAAAGCGTAAGGATCGTGGGCATTTATAGTCCCATGTATCCACGTGGTATCTTAGAGTGTAGGGGCATAGAATTCCCGCTTAAAAGTTCCTGGATCAAAATCTGACACGTGTTGCGACGACCCTCCTTATACCGGTACGAATAACCAATCCACGTCGGTATAGTGAGTCTCGTCACAGCAGGACATTTACCCAAACACTAACGTATATGATTGAGATGTACATAAATATAAATACAGAATAGCGGAAGTAAAAAAAATACTGTCTTTTCATTTCATCATCCACATTAAACATACATGATCCATATAGCAATTTAAGGAACTAAGTCCACATAATGAAATACAAAATTTAAATTACATTGTTCGTCCACAATTTACAAAAGTTTCAATTTCATAAGTCTTAATTACATACTATGAAAAGAAAGTACAAGTCGATAATCCACCACAACTACTCTCCTCGCTCGGAGTCGCTCTCAACGGTCTCCTCCAAGGAAGTAGGATCCGCTGCTAAACCTGTACGCCGAAGCAAGGGTGAGTCTAAAAGACTCAGCAAGTAACTTCCATACACATCATACATGCATACGTCGCATAGGCAATTTACATTCAATGACATTAATCAATACATGTAGCATGCTTGAACAACCTTAAAAAGAACCTACCATAATACTTCTATCAAACTTTTATAACACAAGAAACATGGTTCATGTCATTCCAAAATAAAATACCTACCGCATGCTTTCTACTTATCTATCCACATAAGAGCTACATTTACATTTAAGCTACAATATGATAGCAAATTAAGCATGGGATTTTCACAAATAAAAAGGAAATACTCCTAACATGGATTCTACCTACTTTTACACATGTAAACCACCATTTCAAACACATTAAGGTTGCTGTTTTGACATGAATCTAACATTATCATATCATAAATCACAATTTCACATTCTAACACATTGGTTTCACATGTTTACACATTTACGCATTCACATGTTCACTTACACATTACACATTCACATGTTCACACTACACAATGCCACATATACACATTCACATTGTTCACATTTAGATGCCGTGACACATAGTCCAAACCACCATTAGAAGGACACATTCACATAACACATAACACATAGACGCCACCTAGGCAACACAGTGATGGCTCTTGGTACTGCGCAGACCGGGAGAAGTAATCTCCACCCTAACCAGTGGTACTTGTCCACCTCCAGGATTTCATCCTAATGCCCATAGGATTCTAAACACATTGAACTTTTCCGTGGGGACTTTTCCACGGTACAGTTTCACAGCCCTCTATGGAAGCAGTGTCACACACGGCACATTTTACACATTTTTCCAGTTATTATACACATAGTTCTCACACCATTAGACACATGACTTACATTTCACCACTTGGCACATGATTTAGTTTTCCCTAACATGATGCTACTGTTAATAGAGTTTAACACTTAGGAATCTACACTAATCATGTTGGAAATTTCATTAACAATCATAACCACAATAAGCATACTTTAATAACTAAATTTCACATGAAAATTTCACAACCTCATCTACTGTTGCCCAAATCATATGAAATTTTAACCACATGTTGTTGGCAGGTTTCATATCACACATGCACATTTTCATATTTTTCTGAGCTACATTGATTTTACAGAAATTAAAATACTCATTCACATGCCATTCATGAAGTAGTTTATCATAGAAGCATAGTGTCAAGGTCAGATTTAATAGTTCACTAACCTGCATCTAACATTCATATTATCACATGAATTTTCCCCGAATTTATCAAGCATCATACAATTTACTGAAATTTTAAAACATCCTACACATGCTCCCTATTTTTCCATACAAAAATTATAACAAATAGCATGGTCATGGAAAAATTCCCAAATTTTCAGAACCAGGATTGACATACATGCACATCACTCAACAATTTTATGGCACTGAAATTTCGCAGGGATCATATGAACAGAACTCTGCCACATTCAAGGTCTCATCTAACATGTATTTCATATAAACCTAACAATTTATACTAATTGCAGAAATACATAAAAATCTCACAACACATTCCATTATCTATATTACATAACATATAATGTTTACAATATATCCTCATGCAAAGGAAATCTGGAAAATAGTCATATAGAAGGAAGAACAGCTCACTATTCTATCATGAAGAACTAAACGGCAAAGGCTGGCCGTTCACAGAGGTTAACGGCAGCATCATATGCCGCCAAATGAATAGCTTAACGGCAAGAGATCATGCCGTTAAGTTCCTGTCTGTGCAGAAATACAGACCGAACTCCAAAGATGGGTGAATGTAGGGGTTCCAGGACACGAAATAAATATCAGAAAATGCCTAAGACCTACTAGACATACACATGGACAACGGGTAAGGGTTACTTGCCTCAGAAAAAATCTCCAAAGGGATCTAAATGGTCGGAGAAGCTCTCCTTGGGTAGTGCCAAGAAGTCTCCAAGATCCTCTTGCTCCGGGTTCTAGGTCGATGTAGGCTGCAACCAGTCGTTGGAGAAGCCTTCCTCTAAGTCCAGACTACCTCCCAGTCGATGTAGATCGCCGAAAGATGCTCCAATTCGCCGGATCCAAGCCTTCAAAGTTCAGGTTTTCTCTCTTTTCCTCACAGCTAGGGTTTCCCTCTTGCAAAGAGCCAAGAGAGCTCTCCCATACACAAGGAGGGGTGTTTTATAAGTCTTGGTCTTGGGATCTCGCGCACAGATGATGGGAGAGGTGAGATAGCCGTTGGGGACATCTCCCCAATCGGTGAGCAAGGCAAACCCAGGATTTTTGGGTCTGCTGCGCACAGAAATTCAGAGAAGTAGACGTCCACATAGATGGTCGTCTACTTTAGTGTTGGCGTCCATCGACATGGACGTTGACTCATCATGGACGTCCATCCATGTTGACGCCAATTTGCTCTTCGGCCAGAGCTTAAAACCCATGCAGAAAACCCTATGTACACTATGTCTATGCATGCAATACATATAGTATAATATACACACTACTACACCATGCAATCATCCACTATTTACAATTAATTTACACATGCACACGTAAGTACACCTAGCTAATATGTTCATAGTTACCTACATATGCACACATGATATTTACACACAAGCACGAATCCATACATGATATCAAATAAAAGGACAAAATTCGAGGGCCTTACACGTGTCCAAGAAATTTAGATTCTGGATCATCAATCGAAGCGTGTCGACATAGTCAAGTTATGTGTCGACACATGAGCATGTCATGCTACACTGTCAACATTGGAAGTTAACATGTGTCGACACATACTTGACTTGTGTCGACACACCTGACTAAATCCTCAAAATATGGCTCTATGGGAAACCTTCTGTGTCAACACCCTGACATAAGTGTGTTGACACCACTGACTCCATTCTTTTGTCTACTTTTTTAGAACAAAGGATGTGTCGACACATAAGAGACCTGTGTTAACACAACTGGCTTTACTTTTTGAATTTCTATACTGGAATTGCTCTTTGTGTCGACACCACTGACCTCATAACACCTTTTTCTCTGAGTTAAATATGAAATATTATGTTAGATATGACTGGAGCAAGGTATTTAAAATTGTATGGATCATAGTTAAACATCATCAAAACAAGAGATCTAACAATCTCCCCCTTTTGATGATGAAAACTATGATTCATTGATCATTTAGTATAAATGAACAAGGTGTAGAAGTCAGTCAATTACTTCATTTCATGTCACATGTGAGAAGCAATCACAATCACAAAATCACATCATTCATTGAGAATTAAGCTATAGGAGTATAGCAGGCATATGAAAATCATAAAATTCAAAAAACAATGACTCTCAAATTCTCTTGACATAAAGTTATGAAACTAAAAACTGAATATTCACACACAAACATATCTCTCCCTCTTTGACATCATAAAAAAGATAGCACTAATGTGGTGGAGCTGAGGGAGGGGCAATGTCACGTCCTAATAAATGTCCATTTATCGAAAATGACAGAAAAATAGGCTTAAGAAATAGAACTTATATTTTTATTCATATGTCGTCATTATCACGGAAGCTTAACTTACATAGTACACCTCATAACAATCCACAAGAGGAGTAAGAAAAAGAAAACAAAATAACACTTTCATTCTTCTAGCTATAACACTAGAAGGGTAATCTAAGGAACTCGTCGACTGGTTGACCCGCTCAGCACACCCCCTTAAGAGCTAGACTCATCATGATCACCTGAAAAGTAAGATTTAATGAGTTAACGAGCCCAGTAGGATTCACCCATTCTAATCAAAAAGGAGTATGATAACTAAAGAGATAAACATGAAGCTTAATTGATAGCAATGTCAAATATCACAGGTGGTTGTGTAATCATGTCAACCAAATATCAATTATAGAACAAGAGTACTGAATCAACTTGCACAGATAAGAATTATGGATAATAGTCATAAATCACATTCTGGCTCAAGTACATGTTCAACTCATAGATAAAACAAGATGATGACCAATCAAGCAAGTACGATGCAATGCCAAACATCCAAGAGATCCATTATCGTTCCGCACGGCCATTAAACGAATTCGGGTGCTCCTCCCGGGACTGGATCAGCCCCATTGCACAGGCATATATCTCAATTGAGTCCAAAGAACCAAAAAATGTCATCATAATTCATTTATGTAAAATATTCAATTAGGGGTACACAAGTACTCAAGATCTCACTAGTAGCAAAGGGTTGGAAGTCAATGCTAATGACTTCAGAAGATTGTAGCTATGTAGGAAGCAAGTATACTTGGGGGTGTTCAAGAACATTCCAAAGTCGGTTGTAGATGAAAACTAAATGGTTCTTCTCAGTGTAAAGTAGTTGGAATTCAAGAAAATGAGGGAAACAACTTATTGGGTTATTACCAAAGTGTGTCACCTTTGGTTGGGCATGAAATAAATCAGGTTTCTGACAGACTGGGTAGCCTGCTGCCATTTTTAATTTCTGAAGAACAGGGAGCCTTCACGAAAGGGAGGAACATAGCTGAGAACATCCTTCTCACCAAGGAGCTTCTCCAGACCCTCGGAAGGCAGTGTATAGGGGGCAACATGATCATGAAACTTGACATGGCTAAGGCCTATGACAGAATGGAATGGGATTTCCTATATGCAGTCCTTCAACGGTTCGGTTTTTCCATCAAAGTTATATCCATAACTGCTGGTTCTCAATTCTCTATAACGGGAAGACACATGGATTCTTTAAATCCTCGAGGGGCTTGAGACAAGGTGTAAGGTCTCGGGTCTTAGCGGATCCTTATTGGGTCTTGTAGAGGTTCTGGTGTGGTTGACGACAATGGATATTGCCGTTGACTTGGGGTTGACGGTCAGGAGCTAGCCGTTAACTTGGTATTGGCGTCCAACGATGTGGACGTTTGTCGTTGAACTTGACGGCAAGCGGTCCGGACGTCAATATATTGGCGGTTCAAGTAGGCGGCGAGGTATGTGGACGTCTATTTATCGCGCCTGTAGAAATAGGGCAGCCCGAGAGCAGCAACCTTTCCTCTTCCTTTCCTCTCTTTCCCTCCACTTTTGCCTTTGTCTGTTTCCACCTCTTCCAATGGTTGATGGGAGCTCGTGGGAAGGCCCTGGTACGTGTGGCGGTGTTAGATCGAGCGGGAAACACGAAGATTTAGTGTGATTCGCGTGGAGACTTCGAGGGGTTCCGGCGCGATTGGTGTCTGTTTAGGAGTTTTTGGGGCATTCTAAGGTAGGGACTTAACCCTTTAAACCCTCCTTAACAGATCAGCATGCTTATTTGCATAGATTAGTATGCTAATCGCATTTTAGGGTTGGGTTATACCATGCCGGGATTTTGGGTGTTTTGGGCGATCCAAGTGTTGGATCGTGGTTTTCCGAAGTTCTGGTAGTGTTAGAAGATGTGAGGAGATGTTTCCCTCCATCAATTTTATGGCTATTGGGCGGTTTTGCTTAATTGGATTGACCCGGCGCTGTTCTGGGTCTAGGGGACTAAAGATATTAACGTCCACATATGTTAACGTTGAGATCTTCAAGGTTGATATAAACGACAAGGTCCATTGCCGTTGATTAAGTGTTGGCGGCATTGTGAGTGCCGTCTACATCTTGATTGGCGACATTCGATGTTGCCATTAATATCTTGTGTCCTAGCAGGCTTTAGTCCTATTTTGTGTTTCAAGGTGTTGACGTGCGATGTTCGCCTGTTAACACATTCTGCCAGGCTTAGAGTGTGGCTCCGCCTGTGCTTATGCGTAATTAACTGTGTCAAGACGTGACACGAGGTGTCCGTCTATTGTACGGTGTTTCAGACGTTGAGAGTGTTACCGTCTGTACTCGCGTTGAGTTACCGTGCTTCTGTTTTTGTTTGTCACCTGGACATAGAGCGACGCTCTGTCTAGATGACCGGCGTGTGGGGGTCCTCCGTCGGTGAGCCAGGACGTTGAGAGCGTCTATGTCCTGTACGTACTCCTTGTGATGGTTTCGAGCCGGTCTCCGTGGAGCCCCTTCTCTACCGCTAGGGTCAGGCGTAGGGGGAAAACCAGTCGTGGACCAGACGCGAGAGAGAGCGTCTGTAGTGTGCACACGTGGATGGGGTTGAGAGACTCTGTGGTGACGGGACGCCGAGCCACAGACCCTAGCTGAGTCCTACTTACTGTGAGTGAGTGTGTGTTACTGAGCCGCGAGGTTTACAGTTTTGTGTTGTGATGCGACGTGTATTTACTTTCTGTTTTTACTTTCCGCACTTTAGTACTGTTGCCGGTGGGGGTTACTTTTCCCTACTGGGTCTCTTTTCTTGAGACTCACTTCCCTCCCTTTCAGGTGGGTCGTCGTCGACTCCCGTTCCCGGCGAGTCTAGCCACTCCGGTGTTAGTGCGCCCTAGCTGCAGTGAGTAGTACTTTTTATTGTACTTATGTACTCTGTACTTAGCTCGAACTCTGAGTTGTACATGTTATGTTTCATGTATAATGAAATTTTACAGCTTTACATGGTGTGTATCTTCTTATATATAGTCTCCTCGGACATTCACTTTTTACCCTTTCGAGCTTGTCTCGTGGGTTAGCGGGTCAGAATTCGGGTTACTGGTTGGTTACTGGTAATGCGGATTTTGGGTCGCTACACAAGGAGACCCGGTGGCACCCGCACTTTTTATCCTCGCGGAGGAGACTCTTAGCAGAGGGATCAGAAATTTATTTCAGAATAGCAGTGGGGCTTGGTATCAATCAAACACCCGATGCCTAGCGGTTTCTCATCTCCTATTTGCAGATGACACTCTGATATTTTCTAATGCCTCTGTGAGGCACCTGAGGAGACTAATGGCATTCCTCAAGACTTATGAAGAAGCCTCGGGCCAGCTCATCAACAAGAACAAAAGCTGCTTCTATGTGCCGGCTGGTGCCACTGATTGTCTTATTCAGAAAATCAGCAAGACGACGGGGTTTGTTAGAACCAAACTTCCCCTAAAGTATCTGGGTGTTTCTATTTATACTGGGCGCCAAAAAACATCTCACTTTGCCAACATCATCTCCAAGACCGTTAGCAAACTCCAAGGGTGGAAGACTGAGTTTCTATCCACGGGAGGAAGACTTGTTCTCATACAACACACCCTATCTGCCCTCCCTATATATACCATGAATACCATGCCCATCCCGGTTACTGTTGTGAGGGCCTTTCACCGAATCCTTGCAAATTTCTTCTGGGGTTCCTATGAAGGTTCTCCAAAGAGACACTGGAAGAGCTGGAAGGACATTGCTCAGCCGAAGGAATGCGGGGGCCTCGGTGTTCTAAACCTGAACAACATGCAGCTAGCTTTCAGAACTAAAATGCTATGGCGGGCATTATCTACCAACTCCTTATGGGCTAAATTCTTCAAGGGGAAGCACCTATCTAATTGCCACTACTCAGAAGCTCAATTTCCACTCATGCTTGCAGCTGATAGAAGAATGTGGAAGCAGGCAGCCCAGCTGATCCAAAACAACCACAGGATGATATTCAGGGACAACAACTCGGATGGTTATTTCTGGTTTGACACTTGGACAGGAGATGCTTCTCTCAGATCATATATTCCTGAAGACAAATGGCAGGCGATGCCCGATAAATTATGCACCATTCAGCAGGCCCTTAGCAGCCCGGTGAGCACCCACCTGCAAAACGCCCTAATGCACTGCCCCACCTACCTGCTGGAACAATTCCTCACCACTAATAATTCAGAAGATACATGGATCTGGTGTTTGAACTCCAATGGTAAACTCACCACCAAATCTGTCCGGATTCTCCTCCAACCTGAAACATCCCAGAAATGGAAAACCCTGTGGTCTCCTTATATTCCCCTAAAATGATCCATCTTTCTGTGGAGAATGATTCAGAATCTCATCCCGGTTGATGGAACAGTCCAAGGAAAAGGCATACCTTTGTGCTCTAAATGCTCCTGCTGCACCGATAGCCAACCTAAAAGCTTGGTGCACCTATTTTTCAAGAGTAGAACAACGAACCAAGTGTGGACAGATCTAACTAATCTCCTAAATTTTAAGAACATGGAAATTTCTGATGTGGCCGAGGGTGTGACCTCTTACCTTACTCGGCCAGACATCTCCAATGCGACTGGGCGGCTAAAGAAATGCACATTCATGGCAGTCTTGTGGGAAACTTGGTGCAGCAGGAATAAGGCGAGATTCCAAGGCATCATCATGTCTGCTAAGCACATAACCAACAGATGTCTGATGTTTGTCCGAGCCATATGTATTGCTGCCAGCTTCCAGAAGATCCCTCAGCCTTGGTCAGATGTTCTCAGCCAGAACCCAAGTGGAAATGGAAATTTGAAAGTTATAGAACTCAAAACTGTTAGATGGCTTACACCCCTCCCCCTCGGGGGGAGACTAAAGCTAAATGTTGACGGTGCTTTTAACAAGCAGTCTGGTGAGGTTGGAGGCGGTGGTATCCTCAGGGACCACAATGGGGACATGCAATGGGCTTTTGCTACCCCCTACCATGATCTGAAAACCAGTCTTGCTGCTGAGGCCCTCGCATTAAGGGATGGACTGCGGTTGTTGTGGCGACCCTCATTATATCGGTACGGTTATACCAACCCACATCGATATAGTGAACGTTGCCACAGTGGGACATTTACCCAACAATAACATTCAGCTGAGATACACGTGAATATAAGAACAGAGTAGCGGAAACAAAAGAACCACTGTCTTCATTTCATTCATCATCCACATTCAGCATACATGATTGCATTGACATTTAAATAACTAAAAGTCCACATAATTAACTTGCTGAAAATCAAAATACATAATTGTCCACACTTAAACATTCTTCCATGATAATGCTAGTACAATGTTGCAATTACATACTATGAAGTCAAATATCGCAAAGTACACCGGCGATCTAATCTCCACGCTCGGAGTCGGTCTCCACTGCCTCCTCCGCAAGGGTGTCATCACCAACTACACCTGTACGCCGAAGCAAGTAATGAGTCTAAAAGACTCAGCAAATAACTCTACACATATCATACATGTACACGCCATAGCAGGTTTTACATACACATTTACAAGATACGATGTATGACATACTTAACATTGAAGGTCAATCACTCTATTATGATGACTCTACCAATTAAACACATGGCTCATGCTTTCAGATTTTTCCACAATAAAACTTCCTATCACATGCTCTCTACTCATTCCAATACATGAAAGGTCTATTTTCAATTAAACTAATCATGAAGCAAGTTTAGCATGGTCTCAATGCCTATGTGAAAAGAATACACTTAACATGAATTTCTATACATTCCTATACATGCTCATGACCATTTCATCCTCTTTAAGCTTGCTGGTTTTACATAGACTAGGAAGCATAACCCAACACATGAGAGCTACTTAATCAATTTAAGTTACAACATGAAGGCAAACAAGCATGGGATTACTTACACACCACTAAGAATCATTTCTAACATGGATTCTAAGCAATTTGCACATGTAAAGCATGATTATAAGTATATTTAGTTTGCTGTTTGTAACATGATTTCAGATTACTACAACATGGATCACAAATTCACAACCCTCACGTTTTGGTTTCACATGTTTAAACAATTTCTCATTCACATAATCTACACTTTACACATGCACATTTACATATTGTTCACACTACACAATTTGCACATTATCACAATCACATTCACATTTTTCACTTTAGTGCCGTGACACATAGTCCCAACCACCATAAGAAGGACACATCACATCACATACACATAGACGTCACCTAGGCAATACAGTGACGACTCTTGGACTGCGCAGACCGGGAGAACAAGTCTCCACCCTAACCAGTGGTACTTGTCCACCTCCAGGATTTCATCCTAATGCCCTTAGGATCACAACACATTGAACCTTCTCAGGGGGACTTTTCCCTGATACTGTTCCACTGCCCTCCATGGAAGCAGTGTCACACTTGGCACAATTTACACATTTACCGATTTTTAACACATATCTTTACACATGACACTTGCCTCTCATTCATTTTCTCACTCACACAAGGGCTCTGTTTTCCTAACATGATCCTATAGTTAACAGGGATTACATGTTCAGAATTTGCACAAATCAGATCACACACACATGTCACATTATTCCCACATTAGCATGCATTTTTCTTTTCACATTTCTCGCATGGAAAAATTCATATTTCACTATATAGTTGTCCAAATGACATAAAAATTTAACCACATGCTGATCTCAGGTTATGATTCCACATGAAAATTTTCAGATTTTTCTGACTCAAAATGAAGTTACAGAAAATTTAACATCAATTCTCACATTACTATTCATAATGCAAATTAACATGGAGTTGAACATAATCACAAATTTAACAACTCACTGTCTGCACCCTAGCATGCACA
Organism: Colocasia esculenta; assembly: GCA_014218235.1. Lineage (NCBI taxonomy): Eukaryota > Viridiplantae > Streptophyta > Magnoliopsida > Alismatales > Araceae > Colocasia > Colocasia esculenta. Next base: position 36,259,572 of record CM024764.1, read on the forward strand.
GGGTCACAGAATTTATTCTCGAATTTATCGAGCAACACGCAATTTACTGGAAATTTAACATGACCTACGCATGATTTCTATTTCCCAAAACAGAAATTTCAACAACCATACAAGCATGGGGAAAAATGTCAGAAACTCATAGCACATATAGGATCATGCATACATGGTCTAACAAATTTGGGCAACAAAACTTTGCCACGGATCATTAGGATCATGGTGAATACACATTGTCATTCTTTTCGCATACACATTAGATAGACGAATAAACTCAACCACCCACAAAACAAATGTTCATTCATTCTCCCATTCATTACATTAGCTAGTATACATAGCATATAAGAGTTACATTATATCCTCATCGCAAAACACGTCGAAATTAATCAAATATGCCAGGAAGAACAGCTCACTGTTCTGTCCTGGAGAACTTAACGGCGGTCTCTGGCCGTTCCAAGAGTGGACGGCCAGATCGCTAGACGCATACCAGGGATCTCGGCGTCAAGGGCATTGATGCCAAGTTCCTGTCTGTGCAGAAACACAGACCGAACTCCAAATGCAAAGGTGAAAGGGGGATCTAGGACACAAGGAAAAATACATAAAATTTATAAAACCCTACTTGACATCTACATGGACGGAGTGTAAGTGTTACTTGCCTCTGAAAAATACTCCAAAGGGATCTAAAATGGCGGTGAAGCTCTCCTTGGGCAGTCCCAAGAAGCCTCCAAAGACACCTTCCTCCGGGTTCTTGACTGATGTAGACACCAAAGCGAGATCGGGGAAGCCTTCCCTGATGCTCCAGCTATCTCCCAGTCGTTGTAGATGGCCGGATGAAGCTCCAAATTCCCGGATCTAGGCTTGCAAAGTCAGGTCCTTCTCACAGAAACTAGGGTTTGTCTTCTTCTCTTTGCAAAGAGCCAAGAGAGGGCTGAGGGTTGCAAGAAGGGCTTGTATATAGAGGAGGGGAAGCTCTCCTCTCACGCAGGTCGGACAAGAGGGCTTTCAGACCGTTGGAGACAGCTCCCTAATGGTTGGGGTAGCTTGTTCCGGAATTCTGGGCTCTGCAACGCATGCAGGTCAGAGAAATTGGCGTCCACATCGCTGGACGCTGGACTTAGTGTTGGCGTCCATAGGGTTGACGCCGACACGGCATCGACGTCTATTGATATTGACGCCAATCTGGCCTTCGGCCAGAACTCTAAAACATGCAGAAACCATGAACATCTTATACCTATATATGTGCCATATGTATACGTTATCATGTACACACTACCATCATACCATTCATACATTATTTACAACTAATTATACACATGCATACATAAGTATACCAACTAGTACTTACGTAGATATTTACATACGTACATACACAACATGAATTATTTACATGCAATACAATAATGCAACAAAATTCGAGGGCCTTACAGTTGTGCTCCAAAATGGATGCCAGTGAGGTGCAGATTGAGACTGATTCCTTAAACCTTGTGCATATTGTAACCACACAAACCCCCAGGCCGTGGGATCTCTCCTTCATTTTGCAGGAGATTGTTGTTGCTGCTGCTAAGGTCAAGGCTGAGATCATGTATGCCCCGAGGGAAGGTAACAAGGTGGCGGACTGCCTTGCAGAATTTGCTGTTTCTTGTGCTTGTTTCACACTTTTGGACCGTTGGGCTGACCTCCCCAGCAATGTAATGGATTCTTGCCGCCATGATAAGGTAGGACATCTGCCCAGGAGCCCCGAGTCCCTTTTGTACTCCTCCCCATCCCCCCCTTTCACCACACTCTTAATGAAATTATCCTTAGCCACTTGGTGAAGGTAGTGGCACCCTCAGTAGTGAGGGCATCCCTACCCTCTCCTCTAAGTTCGGCTAGATTGAAAAAAAAAATGAAACAAATCAGGTTAAACACCACAGACAGGTGAATGTCGACAGCCAGAGAGTGGCTGTTGACAGTTACTGTCCATCCAGAACCTGATTTCTGGAATCTGGTCACTGTCTGTCGACAGACCAAAGGTGGTTGTCGACAGATGAGGGCCATCTGTCGACAGATGAAGACTGTCTATCGATAGCTACTGGTGTTTCTACATTTATGGGTTCTGGATGCTTGAAGCCTGTCGACAGATGAGTTCTAATTGTCGACAGTCGCAGGTTAATACTTCCATAAATGGTTTTACAACATCTCAGAAGACTCTTCTAAGTGTTCCTATGATTCCAAACATGGTTAACAACATCTAAAGGGTCTTATTTACATCTCTAAACACCACTTACATGAAGGAAACAATTAGGACAATAAGAGTGCAAGCTTTACACATGGGTGGCATGAAGCTTATGAAATGATGATCATTAAGAATACAACTCTTCTAAACAACATTTCCTTGCATCTAGTATGAAGTTTTCCACAAGCATACTTGAACATGACATGATCATTAGATAAAACATGTTTACAATGGATAGAAAAACAATCCTAAGGATGTTTTCAGAATCAAAGTCAAGTGTGAACGTGGTCAAACACTTAAACATGAAGTTATCAACAAGAGAAGGAGACAAGAAGAAGAGAAGAAGGAAAGAATCCTACTTGCTTCTGGAAGACTTTGGAGATCTTTCACTTCTCCTCAATGGAGAAACTAGCAGCAAGAGGAAGAAGAAGTCCTGTGGAAGTGACAGCCACGACAGGTACAGTAGATGGGGTAGCAACAAAGCAGCTTCAGCAGAAGCAACAGCAGCAGCTACGGCAAAGCAGCAGCAGCAGCTCCACAGAGGAATGGCAGCAGCAGCAACTTCAACAACAGAGAGACTAGGCAAGTGGTGGAAAAAACCATACGAAGGGTTAAGGAGAGTTTATATAAACTCTTAGGTTCCATGCATGTTTGGCACGTAGCCAAACATGTGGAGTCGTAAAACTCCTCTTACCACCACCAGGCCACGTTTACCATGTAGTTTCCCATGACTTACACATATGGTAAAACATGTAACTCTTATAACCCAAGTAGTAATAAGCCTTACGTAGCCAAGGCTACGTAAGCAAAGTAATTAAAGAAAAATGTTTGACATAAATAAGAGATAAATCAACTGGTCCATTTGTCCCTATATTTTTGTATCCAAATGATTTGTCACGTTTGGAAGATGTACCAGAAGGAATAGAGTCTCTTTTCCTCTTCGAAGGATCATTGTTGAACTTAGACCGTCGTTCCACTGGTTGATCTTAAATAACCACACCTTTGACTGCTGCTTTTGCCTTTGCTTCATGCCTTGGAGTTTGCTTGGGTGTCATGGATACTGGATATGGAGGAGGAAGAAGCAAGATGGATGAATTGGAAATCGTAGGATCTCGTTCTTCCGGAGTTGGATGAGAGGAGGGAAGTTTAAAAGATGGAAGGTTAAAGGTGTAGGGTAGACCTAGAGTTGTGGTCCTTAAAATAGAATCGACACCCAAAGAAAGATGGTAAGATGATCCAGTGGTTCATCTAACCTTATCCAAAACCAGTGACTGGGTGAAAGTGTGTCGACACAAGAGTAGAGTGTTTCGACCTGAGACCAGACTGTGTCGACACAAGAATGGAGTGTGTCGACCTGTGAAAAACAAAAATTCAAGAGTTTGTGAAAGGAAGAGAAGGAAAGTCTTTAATATGATGAGAATGACTTGAGAATCAATTGTTTAATGATTTTTAATATGTTAAAGATGTCACTATCAAATTCTTTTCATCATTCCTTTTACAAATTTAATGGTTTGAGGAGCAGTAGATAATGTTTGACCATTAGACAAATCTGAAGAACCTGGATTACAATTTAATAGAATTAAAATATTCTGTTCAGTAACAAATCATTCTTTCAAACCTTACTCAGGTATTGTAAAATGATTTCTCTAGGATAAATTCTAATCGGTATTGAAGTTAAACATTTTAGAAGATATGAGTTGGACAAGTTGTTGACCATTTTGTTTTTTGTATTTTTTTGAAGAAAAAATAATGAGCAGTCAGATATAATACATCTTGTTCACTCAAGTACACATACTTTTTACACACCTGGGTCCTTGGTTACTTAAGATTATTAATCATTCTACCTCAAGGGGTTAATGAAAACTTTTTGACATGGAAATATACATTTATTAGACGTCAATATTTTCAGTTACTTAATTAACATTAATTTTGAATATTTTGATTGAACCCCTTAGAGTAGAGATAGCATGACACTTCATGGCATACATAGCTCATCACTTTTTGTGAAAGTGTGCAGTTTCTTAGTATGCAAGCCATTGCTCTGCCAAGAGAGAATTGATATTTGATAGATACCAAAAGTTGAGCACAAACTTAGCCTTTCTCAAATAAAAAAAAATGTGTAAAAACAATACTAATTTTGATATTATTCAACCAAAGAAATCAAATTACTTTAGAATTTCAGTGAATAAAAGAATGTTGACTTAAAGAATATGTTAAGACTATTAAATATGCACTCTTGGTTGTTTTCAGAAGTTTTAATGGCCAGGTTTTGAACTACATAAAAAACAAACCACTAAATTGTTGTTGGTCTGATGTAAGAAGAAGCAGTGAATTCTTTAGGTTCCCCTGAATTGTTGACTTAGTCAATATTCATAAAAAATAAAGATTTTCTTTCTTCAGCATGACAGAATATCAAATGAGAATGTCTTAGAAATTTTTGAAGAATTTGATACCACAAAGAAGAGATGTGTCGACACAGAAGTTGATGTGTGTCGACATTGAATGTGGGTAATGATCACTCTCAGTCTCAAAATAGTGAACTGGTGTCGACACAACACCAATTATGTGTCGACCTGATTCTGAATCAAAGCTTTCATTGATATTGTGATCAAGTTTGAAAATTGTTCCCTGACAACTCATGCACAAGCACTATTGCCTTCTTTTCAAAAACAATCACTCTTCTCAGATTATGTGCTCCCCTCCCCCTTAATATGTGCATGACTAGAAAATGTGATATGCAAAAGATACACAATCAAATTTGCACACAATATTGCATTCAGACAATCACAGGCATTTCATTCAAAAGATGTTATCAATTTTTTTTAAAAAAAATTAGGATTTAATGACCTTTACACAAGGAAGATTATTGGTACTTAGTGGAGGACTTTTCTCACACATAATGATAGTTTCTAGACAAGCTTGACTTGTCCTTCCACAGTTCACCATTTGATATACCAAATAATCATTGCATAAGAAGCCAAATTATTTTCAGTTTCCAAGAATGATTTAGTGCATGTTGCAAATTCCAAGCTCTCTTCTTAAGGATGTGAATCTGTCATTTGCCAAAGTTTTTGTAAAAATATCAGTCACTTGATTTTATGTAGGTATGAATTCTAATTCAATGTTTTTTTTTGCAACCTCATCTCTCAGAAAATGATGTCTGATTTCAATGTGTTTAGTTCTTGAATGTTGAATTGGGTTTTAGAAAGATTGATAGCACTAGTATTGTCACATATAATAGGTGTACATCCAATGTCAATGTTGTAATCAAGCAACTGACTTTTGATCCATAACACTTGAGCTGTATAGCTTCCTGCAGCAACATATTCTGCTTCTGCAGTGGAAAGTGCAACTGAGTGTTGCTTCTTAGATGCCCACGATACCATGCAACCTCCTAGAAATTGACAAAAACCACTATTACTTTTCCTATCAAGTTTACATCCAGCATAGTCAGCATCAAAATATGAAATCAAATCGATATCACAACCAGCTGGGTACCATAAATCCAAATCACATGAATCAGAGAGATATCTAAAAATTCTCTTAACAACAACAAATGACTTTCTTTAAGACTATATTGAAATCTAGCACAAAGACAAACACTAAATTGTATGTCAGGTCTACTTGCAGTAAGATATAGAAGAGAGTCAATCATACCTCTATACTGTTTTGCATCAATCAATTTACCTTTCTCATCACTGTCCAGTTTGATACTTGTGCTCATAGGAGTAGATGTTGGCTTGGCTTGTTCAAATTAAAATCTCTTTAGTAGCTCTTTGACATATTTCGCTTGATTAATAAAGAATCCATCTTTAAATTGTTTAAACTGTAAGCCAAGAAAAAATTGTAGCTCTCCCATAAGACTCATTTCAAACTCACTGTGCATGTGTTTTGAAAATTATTCACACAGTGAAGGGTTAGTGGAACCAAAAATGATGTCATCCACGTATACTTGAACTACAATTATGTGATTGTGGACATATTTCGTGAAAAGAGTTTGGTCCACCTTACCTCTGGAGTAGTTTTTACTAAGACTTCTCTCTCTCTAGCATCCTAGAGAGAGAAGCTCTGGGGATTGCGCCTCTCCCTGTGTGTGCCCGGGATCCCCCCCGCCTTCCGGCGGAGGGTGGACTTCCCCTCCGGTGAGGGAGGAGTCCCTGTCCGGGCAGCCACCAGTTGGAACTCCTCCATCTGGGGTCTACCATTCGAGAGCTGTGAGCGTTTTGGGAGTTGTGCGGTGCTTGGCTTAGAAGAATGGATGCTCCTTCTGCAGGGGGTCCGCCTTCTTCCCCAAGAGTTAGCTGTGCAGCTGCTGTAGTTCCTTCTTCCTCGGGCCTTGACAAGGATCGGGTGGCAAGAAAGGGGAGGTCTTCTTCGTCAACGAGATGGAGGTCTCGTTCAAGAGGTCCTGCGGAGGTGTCATCTGCACCTAAAACATAGGCGAGTCTATTCTCTGCTCCTTCTTCTAGCGAGAGCTCTCATGCTTTATCATTTATTGCTCCGTCCATTTTAGAGAACAAGAAAATTGATGTTTGCGACATGGAGGACATTGAGGAACTTCAAGGTGCATGGGATCGCACCATTGTCGGGTACGTTGTTGATCTTAAAATATCTTTCATGCCTCTTTCTTCTTACATTAAGAGTCGATGGGGGGTGGTGGGTTTCGACTTGCACCTCTTAGAAAATGGCTTTTTCTTATGCAAAATGGATAATGAAGAGGATGTTACCCGTATCCTAGAAGGGTTCTGGTCGATCCGAGGTCATCCTATGATTCTTAGGAGATGGGAGAAAGGATTGAGGATGGAGTTAGAGAGTTTGAAGAATATTCCAGTGTGGGTTTCTATTCACAGCCTACCTATTCATCTCTGGTCCAAGAAGTTTATCTCAAAGCTTTGCAGCACAGTGGGAGAGCCGCTCTTCATGGACAGACTGACTGCTGAAAGGAAGCGATTATCCTATGCTCGCGCCTGTGTGATGGTTTCTTCAGAGGTTGAACTCCCGAATCATATCTGTTACAAGGATCTTGATGGATCGCAGCATGACCTTCAAATTTCGTACTCTTGGAAGCCGAGAAGATGTGGAGGGTGTGGGATGTTCGGCCACCTCCATGGCCAATGCAATTCCGCCCCAATCACAAGTTCAAAATCATCCCATCAGGTCTATCGCAAGAAGGAACAACAACCAAATCACAATCTTTCCTCCTTGATCATGATTATGGAAAGTCTGCAAGAGGCTAACAAGGAAGGGGCGATTCCAAAAGAGAAAGTAGCAGTAACAAAGGAAGTTGTGAATGGTGAGACACATAATAGGTTTTCTATCCTTGCTGGTAAGGAAGTGGTTAAAGCAAATGAGGAAGGTGAGTTGGTTGATCACTATGTTGTGGAGGCTGGTCCTCATAATGTGCAAGTTGCGCTCAAAGGTAGGGAAATAGATTTAGAAAGGGTTGAGATCCATAAATCTAAGGAGGCGGGAATGGTTTCTCTGGAAGGAAATTGTGATATTAAAGTAAGGAAGGAGGTATCCTTACCTCCCCCATGCATGCACAATTCGAATCTTTCAATAGAAATTAATGAGGCTGAGATTTTATCAAGGATTTCCAAGGCAAGCAAGGGTTTATCTAAAGAAGGGAACAAAGATTCTAACAAATCTCCTGGAAGCATGGATGACACAAATAGACGATTTGCTTGTTTGAATGCTGTGGACGAAATTGACAGAAGGAAAAAAGGCAACCAAGGATCGCAAGTGCATGGAGCTTCTTCCAAATTAAAATCCAAGGATCTGAAACATGGGATCCAGCTACGAAATTAATGTCTTTCCTATGAAGATAATTAGTTGGAATGTAAGAGGACTTAACAAAGTGTCAAAGAGAATGGAGCTCAGAAAAATCATTAGTCAGAAGAAGTATGATATTGTTATCCTTCTGGAAACTAAAATCAAAGCCACTAATGTCGACATTTGCAAAGCTCAAATCTGGGGAGAAGCCAACATTATTCATAACAGTCATTGCTCTAATGGGAGAATTTGGGTCCTTTGGAATCCTTTAATTTACACTCTGACTGCAGTCGAAGCTGTGGACCAGCTTATTCATCTTCGTGGCACCCACCTGACTTCGGGGGAAGTCTATTATATCTCTGGCATCTATGCTTCTAATTACCATCATGAACACCTCCTACTTTGGGATGCTCTTATCAACCATTCAAAGCATTCTATTGGTAACTCACCATGGATTGTCATGGGCGACTTCAACTGCATTCGTTATACTTCTGAGAAGAGTGGTAGGAATCCCGTTCCTCATCATATGTTATCCTCCTTCAATGACATGATTATTAAAGCTGGTCTTATGGACATAAAATTTGTGGGGAATGTGCTCTCTTGGTCCAACTGTTCTACTGGTGATAGGAGAATTGCTGCTAGATTGGATCGTTGTCTCATAAACGATCAATGGTTATCTATGTATCCGGAAGGTTTGGTTGACTACAGCTCCACTTATTTTTCTGATCACTCCATGTTAATTGTGCAAACCTCTAAATTCAACAACTATGGACACAAACCATTCAAAATTTTTGATATGTGGACTAGACATCCTAGTTTCAAGGATATTGTTAATAATGCTTGGCAATAGGACTTCATGGGCTCTCCTACTTATATTCTTTGTAAGAAGCTTAAAGAGGTGAAAATTGCTTTGCGCAAATGGAACAAAGAGGAATTTGGTGATGTAAATGACTCCATGAAGAAGTTTCGAAACTCTCTCTCTGATGTTCAATCTCAACTTCAGCAAACTCCCTCGGATCATCAGCTTATTGATAAAGAGAAGGAAATCAAAATGGAATATCTTAAAGCTATGGAAATAGAGGAAGCTTTTTACAAACTGAAATCGAAGCAGCATTGGTTATCATTGGGGGATAGTAACACAAAGTTCTTTCATGCTTCTTTTAAAGCCAGACGAGCGATAAATACTATTACTAGATGCAAAGATTTGAACAGAAATGATATTGTGGACATGGAGCTGATCAAGCAACACTCGGTGAATTTCTTTTCATCCTTGTTAAACCAATCTTCCCAAGATTGGAGTCATGTCACTATTGAACCAAGACTAAAGCTGGACAACCCGGAGCATCTTTCTATGGAGATCACGGGAGAGGAAATTAAGAAGGTGGTCTTTCAATCTCCTAAAGGTAAAAGCCCAGGCCCGGATGGGTTTCCTGCAGATTTTTTTCAGTATTCTTGGGATATTGTAGGTGACCAGGTGGTGGAAGCTGTTCAACACTTCTTTCAGAATTCAAGAATGCTGAAGCAGCTTAATTGTACTTTCATTGCATTGATCCCCAAATCTGATGGAGCTGACTCCTTTGATCAGTATCGGCCTATATCTCTTTGCAACTTTGTTTACAAGATCATTTCTAAGATCCTGGCTAACCGCTTGTAGACTGTTATTCATAAAATAATTAGTCCAAATCAAGCTGCTTTCATCAAAGGAAGATCAATCCAAGATAACATTCTCATTACCAATGATATTGTCAAAGACCTTCAATCCAAATCAAAAGGTAATATTATGTGTTTCAAGGTTGATCTGAAAAAGGCATTTGATTCGTTGAATAGAGATTTCATTTATTATATGATGACCAAGATGGGTTTCCCGGAGAAATGGATTAATTGGATCAGAAATTGTATTGAGAATCCTACTTACTCGGTTCTCCTTAATGGTTCTCCCACGGGTTTTTTTAATGGTAACAATGGGGTTCGGCAAGGAGATCCTTTATCTCCTTACCTTTTCACCATTGCCATGGAGGGGTTATCTTGTCTCATGGAGGATGCTGTTCTAAAAAGCAACATTAAGGTTCCTTCGGTTGGTAATATGAAGCTTTCTCATGTTGTTTTTTCTGACGATCTGATTATATTCTTAAAGAATGATATTCAATCTGCTGTTAATCTCCGAAGTGTGTTTAATGAGTTTGCAATTTGTTCTGGTTTGAAGCTGAACCATGATAAAAGTAAGCTCTTTATTGGTGGAGGTGTAAAGAACAAGGAGGAGTTTCTTCAAATTCTGGAAGTTGGGGAAGGGTCTTTACCTGTTCCATACCTTGGTTTGCCTCTCATATCCTCTTCCATTAAGAAAGTGCACTGTATTCCCCTCATTGACAAGATCACTAAAAGACTCAATGCTTGGAAAAATAGACTTCTTTCTAAGGCGGGAAGACTTGAATTAATCAGATCTGTTTTACAATCTTATTCCATCTATTGGAGTTCGGCCTTTATTCTTCCAAATGGGCTTCTCACCCAAGTTGAAAATATGATCAGAGATTTCTTCTGGAAAGGTTGCTCCGACAAAAAGGTGATGCATACTGTTAAGTGGAGCATGATCTGCAGGCCGAAGAAGGAAGGAGGATTGGGCATTAGGAGATTGAAAGATTGGAACCGAGCTGCTTCTGTCAAGAATCTGTGGGATGTTTTGCAAAGAAGAACTTCAATTTGGATTGACTGGCTGTATAACAAGTACTTACATAGAGATAACATCTGGTTGATCAAATGCAAATCCTATTATTCCAGTGCTTGGAAAGGTGTCCTCAAGGAAAGAGAGTCGATGCAAGATCAGATAACTTATTATATAGCTGATGGTTCTACATTTAACATGTGGTACGAACCTTGGCTGGATGGGAAGAGTATTTTTCAGATGCATGGAGACAGTATTCGTCAACATCTTGGGGCAGGTAACGACTTCAATATTGGTGATTTCATTAATCTTGGCAATTGGAATTTGCCGCCTCCTACTTCTTATGAAATGCTTAGTCTATGGCCTACTATTAGGCAAACTACCATTCATCCGGGGCAAGGAGATAAAATCTTATGGAAGCATAATGGGGGAAAATTTTCTATTGCTTCAGCTTGGAATGCTATACGAGATCACCATCAAGAAGATCACCACCATTTATGGATTTGGGCGAAGCCAGGAGCACAAAAGTTTAACATTTGTCTTTGGCAAGCAGCAAAAAATAGTTTATTGACCCAAGATCATTTGAAAAGAAAAGGAATTCAGTTGGCAAATCAATGTACTCTTTGTAATAAGCATGAGGAAAGCAATAATCACCTCTTCTTTAACTGTCATTACAGCAGATGGATTTGGAAGCAAATTATCTACAGATTTCAGTTTGGAAGACCCCCTGAAGATACACTGGATAAGGAACTTCTAAAGCTCAAAGACAACTTTCCGTATCAAAACATGGTTTGGAAGCTTGCCCAATTAGCGCTCAAGACAACTGTGTGGTGGATTTGGCGTGAGAGATGCATTAGGATTTTTGAAGGAAAAAACAGATCTAAAATGCAGCTTCTAATAAGTATCTTGTTTGATATCAAGATTTGCATGGAGGAGGTTAAGTTGAAACAACCATCCAAAAGGGAGAAGGAGATTATGAAGCAATACAATATTTCTGTAATTTAGTTTTTCTCTGATCTTCTTCCTTTTCAGATTTGTCTACTCATAGTCTACAGCCTGTGTAGTCATGAGTTGTTCATCATGGAAATCTTAATGTTGAGGACGGTGGAGTGAGACCATTTCACCTCCTTGAGGTAGGGTGCACTCTCCTGTCCTCCATTAAGAGTTTTCCTACTATGCTGCACTTTCTTAGTCGGCATGGCTTTGTACATTCTTCATCCTCAATATAATTTTATTTACCAAACAAAATTGCTCAATCTGTCATACCATGCTCTTGGTGCATGTTTCAATCCATAAAGAGCTTTGTGCAATTTGTAAATATGGTTAGGTTTATCAGGAATTTCAAATCCAAGTGGTTGTGCAACAAAAACTTCTTATTTAATGTAACCATTTAGAAAAGCAGTTTTGACATCCATTTGAAGCAGTTTGAAGTTGTTGGAACATGCATATGCTAACAAAATTCTCACTACCTCTAGCCTAACTACTGGTGCAAATGATTCTTCAAAATCTACCCCAAATTCTTGATTGTAGCCTTTTGCAACCAATCTAGCTCTATTCCTAACCACTTTCCCTTCTTCATTTAACATATTCCTAAACACCCACCTAGTTTCAATTATTGAAATTTCTGGATTTTTATGAACTAGGCTCCAAACATTGTTCATCTAGAATTGATTTAATTCTTCATGCATTGTCTCTACCCAACAATTGTCTTTTAAGGCTTCTTCAATATTCTTAGGTTCCACTCGAGATATGAAGGCCATTTGATCTTGTTCAATGATATTTTCTGAAATGTGATCTAGTTTGAACTTTGTCGTCTACATTTCCTACAACATTTTCAAGAGGGTGATCTTTAGAGTACCTGAAATTGACTTCTGTCAATGTGCTAACTTTTTTTGTTGGCCTACTCTGATCTAGTGTCGACCCTTTGTTGTGATGTGCCGACACACCTTCATTTTCAGGTACTTCTTCTGTTTCCAATGACTGATCTGATTCCTTCACAAGGATGTCTGCATCATCTTCTTGGTTTCTGCAAAGACGACATGTGGAGTTTCCTCCACAGTTCTTGATTCATTATTGAAGACTCTATATGATCTTGATTGTTCAGAATAACCTAGGAAGATACCTACATCACTTTTCTTTTCAAATTTATCTAAATCTTGCTTATCATTGTTGTGAATGAAGACTTTACTTCCAAAGACTCTAAAGTAAGCAATGTGAGGTTTTTTACCTTTCAGATCTCATAGAAAGTTTTCTTTAGTCTTACCATAACTCTGTTAAGAATGTAACTTGAGGTGTTTACAGCTTCTGCCCAAAAACTCATTGGAAGATAATTTTCAATTAACAAAGTGCGAGCCATTTCAACTAATGTCTTATTTTTCCTTTCAACTACTCCATTCTGTTCGGGAGTTTTTGGTGAGGTAAATTTATGATCAATTCCTTTGCTCATGCAAAAATCAAAGAATAAGTTGTCAAATTATCCTCCATGATCAGTGAGTATGAAGTAATTTTATTTGTGTTTCCTTGCTCAATCTTATTGAAGAAATTCTGAAAATTCTCAAAAGTATCACTCTTGTGAGATAGAAAGAACGCCCAGGTAAATCTAGAGAAATCGTCAACAATCACAAACCCAAACCGATGTCCACTAAGACTGAGTGTCCTAGTAGGATAAAAAAGATCCATATGCAACAACTTAAAAGGTTTTGAAGTCATTATAGGTGCAACAAATTTGAATGATTTTCTAGTTTGTTTACCTTGAGTGTATGTAGAACAAACAATTGTAATTTTCTTTTTCTTTATTTTAGGGAGTCCATTCACAAGAGTATATCTAATCAAAATTTTCAAAACATTTTCACTAGCATGACCCAGCCTACGATGCCAAAGTGAAAACAGATCATGTTGATTTGCAACCAAACAAAGATTTTCATTTTGTTGTTCATTCAAGTCAACTAGATAGACATTATTGATTCTTTGACCAAGAATTTTGATTTTTTCAAATTCTTTATCAACAATTTCACATGAATCAGAATCGATTATTACCTTAAGCCCTATGTCACACAATTGACAGATACTTAGCAAATTATGATCAGGCCTTTAACTAATAACACATTTTCAACGGAGTTTGATAAATTCTTACCAACATTTCCTGTAACGGTACGGCAGTTCGGATCCGGGTTTATCGGGTCTACGTGTGGTGCGCTTGACCAAGAGAAGGTCAGTGGGCTGTTTGTGTGGTTTCTATGCACAGGGTGAGCAGTGTGGGCCGGTTATGACAGCTCATTTCCATTGCTGGTTCACTGTCTAGAATCGAGGCGGAGGAAGGCGACGCGATTATGAACGCGTCGGCCTTGCTGAACGCGATTCCAGGAACCACCTCTGTGGCACGTGGCACAGGTTTCTGTTTGGCGTCGGACAGGGGGGATGCGTTTAAAGGGTTTAAACGTGGCGTCTGCCCTGGACGCGATTTCGATCAATGTGTTAAAAGCTTCGTTTCAGCTAGACAGGGCAGAGGATGCTCTGTTCGGCGCAGGGGAGATGCTGTGAAGCTTCTCCAGCGGATTTCGGTGGTTTTTGACTTCCGGCGGTCCGTACGGCATGGGAACCACGCGAGGACGACGGTCGGAGAGTGGGTGTGCCGTTGGCGAGGAGGTTTTGACGTTCTTCAGCTTCTCTCAACTGGTAGGGAGACTTCCTACCTTGTGTTACTGTTTTAAAGCATGTTTGGATTTGGGACTAAGGGTTGAAACATGTGTGGGTGGTGTGCTATGGTTTGGAAATGTGTTTACTGGTTAGATTTGAAGTTTGGTCAGCTTATGTGCGGTGTGGGGTTCGGTCTGTGAATTGATGTCACAGACGAACTAGAGTCGCGTCGGGTGTCCCTGCCGTGATTCGTTGAACACGTCACGTCGCGACGATGTGTTCTGCTTTCCGATGTGTTCGTTAAGTCGGTTGTCAGGTCGCGACGTTGTGGTCTTTCGCGTTAGCGTTAAATGCGGCGACAAGGTCGGATGCGTCTTAGATGTTGACCGATGGTTTGACCGATCGAGCTTTGTGGCGTCGTGTCAGGCTGACGCGAGCTGGTTGCGTCACTAAGGCATGTCGCGACAGCCTTTTGAATAGCGTCTGAAGGGGCCGACGCGACATGGTCGCGGTCCTTGGCCCTGCTGCGACAAGGTTTGGAATGGCGTCCAAACTGATTAACGCATTTTGTAAGGCGTCGACAGTTGTCGACGCGTTTTGGCTTCTGTGGTGGTTCTGCATTAGGTGTTGGGCAATGAAGGTCTGATGTAGACCTAGCCCGGGTTTGTGGTAATGTTTAATGGTTAATGTGTATAGATTAAACGTGTGATCTTGACGGTTATGTGATGACCCCGTTAATGAGTGGTAGTGTGTAGGATGGCTTGAGGGTCACAGGGTGACCGATGATAAGCCATTCCTTACACTTGAGTTCTGTGAGTTGTGTATGTGTCGGCGTTGGTTGGCTTGAAGGTCACATGGTGACTGTTGACAACCTACGCTTGACACTTGTATACTGAGGTTTATAATAAAGGATCGTATACTGTGCTTTGTGTGCTTACCGAGTCTGGTGGTCCGGCGCCTAATCCGGAATACCTCTCTAGTCGGTTACCCTAGCACCGGGTGCTTAGGACTTGTCCAGGTACGTGTGTACCATAGAGGTCTAAGTCGTCTTCTTGGACACCCTTCTCTTGTG
The DNA here is from genome assembly GCA_014218235.1 of Colocasia esculenta. Classification (NCBI taxonomy): domain Eukaryota; kingdom Viridiplantae; phylum Streptophyta; class Magnoliopsida; order Alismatales; family Araceae; genus Colocasia; species Colocasia esculenta. The sequence continues at coordinate 36,274,920 of CM024764.1, forward strand.
CTTTAGTAGTACGTCCGGCTGAGGGAAAAGACGACTAGGGACAGCAACTTATGTTTGTGGGTATGCAGTCGCTTGTAGCACGCTCGTGGTTGAGGGACGGACACCAGTAGTCGACACTGGTCCCTAGCTAGTCTTGTTCTAGTGCCTCACTTTAGGGTTCTCGGCTGGAGTCTCTAAAGGTGTCAGGCTTGGGCCTGCAGGGTGTGTGACCTGCAAGTTGTGGTGGTTAGTTAGTCTCCACTGTTCTTGGCCTATTGTTGTGGAGCGGCAGTTGGACCTTCCGTCCGTGACTGCGAGACTAAGAGGTAGTTCTTGTGCTTTGTTATTTGGGTTGGATACTGGCGTCATGAACCAGTATTCCGTTCCCGAGTGGTGGCGTCGTCTCCATACCAACTTGTGTTTGACCACTGGTTGTGGTTTGTGTGTGAACCACTGGTTAAGGTTATAATCGTAAAACTGTTAACCGTTGTGGTGTGCCCTGGAGGTGGCACAGTTCTGTGGTTCAGTGTTGTACCTCGTGGTAGCAGGTACATGTACCCCTTGTGGGTAGAGTTGTGTTGTGGTACGTGAGTTCGACCTTAGCTGGTGTTGAGGCGAGACCGTGCGTACTGTGGAGGTCTTGTGGTGTGACTCTCCACGTGTTAAATAGATTGGTTTCCGATTACGATGTGGTTTACGGGTGTTGGCTGGTTGTCACCAATCCCGATGCTCCGTGTGTGATGGTTAGCCTGTGAGACCGTAGCCTAGGCAGTGGTTTGTTGGTAAGGCTTGTGGTCGAGGTGTGTTGATTGAAGGGTGGACTAGTGGTGTTAAGCTAGTCTTGTGTTTCCCTTTACTTTTCAAGGACCGGGGTTTTGCCGGTGTGTTTATGATTAGTTGTAGTTTAACATGCTTGTGTGTGCATGTTATATTTCAGTTTCCGATGTTGCCAGTGAGACCCCTTTGGGGTTGAGGTCTCTTGTGTAGTTGTGTTTTCGTTGTGGGAGGTCTCTACTGAGCCAGTGACTTGTTGAGGCTCACTCCCTTACAATCTGTTTCAGGTGTTGGCCGACTTAGCAGGCGTTGGCTGATTCGGCATGGTTTACGCAGAGTAGTGCGGACTTGTACCACCAGCAGTAGAGTAGTTGAGTCGTTTGAGCTTGTGCTCCCTCGGGGTATGCCCCAGGTAGTTGTACTCTTTAATTGGACATGTAATAAATGTAATTGTGGACTGTTGTACATTGTGGTTTACAGTTATATACACTTGTACTTTCCTGTGTAATATACTGTAATTGTGATCTTTTATATTCGTACAGGACATATGTTTGTGATATCCCTTGTGAGACTTCGGTCCGTTCATGGGAGACGGATCTGGATATGGACCCTTATTGGGTATAGATATCCAGGGCCGTTACATTTCCTGTGCCGATGATTTGACCTTTATTTTTACCTCCAAAAATTACCTGACCCCCATCATTCTCAACCAATTAATAGAATTTTTCTCTGTCTCTGGTCATATGTCTTGAACTGCCAGTGTCGAGGTACCATTTGTCTTTCTTGTGGGCTGTAAGGCATTCTTCCTGCGATGGAATTTAGAAGGAAGATTTTGGTATCCAAATTACTTTGGGTCCCATTAGTTTTTTCAATTCACTAACAATATGCCTTGGAATCCAAACTTTTTTACTCTACATGCATTCATGTTAGATCTGCAATTTGAATCAGAGTGCCTAATTTTTTTACAAATTTTGCATGACATGAATTTATGGGATGTAAAAATTTTATCAGTTTTCTAATGAAGAATAGATCTGACAACTTGCTTCATGTTCTGTTGATCATTGAAATGAACTCTTCCATGTTGAATTTGTGTTCTGAAATTTTTAGATTGATCCTCACTTTTGTGTTTTGAATTCAATGATTGTTTCTCTTGAGTATTTATTCCAAGTTGATGGTAAGAAGATGTTCCTTTAACAAAATATGTTATCAATATCTGCCCAAATTTCTTTTTGCTTTCAGATTGAAAACCTAATCCATATTTTGTAGTGTTCATTTGAACCCCTAAGATTGCATCTAGATTTTGTTTTTCTTTGACAAATTTTGACAGAGTATCCTTCTTATCATGCAATTCTTTTTGTGTATTTTTTAATTCTTCTTGAAGCAATTCTTTTTCTCTCTTGAGCTTTTCAGTCTCATTAACCAGAATATATTTTTCTCTTTCAGCATTTTGACACCTTTCCTTTACATTATCAAGTTTCTCATTAAGAATTTCTTTTTCATTTTTCAAATTAACAATTTCATTATTCAGAAGATTGATTTGTTCAGTATTTAGAGAGTCATGCACAATACTGTTAATTTTCTTTTTCATTGACTTATTTTCAGATTTATACTCAATAATTTCTCAAACAAGGTAGCATAGGCTTCTTCCCAGTCATCAATAGAAAAATCTTCAAATGAAAATTTTACCTCTGTGTTTTCTTGCAATGAAACATGTAATTTCTTCATCATTAGATTCACTATCTTCTTGTTTTTCCTCATCTTCATCACTCCAGGTAGCTAACATAGCTCTGGTCTTCTTGAACATTTGGTTTTTCAATTTTCTTTTCAAGTCAGGGCATTCTCCTCTCATATGCCATTGTTTCCTACATTCATAACAAATAATGTCAGTCTTTTTATTTAACTTAATTTTCTTATTGAACTCTGGTTTCTCAGAGAAATCTTTCTTAGTGAAGGGCTTGGATTTACCTTTCCCTTTCTTTCTTAGGAATTTCTTGAATTGCCTTGTCAGTAAGGCCATTTCACTATCATTTTCTTCATCAGAGGATTCATCACTGTCATCATAACTTTCAATAATATTTTTGGAGCTAGATGTTGCTTTCAATGTTATTGGTTTCTTTGAAATCATTACAGATGCATTCCTTTTCAAATTGATTTCATAAGTCATCAAAGACCCTATTAGCTCATCTAATTGCATGGTGAACAAATCTTTGGAGTCTTCAATAACAGTGGCTTTTATGTGCCACACAGATGGAAGGGACCTTAGTATCTTCCTTACATGGTCACTGTTAGAGTACTCCTTTCCAAGACCCTTAAGACCATTTACTATTAGCATGAATCTAGCAAATATTTCAGATATTGTTTCATCATTTTTCATCATAAACATCTCATATTTAGAAACCAACATACGTGTCTTTATTTCTCTTACCTCAGAGGTTCCCTCATAAATAAGTTGAAGTTTGTCCTACATTTCCTTTGCAGACTTACATGAGGAAACTCTGGATTATTCCTTGGGATGGATAGCACACTGCATCATGTTCATTGCACTCCAGTTGCTTGTAGATTTTCAAATTTGTTCTTTGGTCCATATGTCTTCATCTTCTGGCAGCTCAGCAGGACCTTTGTCCACAATTTTCCAAAGTTCATAATCTTGTGCTCTCAGGAACACCTGCATTCTATTTTTCCAATATGAATAATTAGTTCCATCAAAGAATGGAGGTCTAGTGACTGAGTGACCCTCAGTTAGGGGTGTTCATAATTTGGTCCAACCCGAAAAACCAAACCGAACCGACCGGGTTGGGCATCCAACTGGTTCAGTTTGGTTCCAGATTGTGGAACCGAAATAAACCGAATATATATATAGCATATATATTATTTACTCAAAAATTATGTAGGCCAGTTGGTAAGCAAGGCCGCAGGTCATCCACCGCCTTCGGCAGTGGGAGGAGTTTGATTCCTCCCTTCCGCAACAGGTTTCTTTTATGAAAAATGTAAGGCCCTCGAATTTTGTTGCATTATTGTATTGCACGTAAATAATTCATGTTGTGTATGTACATATGTAAATATCTATGTAAGTACTAGTTAGTATACTTATGTATGCATGTGTATAAGTTAGTTGTAAATAATGTATGAATGGTATGATGGTAGTGTGTACATGATAACATATACATATGGCACATATATAGGTATAAGATGAGCATGGTTTCTGCATGTTTTAGAGTTATGGCCGAAGGCCAACTTGGCGTCAATATCAATAGACGTCGATGTTGTGTCGGCGTCAACCCTATGGACGCCAACACTAAGTCCAGCGTCCAGCGATGTGAACGCCAATTTCTCTGACCTGCATGCATTGCAGAGCCCAGAATTTCGGGAACAAGCTACCCCAACCATTGGGGAGCTGTCTTCAACGGTCTGAAAGTCCTCTTGTCCGACCTGCGTGAGAGGAGAGCTTCCCCTCCTCTATATACAAGCCCTTCTTGCAACCCTCAGCCCTCTCTTGGCCCTTTGCAAAGAGAAGAAGACAAACCCTAGTTTCTGTGAGAAGGACCTGACTTTGCAAGCCTAGATCTGGGGATTTGGAGCTTCATCCGGCCATCTACAATGACTGGGAGATAGCTGGAGCATCAGGGAAGGCTTCCCCGATCTCGCTTTGGTGTCTACATCAATCAAGAACCCGGAGGAAGGTGTCTTTGGAGGCTTCTTGGGACTGCCCAAGGAGAGCTTCACCGCCATTTTAGATCCCTTGGAGTATTTTTCAGAGGCAAGTAACACTTACACTCCGTCCATGTAGATGTCAAGTAGGGTTTTATAAATTTTATGTAATTTTCCTCGTGTCCTAGATCCCCCTTTCACCTTTGCATTTGGAGTTCGGTCTGTGTTTCTGCACAGACAGGAACTTGGCGTCAATGCCCTTGACGCCGAGATCCATGGTGTGCGTCCAGCGATCTTGCCGTCCACTCTTGGAACGGCCAGAGACCGCCGTTAAGTTCTCCAGGACAAAACAGTGAGCTGTTCTTCCTGGCATATTTGATTAATTTCGACGTGTTTTGCGATGAGGATATAATGTAACTCTTATATGCTATGTATACTAGCTAATGTGATGAATGGGAGAATGAATGAACATTTATTTTGTGGGTGGTTGAGTTTATTCGTCTATCTAATGTGTATACGAAAAGAATGACAATGTGTATTCACCATGATCCTAATGATCCGTGGCAAAGTTTTGTTGCCCAAATTTGTTAGACCATGTATGCATGATCCTATATGTACTCTGAGTTTCTGACATTTTTCCCCATGCTTGTATGGTTATTGAAATTTCTGTTTTGGGAAATAGAAATCATGCATAGGTCATGTTAAATTTCAGTAAATTGCATGTTGCTCGATAAATTCAGGAATAAATTCTGTGACCCTGTGCATGTTAGGGTGCAGACAGTGAGTTGTTAAATTTGTGATTATGCTCAACTCCATGTTAATTTGCATTATGAATAGTAATGAGAATTGATGTTAAATTTTTTGTAACTTCATTTTGAGTCAGAAAAATCTGAAAATTTTCATGTGGAATCATAAACCTGAGATCAGCATGTGGTTAAATTTTCAAGTCGTTTGGACAACTATATAGTGAAATATGAATTTTTCCATGCGAGAAATGTGAAAAGAAAAATGCATGCTAATGTGGGAATAATGTGACATGTGTGTGTGATCTGATTTGTGCAAATTCTGAACATGTAATCCCTGTTAACTGTAGAATCATGTTAGGAAAATAGAGCCCTTGTGTGAGTGAGAAAATGAATGAGAGGCAAGTGTCATGTGTAAAGATATGTGTTAAAAATCGGTAAATGTGTAAATTGTGCCAAGTGTGACACTGCTTCCATAGAGGGCAGTGGAACCGTATCAGGGAAAAGTTCCCCTGGGAAGGTTCAATGTGTTGTGATCCTAAGGGCATTAGGATGAAATCCTGGAGGTGGACAAGTACCACTGGTTAGGGTGGAGATTTGTTCTCCCGGTCTGCGCAGTCCAAGAGTCGTCACTGCATTGCCTAAGTGACGTCTATGTGTATGTGATGTGATGTGTCCTTCTTATGGTGGTTGAGACTATGTGTCACGGCACTAAAGTGTAAAATGTGAAATGTGAAATGTGATAGTGACCATGTGCAAATTGTGTAGTGTGAACAATGTGTAAATGTGCAATGTGTAAAGTGTGAATAAGAAATTGTGTAAAAATGTGAAACCAAAATGTGAGGATGTGAAATTGGAAACCCATGATATGATGATCTGAAATCATGTTAGAACAACAACATAAATGTGGTCATGATTTTGTGCTACATGTGTACAATGCGTAGAATCCATGCTAGGGACAATCCTTACTTATGTGTAAACCATTCCATGTGTGTGTGCTCTCATGTTGTGGTTTGAATGAGAACATAGCTTTCATGTGTTAGACTGTAAAGTGTTAAACCACATCAAAACAGCAAGCTTAAAGCATGTAAAATGGTTATGTGCGTGAGTATGAATGAGTAGTAACCATGTTAGCAATGTGTTCTTTCATGTATGTAAGCTACTCATGCTAGATTGCTCTCATGTTTTAGTTTAAATTGAAAGTAGATCTTTCACATGTAGGAATGATTAGAGAGCATATGATAGGAGATTTTGATTTAGAAAATTTGAAAGCATGAATCATGTGTTCATTAGTAGAATTTCCAAGATAAGGTTGTCAATTTCAATGTCATGCATGCTATATGTTGTGTCTTGTAAATGTGTATGTAAAATCTGCTATGATATGTGCATGTATGGTAGGTGTAGTGTTATTTGCTGAGTCTTTTAGACTCATTACTTGCTTCGGCGTACATGTGTAGTAGGTGACACACCTTTGGAGGAGACCGTGGAAAGCGACTCCGAGCGCGGGGAGTAGCTAGTTTGGTGGAGCTTAGTCGTGACATTTTGGCATTTTGATGTATGTAATTGCAACATTGTACTAGCATTATCATGGAAAAGTGTATGAGTGTGAACAATTATGTATTTGATTTTCAGCAAGTTAATTATGTGGACTTTTAGTTCTTAAATGTTATCGAATCATGTATGTTAAATGTGGATGATGAATGAAATGAAGACAATGGTTCTTTTACTTCCGCTACTCTGTTCTTATATTCACGTGTATCTCAGCTGAATGTTATTGTTGGGTAAATGTCCCACTGTGGCAACGTTCACTATATCGACGCGGGTTGGTATAACCGTACCGAAATAATGAGGGTCGCTACAAAAAAACATGTGTAAAAGTGAGATTTTTTTGTCCAAAATCAGATTCAAACCCCAAACCCATGGATATAATAGCCCCCGTCCTAACCACCCAGCCAAGCATGCGGTTTTGTATTACATGGCATTAGACTTCAAGTATTTCGGTTCAGTTTTGGTTTACCCAAAAAATGGGGTGAACCGAACCGGACCATGTACACCCCTACCCTCAGTCACAAACCCCTTGTTAACATCCATAGCTAGACACTCTTGATCGTTAGATCAAACACCTGTCAGGTGCAAAGAGAACCTGCTCTGATACCAAATAAAAAGTTACGGAAGATAGCTATGAAGAAATCTAGAAGGGGGGGGGGAGGTTGAATATATTTCTATTAAATTAAAATGAAACACTTATCAGATTAAAAATCTATGAGAATTATATAGTACTGAGTTATGCACAGATTCAAATCATAGTAGATAGAGCAAGTGAGGTGTGAATCTACAAATTACGAAATGATATCATACTGAATAACAAATGTGCCTATCAATCATCTAATGTTAAGATAAATCAATCCACAGTGACACATAGATTTAGGGTGGTTCGGATTACACGATGTGTGTATCCTACATCTACCATCCACACACACACACAAATATGCTTATATAGTCAGTTCAAATAGAACACACAACACACACACACAATTTGAGATGATCGAAATCTCAAATTAGAACACACACATGAAATTGAGCAGAAGGATATCTCATATTTCACACTACACACATAATGATTTGAAGTTGAGATGTAGAACCAGTTGAATGACAAGAAGTTGTAGAACAGATGAAACTGGTTCGAATTTCCCCCTTTGTGCTTCCAACTGAAACTTCTGAATTCCAGCTTCAGCCTGATGATGTAGACTCCTGACTTTGAGAATTCAACTTTATCCTTGATCACTCACAGCAACTCGATCTCCAATTCTTCAGATCTGGAGCAGCATCAACCTTCAGATGAGACCTCTGTCTAGCCGCCGCTTTCTGGTTCTTGGGAATGAAGAGACTGGTGTGTGTTGCCCCAAAAACGTAAGGGCATTTATAGTCCCATGTATCCATGTGGTACCTTGGAGTGTGGGGGCACAGAATTCCTGCTCAAAAGTTCCTGGATCAAAATCTAACACGTGACCAAGAAATTTAGATTCTGGATCATCAATCGAAGTGTGTCGACACAGTCAAGTTATGTGTCATGCTGCACTGTCAACATTGGAAGTTAACCTATGTCGACTCATACTTGACTTGTGTCGACACACCTGACTAAATCCTCAAAATATGGCTCTCTGGGCTGTGTCGACACTGTGACAGAAGTGTGTCGACACCACTGACTCCATTATTCTGTCTGCTTTTTGAGAACAAAGGATGTGTCGACACATAAGGGACCTGTATCGACACAACTGGATTTACTTCTTGAATTTCTTCACTGGAATTGCTCTTTGTGTCGACACCACTGACCTCATAACACCTTTTTCTCTGAGTTAAACATGAAATATTATGTTAGATATGACTGGAGCAAGGCATTTAAAATTGTATGGATCATAGTTAAACATCATCAAAACTAGAGATCCAACAGAGATGAGGAGGCGTCCTTTGGGCCCGACGATAGAACGTGGTGGTCCTTCTTTGGGTCGGATGATAAGAATGTGATGGGCCGTATTAGGCCCGGGTTTGGAAGAGAGATCCAACACCTCGCATTGCCCACTCATGTTTTAGGGGAGTTTTTAAATATTCCTTTTTTACTATCTTTATTAGATACAACAATATGAATCTATATACACCAGTAACACCACGATTATCCATTTTGACATTTGATTAGATACATGCCACATTACAGTGTTAACATGTTAAAAAGATAATTTGTTAAGAAGTTAGCACAAATTGACTAGTTATTAATATATACTAACCAAGCTAACAATGTTAACCATTGTTAGGAACCTAGAAAGGGGAGTGAATGGGAGTCAAGCCAAAGTTGTGCAATAATTCTAAGTTCACACGTGATAACTTGGATGCAAGTAGGAGAGAAATCAAAACACAAGAAAGTTTATATTAGCTCAACCACCCTTGTGATATGCCTCCAATCCCATCCACTGCTTGGGATTTCACTATTTCTTTTCTTGTAAGTACATTTACTATTTTACTGAGGCCTCGTTTGATAACACTTAATCAACATCTAAAGTCTAAAATATTAAACTTTTAGATTTCAGAATGTTTGATAAAATATTTGAACTAATATCTAAATTAAATCACTTAAATCTAAAAAATCACTTAATCTTTAAGCTAAGAATAATCACTTTTTTCAGACCGTTATCGGCGACTCTCATTGGATCGGCGACCGTAGGCGGCCAGTGCGAGAACCCGACGACTGGCGCAGGATTCTGGTGACCTCCGGTGCAATCCAACAACCAGTGGCCTGTGTCCGAACCCAACGACTGGCGCCAGATTCTGGAGACCTCCGGTGACCAGTGCCGGAGGCGCAGGATTCTGGAGACCTCCGGTGCAATCCAACAACCAGTGGCCTGTGTCGGAACCCAATGACTGGCGCCAGATTTTGGAGACCTCCGGTGACCAGTGCCGGAGGTGACCGAATTCTGATTACTCAATTTTAAAAAATATTTTGATCATTCTAGATTTTGAACCCAAGATTTACTTATTAGAAGTGTAGCATCTTAACCAACTACGCTACAATTGAGATGTTGTTTAAGTTGGTTATCAAACACCTTTTAAGTTATGTCTGATATATATTAAGTTCTTTTTAAATTTTATATTTATAGAATAAATGATAAATAAGATTTAAAATTTAAATGCTAAGCGTTATCAAACACCACCTGAGTCTTGTTCTAGTGTTTAGATCAACAACAACGAGTACCTATCCTTGTTTGATTCTTAACCAAGTGGCGGTGCAACGACCAACACTACTCTCAAGCAACCTTAACCTCGGATCCACGTCGCCTAATTGCCATGAAGTGGAATACAATGCAGATAAATGAAATGAAAGTTTTGTAATAAAGATAAGGCTTTTATATTAGGCAGATTGTGGAGAACAATTAAAGTAGAGAGAGAGAGAGAGAGAGAGAGAGAGAGAGAGAGAGAGAGAGAGAGAGAGAGAGAGAGAGAGAGAGCATAAAAAAGGAGAATGGTGAGCATGACAAATTTCTTAAACTAATGAACTCAGATGACATTTGCTTGCTTGCTTATTTGATGTTGTCTCGGCTCACTGAATAATGAATACTCTTCAATATAATACTCTTCTTTTTGAAAATGGGAAGGTCACAACACTTTGCAAAATTCACTCTTATTCACTTCGGGTTTTTTTTTTCTAACCTTCCAAATGGAGATGGTGTTTCATTTATAATATATTTTATTAGAGAGGTAGAGCTATTCCAGCCCACTAAGACCCACACATTTAAGTATGAGAATGAAGATAATGCCTAGTCATCACCCCTCCCATGTAAATGCGAGTGGGCTAAGCCCATTGACGTCCAGTCTCTCCGGCTCTTGGGACACTAGTGTCAAACTCAAAGTAGGTGAAATTAGCTCCCAAATTCATCATCCCCAAAACGACTCTCTTTCTAATTCCTACCAAAATTGAGTTCTGGACCTCCTGAGCTACAATAAAGCTCAACGCTCGATGTTAATGGCAAGATCATGCTTGTGACTAGACATGCCCCTGTCGTGGTAAGATAAGACCTCTCTCGCAACCAAGCATGCTTTTGCCTTGTCGAGAGATGACATTTCCATCAGCCCATGGCTCTATCCATACCTCATAGGCATAGGGGAGACAGAGTGTCTCTTGCCTAAGGCCATGCTGATCCCACATGTGCCCCCAACTATCCCCATGACCAACCAATATAACTCTCGAAGAGAAGAATAAACATGGAGGATCCTAGACACATGCTTAAAAGAGGAAGATCACACGACCAAGGAAGGTAAGGGATGCATCCTAAACTTACACCTTGCATTGAGGATGTCACATCCCAAAGCATAGCAGCGGAAGAGTTCATTTGAGCGTTGAGATGTGAACAGTTGGAAAATAAGCCTCTAGCAAGTAATCACATACAACACAACTATTTTTGCTCATAATGAAACTCAAACTCTTTATTTCATTTCAAAATGAGAACTAGTACATATTCCAATTCAATCGAACTATAGGACTATGACTCAAATAAAAGGGAAAATTACATACTATTCTCACACCTACTACATTATTCTATTTCTTTCATACTCAAACTATAATACTATGATAACAAGACTTCAATACTAAGGCTGGAGAGCACTCTTCACTCTTGTTAATCCCCAGTATAGTCTTGGTTCTCTACGTCATCAATATCTTAATCACCTGAAAGGTTGGAAAGTAGGTAATGAGCGCACTCGCCTAGTAGGATTTACATCTTCCAGCAATGATATAAGTATTTAACAATTTAAAAGCTAGAGGGTATGAACATGATATGTACAATGCAATTAAAATGACGATAGTAACACGTGTGCAGTGTATCATGCAAGATAGTAAGATTAAGAGATATAATGATCAGTATAGCAAGAAGGTTGTAATCAAGATCTCACGATAGAGTGAACAATGGTCTAGCAATATGGTAACGAGCAAGAACAAGATAGCATGTAACAAGATTGGCCATTTCACTAGCAAGCAAGCAAGCATGCACGAGCAAAAACTTTTAACATGTAACAGTAATTCAACATGAAGACACTAATGTGCACTAAGGATCTATGCCACCTTGGAATGCACACTAGGACACGTGTATGTGGTTTATGTATCTAGCATTCAACACGCAAGTACTCCCAGCGCACATGCAACGCTAGTAATTATTATACCCCATGGTTAATAGTATATTTATGAATCGCCGTCATTGGGGCTACACTGGAGCCCTTGGACACACACTGTTCCCTGTCAGCATCTCACTATTTTCAAATGTAGATACCCACAGTCATTCATGGTCAGTAACAAGAGTACGATATTGTCAAGATAATTGAGGTGATAGTTCAAGAGTTCAATCCGACAACATAACATCATATTTTCAATTTAGTCTAAACACTTATTAATATTTTGGTCTTATGTTCAATAGAGGTGTACTCTAGAATCAATATGAGAAAAGAAGGATCACGTCAAGAATGCCAAGAGAAGAGAGATACGCGCACACTAACTTCCGGTACTTCAATGGTACAACCTGCTCGTCAGCCATTGGGGAATCCATGGTCAGAGGAGACTTATAGAGGCCTTGGTCAAGGGGTTACTAGTCCGGTAGAAGAAATATTCGACAGAGATTTCACCACAAGCCAAGAAGGGGCTTTCCTATCGTGCTAGAGTGTATGCGCATGCCCCGCATGAGAATCGCTCAAGTGTGTGTGTGAATCTGATTATGGAAACTCCAGTTATAGAAACTCCATTTATGGAAACTCCATGTTTGGCAAGTATCATGTGTGCTAAATCAGGAAACATTAATCATGCATGACCAATTTTATAAGTATCATTGTGTGTTTAGCAAGTTTGGTAACCAGGCAAGAACGTGAATAAGCGGCAAGTAGAGAACATGGTCATTAACTTAAGATCAATTAAACATCATGTGAACATGTTTTAAACTTATATGGGTTGATAAATGCATGTAAACACTAACTATCTTCGCACAGGAGAAGACGGGGCACGAAAATGACGTCAAACGGGCCAAGCAAGGCTGATCTGCCCTCTGTGTTCAGAAGGGACAAGCACACTATTGCCTTCAAGAAGGCAACCATAAAGCTATCACCTTCTAATCCCTGAAGGTCATTGCCTTCCTATCGGCGACAGGTCGACTCGTCGTCTTCCTGTTTTCAGTGCAGAGGTACTTTATATGGGTGTTTTCCTAGTCCGATTCAAACTAGGTTTGACACCTATGAGTTTGAAAAATCAAAACAAATGCTAGGGTAATCCAAATCGGATGAAACCACCTCTGTTAGTTAGAGTACTTCCAATACATTGTATAATAACAAATAATTGAGAAACAAAGGATGTTTGACTAGGTAATAAGACGTATTGTGACTATCTATGTGAATCAGATATAGTGCTCATTTTCGGGCTAACACTCTCAGTACTGACAAAAATTGGAGAAACTAGTGTCAAATAAAAATAGACTCATAGGGTAACAAGTTCTCTGTTGAACACTCGGTCCGAAAACGACTCTACAGAAAGGTATAGCACTCGCAAGACAAGTCAAGGTGAAATCAAGACAGTACATCGTTAAGATCATGCAAGATTTAATTCATGAAACTCTCAAGATAAAAATTTGGGAAAACAGTAAGAACATGATCTATACATATGCATGTAAGCATGAACGAGTTTAATTAGAGTTTGGTATAGAGATGACCTATCTTTTGGGTCGAATATGATTCGTTCTCCAGAAAGCCCTAGTCTTGACCGCCTGGAGAAGAACGCCTAATACCCATGATCTACTGGATAGAAATTGGGCAAAATGGTGCCATTAGAAACTAGACTCAACCCTCTTTCCAGGGGTATATGCCTTGCATGGTTTGGTCAAGGTTTGACTCACCTTTGGTGATGATCTTGGGAGACCACGTGTGCAGGTCGCAGATGAGGAAGAGCACGAACTTGCTTCTTGCTAAGCCTCCTCCTTGCATTTTCCAGCCTCCAAAAACTCCAAGCACAACCTCAGCAACCCTAGGGTTCGTCCCGTGGGAGAGAGGGGGCTCATTTAAAGAAGTATGACTCTTTACTTGCCTAATTTGAATTAGGAAACTATTGGGTGCGAAATTGGATGTATCCTTCCCTCCATGGAGGATTTCTCTTCCCAATTCATGATGGAAGGAAACCTCTCATAGGTGGTAACCACGAATTTGGACTTGGTTTGAGGTCCAATGGTGGTCTATTGGGTGAGAATTTATCCTAACATGGTCTATTAGTAAATATTTCTGAATTTCGAGTTATTTTCTTAGCATGAATTATTATGTGGCCCAAAAGAGTTCTTTTGATCAAATTATTTCATTGGGTTGTCAATACCCATTGTTTGGAGTCCAACTATGATTTTTATTTTATTTTGGGATTCACTTAAGCGCCGATAATAGTAATTATCCAACTTATTCTATAATTACGATAATAAGTCGTAAAATACTTTAAACTCGGCTAATCTGATTTTTATTTGCATGGATTCTTTCGTGGGTCATTAGAGAGTATTGTTTAGAGTTGAACTATGATTTTTATGTAATTTTCTCAGGTGTTTCCGCATCTGTTATAATGGTATGTATGTGTTTTCTAATTCAGGAATATTAAATTATAATTTTTTAATTTATTCTAATTTTCAATTAATAAAATTTTTGGGATGCTACATCCTCTCCTACTTAAGAGAATTTGGTCCCCAAATTCCTACAGCTAATCAGGTGAACTTAGCACCTGGGTTCTCGATTTGGTTCAAGATCCGATTTTTAATAAACTCTTGCCTGTATCCACCTTGTTGTCGTAGTTGTCCATTATTTCCACTTAAAGGTTATTGATACCTCCCATGTAATTTCCTCCAACTCTTTCCTTTTCCTCTCTTGGGGTCATTCGAATTCCATCCTCATTCCTATGATGAGCTATGGTAAGGCTGGTAGGTTTAATTTCGTTTGTTCTCTAATCATCTCCCCCACTTAGGAATATGCTAGATATTATAAGACGGATCTGAAGGATTAGGAAAACTAACATCTTTCATCATACCTTTTTCCGGGAGTTCTGTTCGGGTCAATGCATTCATGCGCCCTTGACGTTTTACCATTCATTGGTTCCTTCCATCTAGGTCTTTTAGCATATGACAGTTGGGTATACGATGATCATGGCTTTCACATCGCAGGCAAGCTCCGACCTTCTTCCAGCACTTGTCCACTTGATGACCAGGCTTATTGCAAAATTTGCAGTACTCCACAATCAATGTTTCTTCTACTTTGATCTTCTTACCATTACCAATAATGTTCTCCTCGTACGATCTTTTGGTACCGTTATTGTTGTTGGAGTGAGTATCTCTAGTAGCGTGAGGTGCTTCCTTCTTTGCATGGACTGGCTTCGTAGTCTCCTTCCCTCTCATGCCTTCAACCTTGGCCATAGTGTCTTCCATAAGTTGGGCTCTCTGGACCATCTCCGCATGTGTACGGATGTTGTGTGGTCCTAGCTTTTCAATAAACATGGGCCTGAGCCCATCCATAAATCTATTTTCCTTCAACCTCTCAGTTCCCATCAGGTGTGGGGCATACACGGCTAGACGAGTGAATTGAGCTTCATACTCAGCTATGAACATTCCCTTCTGTTTAAGTGCAGCAAACTGCACAACTTTCTTCTCCTTAACTCTCTTAGAAAAGCATTTTTCCCAGAATATCTCCAGGAAGCCTGCCCATTCCAGTTCTGCCACATTGAGCAGGTGAGCTGATGTGGCCTTCCACCACGCCCTAGAGTCCTTGCTAATTGGAAGGTGGCTAGTAACACCTTCTCCAGATTAGTGCACTGCATCACCTGAAAAATCCTCTCCATTTCCTCCTGCCAATTCTCCGCCTCGTCTGGATCGGGGGACCCAACAAAACGAGAAGGGTTTAGACTCCTAAAGTTGCGATGAAGATCGCTAGCTAGCTCCATTCCGGGCTCCAACTTGAGCCCCGGCCTACACTACATTTTGCAGGACTTGAGTCAGTTCTGCCACAGTCTCTTACATAGCCTGCCACTAGTTGCGTGCCATTGCAATTGAGTGAAGGAGTTATGAGGCTCCTGAGAAAAGGATAGAAACCAATTAACATCTTCAGATACATTGTAAGGGTTAATGGGTAGGAGTGCTTAGTTCATTTAACTAATATATTTCCTGTCTCTACCCATTTTCACTAGGTTCTATATGTATGATCCATGACGTACGTTCTGGTGTCACTTAAACTTAGGACTTAAATATTCCTATTGTTTCCTAGGCTCTGATACCACTAAATTGTCACGTCCCAAAGCATGGCAGCGGAAGAGTTCATTTGAGCGTTGAGATGTGAACAGTCGGCAATTAAGCATCTAGCGAGTAATCACATATAACACAACTATTTGTGTTCATAATAAAACTCAAACTCTTTATTTCATTTCAAAATGAAAACTAGTACATATTCCAATTCAATCGAACTACATGACTAAGACTCAAACAAAAGAGAAAATTACATACTATTCTCACACCTACTACATTATTCTATTTCTCTCATACTCAAACTATAATACTATGATAATAAGACTTCAATACTAAGGCTGAAGAGCAGTCTTCACTCTTGTTCATCCCCAGTATAGTCTTGGTTCTCTACGTCATTAATATCTTGATCACCTGAAAGGTTGGAAAGTAGGTAATGAGCGCACTCGCCTAGTAGGATTTACATCTTCCATCAATGATATAAGTATTTAACAATTTAAAAGCTAGAGGGTATGAACATGATATGTACAATGCAATTAAAACGACGGTAGTAACACGTGTGCAGTGTATCATGCAAGATAGTAAGATCAAGAGATATAATGATCAGTCTAGCAAGAAGGTTGTAATCAAGATCTCACGATAGAGTGAACAATGGTTTAGCAATATGGTAACGAGCAAGAACAAGATAGCATGTAACAAGATTGGCCATTTCACTAGCAAGCAAGCAAGCACGCACGAGCAAATTTTTTTAACATGTAACAGTAATCCAGCACGAAGATACTAATGTGCACTAAGGATCTATGCCACCTTGAAATGCACACTAGGACACGTGTATGTGGTTTATGTATCTAGCATTCAACACGCAAGTACTCCCAGTGCAGATGCAACGCTAGTAATTATTATACCCTATGGTTAACAGTATATTTATGACTCAATGTCATTGGGGCTAGACTGGAGCCCTTGGACACATGTCGTGCCCTATCAGCATCTCACTATTTTCAAATGTAGATACCCATAGTCATTCATGGCCAGTACAGTATCAAGAGTACAATATTGTCAAGATAATTGAGGTGATAGTTCAAAAGTTCAATCCGACAACATAACGACATATTTTTAATTTAGTCCAAACACTTATTAATATTTTGGTCTTATATTTATTAGAGGTGTACTCCAGAATCAAGATGAGAAAAGATGAATCTCGTCAAGAATGCCAAGAGAAGAGAGATACGTGCATACTAATTTCTGGGTACTTCAATGGTACAACCTGCTCGTTGGCCATGTGGGAATCCATGGTCAGAGGTGTAATAACCGGTACGTTCGGATCGTAGTTTACCAGGTCTGGAGGCCAGTGTGTGGCCCATTGTTAGACCATGGAGGTCTATGAGTGTTTTTACAGGTTTTCTGGGTCAAGTGGGAGGCAGGAGGGCTGGGCATCTCAGCCCAACCAAGCTGACTGACGGGTTCACTGAGAACGCATCGTATTCAGACACCGCATCTCTCATGTGAACGCGTCCAGTTTCTTTGACGCGATTTAAAGTTGAACACGTTCTCTTGCATGGACGCGTTCTTGCACCGCCGTTACGTGGCCGTCACTGCATGCACACCGCGTGGCGCATGCAGGATGTCGGGGTTTAAAGGCATCGCCGATATCAGATGCGTTTATAAACATGTCAGGATGACACGACGCGATTTAAACCTGTGTTGTTTTGTGCTTCTTCCCTTGGCCGAATAGTGCAGTTACACTGTTTAGCTGGGGGAGATGTTGTTGCGGCTCTGAAGGGAGATTTGGGTGATTTTGGTGCATTTGGAGTCTCGAACGGCGTAATTCAGGCACGAGGACGAGCTTCGGAACGTGAGGAATCCTTTGGTGGCATCAGAATTGTGTCTTCTTCGTGGGTAGGGGACTTCTACCCTGTTTTCTCCTATGTATGGTTTGTGTGATTAGAGAATGAGGGTTTAATTGAGGAAATTGACTAAAGCATGTTGTGTAGAATGGTTAAGCATGTTAGAGAGCATGCTTAGGACTTTCTTTGAGCTGTTATCCTCTGTGTAGCATGCTTGTATGGCCCTATGTTGTGTTTTCCAGAATGAAGATACAGGTTGTGTTCATGGTGTCCGAAAGGCGTCAGATATAGCTGACGCATTTCATGTGAACGCGTCGGCCATGACCGACACGATTCAGTTGTATGAGGCGTCATTTAAGTCCGACGCGGTTTAGGTCAAAGGGCGGCATCTGTGTCGGACACGTTTCGGAATGAGGCCACCTGAGCTCTGGTGTTCTGTGGCCAGTTTGCCCGGTTTCTGTCCCACATTGCTTGGGCTGTGCTACCAAGGCAATGTAGGGTCTGTATGGGTTGTGTTGACTCATATTGTAATCGGTAACGAGGTGTTTTGCGTGGAATTATGTGCATAGCGAGTTGGGTGTCACGCCTTCCGTAGTTGCCTCTCCAAGCGGTTACCCTAGCACCTGGTGCTTAGGGTTTGTCCCAGTACGAGAGTACCGTCAAGGTTTGTGTCATCTTCCTGGACACCCTCACTCTTGTGTTTGAGTTGTACATCCGGTTGAGGGAAATACGATAGTGGACAACGGCACGTGTTTGTGGGTGTGCGGCCGTTTGTAGCGCGCTCTTGGTTGAGGGACAGACACCAGTAGACGTACTGGTCCTCAGCTAGTCCTATTCCAGTGCCTCACTTTAGGGTTCTCGACCGGAGCCCCTAAAGGTGTCAGGCTTGGACCTACAGTGGTGTAGTTTACAGGTGTGGTGTGGTTAGTCTCCACGGTTCTTATCTTGTTGAGGTGGAGCGGCAGCTAGACCTTTCATCCGTGGCTGCGAGGCTGAGAGGTGTACTTGTGTAGTTTGTCCGAGTCTGGGGCTGGTGTCGCGAACCAGTCTTTGTGACTCATGTGCGGCGTACCCTTCCTTTAGCTTGTACACATTTACGTGTGTTGCCGTTTACTTACTTACAACTGTAGTATCAGGCTTAGGTGGTTACAACTGTTTCATGATTTACAGCTTTGATATAAAATGTAATTCTCAACTTTGGGGGAGTTACCATACTGAGTTAATGACTTGTGAGGCTCACCCCTTTTTCTTCCAGGTGAGGGAGAGCTGGAGAATTCACGTCCCTCCTCTAGTTCCGGTCGCGCCATAGTGGAGTCGGGCCCTCGCCATCAGCAGAGTAACATCCTTACTTGTGGAGCCTTGGGGGTTTGTCCCGGGCTGCTGTATCTTGTGTAATGACTATGTATGGAACTTAGTATGTACATTTCATGTGGACATGCATGTGTAATGTAACTTATATGTGCTTAATGTGTTCTTTTATATTTTCACGGACATATGTGGATGATATCCCTTGCTAGGCTTCGGCCCGATCGCGGGAGGCGGAGTCATGTCAGGCACGTTATTAGGTTAACGGGCCTGAACGACGAGGACCGTCACAGTTGGTATCAGAGCAAGGTCTGTGTAAATATGAAGGAACGGGAAATGTACATAGTTGTTCCTTACCATGGTCTTCTGCTGGTAGTTGGCCCTATTTTTGTAATGATATATTTGTGTGTTGTGTGGATGGAATGTGTGTGTGCAGGTTTATAAATGGCTGATAGGAGAGATTGGGGAGGAGGTGGTGATGATCCTGAGGAGTCCACTCATCGGATGATAGAGAGGATATGGGAGAGTATCACGCAAATCCGAACACGGTTGGATCAGCAATTACCGAGTCAGCCCGCCGGAGTAGTACTACCCATGGCAGAGGAGACAATGTCGGCACCACTAGTGCCACCTTTTGGAGTAGAGGCACCCCCTGCAGCACCTTTACCTCCAGTGGTACCAGTGAGACCAGCCAGTGTGGAGGAGCCCATGATGTTGGTGGAGAGGTTCTTGCGTTTGCAGCCACCAACATATTCGGGAGGTCCAAGTCCGGATACAACTGAGCATTGGATTCATGAAATTGAAAGGGTGTTTGTCACAATGAGGTGTCCGCAGGAGGATAGTGTCATCTTGGCAACTTATCAGTTAAGAGGTTTTGCACAAGAATGGTGGAGACTCAAGATGCAGACCGTGTTTACCGGAAGAGCTGAAGAAACAATTACTTGGCCCGAGTTTCTTGAAGTCTTTAACAACACTTTCTTTCCGGTACAAGTTCAGCAAGCAAAGAGGGAGCAATTTAGAACACTTCAACAAGGGAACTTGTTGGTGTTGGAGTACCAAATGAGGTTCATGGCCTTGAGTAGGTATGCACCTTATGTGGTGACCAACAACACAATGATGGTTGAGTACTTCATTTAGGGATTGAGGCCGGAGTTGCAAGATGCGATTATTCCCTTAATGTGTGGTACAGTGGAAGAGGCAGCTTAAATAACAACAATACTTGAAAGAACCATACAAGCCAGGCAGTCTAGCGGGTCGAGATCAAGTGGTGGTAGTTATCGACTTCCACAGCAGTCCGTGGGAGTTAGCAAAGGAAAGGCACCTTCGGGAGGATCGTCTTCTTCAGGCTTTGGCAAATGGAGCAACAAGTTAAAGAAGATATTTAGAGTCCGCGGAGGTGGCAAGCAGCAGGGATTTCAGCAAGGTCGTGGTTACAAGCCGGAGATGGAGGAGTCTCAGTAAAGCACGACAAGGCAGCCCGCAGAATTTCGGTGTTACAATTGTGATCAGCCAGGGCATATGGTGAGGAATTGTCCGTATTCGAGAAGAGCAAATTATGGTAGAGGGGCACCACCGTAGCAGTAGTAGCAGCAACAACCTTCAGCTGGGCAAGGGAGAGGTGCACCTTACCAGAGAGGCGGAGGATGAGGGCGAGTAATGGCGATTACAAGGGCTCAAGCGGAAGCGTCAAATCTGATTGAAGGTATTATACCGCTCTTTGAATTTTCAGCAAGAACATTGATTGATCCGGGTGCATCTCACTCTTTCATTTCCGAAGATTTTCTTGATGTTATGGTACATCCTTTTGAGGAGAGGCAGTGTGAGCTTGTGGTGGAGGTACCGTCTAGAGACTTTATGCTTACTACATGTTACTTGGATGAGGTACCTATTATGATACATGGGAATCAGTTGCCAGCTAGATTGTATGCATTGCAGTTAAAGGAATATGATATGATATTGGGCATGGATTGGTTGGAAGCGTATGGGGCAGTTGTTGATTACAGGAAAAAGAGAGTGAAATTCAGCTATCTAGGAGGAGATATGTTTGAGTTCCAAGGTATGCCATTCTATACCCCTAAGTTTATCATTTTTTCCCTTAAGGCTAGGAAATTGATTAATGTAGGGTGTGTAGCCTATTTGGCATCTGTTAGTTTGGTTGAAGTAGATAAGACAGTGGATATGGTACCCATTGTTAGGGAGTATGCGGATGTATTTTCGGATGAGCTACCAGGTGTGGCACCATATAGGGAGGTGGACTTCACAATTGATTTGCAGCTGGGTAGTATGCCCATTTCCAAGGCACCATACAGGATGACACCTGCAGAATTGAAAGAGTTAAAGAGGCAATTGCAAGAATCACTTGAGAAAGGTTTCATATGGCCGAGTCATTGACCATGGGGAGCACCGGTTCTGTTTGTAAGAAAGAAAGATTGTAGCATGAGGATGTGTATAGATTACCGCCAGTTGAACCAAGTCACCATAAAGAGCAGGTATCCACTTCCACGCATTGATGATTTATTTGATTAATTGCAATCAGCAAAGGTGATCTCCAAGATAGATTTGAGATCGGGGAACCATCAATTGAGGATCCGGGAGGAGGACATTGATAAGATGGCATTTAGAACAAGGTACGTGCATTATGCGTTTGTGGTTATGCCATTTGGGCTAACCAATGCACCGACGTCATTTATGAACTTGATGAACAGGATTTTCCATCCATATTTAGACCGGTTTATTGTGGTGTTCATTGATGACATTTTAGTATATTCAGCCTTAGAAGAAGATCATGCAGCTCACTTGAGAGTTACATTGCAAACATTAAGCTCCATCAACTTTATGCAAAATTTAGTAAGTGTGAGTTTTGGCTTAAGGAGATTCAATTTTTGGGGCACATCATCTCAGGTGAGGGTGTTGCTGTAGATCCTGTTGGACCGAGCCCCTTACCGTTGCACCAAAAGCTCGAGCTGGTAGTGAAGGTGGTAGCCAAATTTTTAAGGCGGAAGCGCAAAGCACCACGTCAACGCTGTGGTCGGCATGAGGGGCTTCGCACAGGGTTTTACCCCTGCAGCAGGTTGGGTTGCCAGCCCCGATGTCACTATGCTGCCCCATAATAGCATAGTGGCAGCGATTCCCTAAGGGAGTCGATGGCAGTTAACCAACAAACTCCCCCCCAGCGGCACCCGGGGGAATCGAACTTGCAACCTCGCTTTGATACCACTTGTTGGCCCTTTTGGTACGACAGCAAGTTCACCTAGAGGGGGGGTGAATAGGTTTTTCTGGTTTCTGAAAATAGAGATTTAAACACAGAAAAAATACCACTTGAAACTTTGGTTAGTTAGTGTGATAAGGAGCAACAGTGTGGAAGTAAATAAATAATCACACAAAGGACACAAGAAATTTATCCTGATTCGGCCCTTCCCACATGGAAGTCCTACGTCCAGTCTCCAAGCAACCTCTTGGGATTTCACTAACCAAGGGTACAGTCCCCCTCAAGGACACTACAACACCCAACACCCCAGCTGGTCTTCTTCTCTTTCCCAGGCAAGAAGGCAGCCCACTTCTTTTCTAGGCTCAGAAGCAAACCTACTGGTACAAACTCCAGTGCGGTTCTGCTAGACACAAACCCCTAGCTGGGTTACATACTGTATACAGTCCTACAGCTAGACATAAATCTTTCTTAGAAAAGAAAGATCAGACTGAGAGCTATTACAAGATGAACACTCAGGACTTAGCTCACAGTCACAGACTCTCCCCCAAGATTACAATGAGCATAGGGAGAAAAAGAAGAGAGAAGAAAGGAAGCTTGAAAGCTCGAATGCTTCAAATGCTTGAACACTTCTTCTTGGGCTCAAGCTCTTTCTCTCTTTTCCTTTGAGTGTATTTGGAGTTTAGGTTCTTCACTGGTTGTACACTCCTTCAAAGATTTTCAGAAAAGCTCTGTCTTGATCTTCAGCCTTGCTTCATCTTTTATATGTGAGGCTTTGAATAGATCCGTTGAAGAGATCCGTTGGAGCTCTTCTAGACGTTGCTGATCTTATGCTCATTTGTCTTAATCACCCTCTTGTGATCTTGGAGGTCTGTAAACATGGAAGAGAGTGTTAGCATAAAAGGAGTGTTTATAATAAACTGTGCATACTACTGTGTTTCTGCTCACTTGACAGGAATAGTAGGTCATGTATCTTTTTATGACAGGAAACTGAGATACACAAGCCTTTTTGTTAGAAGATATTTGACTTTTCATTTAGGCGCGAAAATCACTTTAAATCATTAGAGAAATCGATGTGAGTAAACAAGTCGATGTGAGAGCAAATCGTTATTCTCACTTATCGAATCGTTATGAAAGCAAATCGTTATAACTACTTCAGAAATTGATGCGATTACTTAAGAAATCGTTATGAGAACAAATCGTTGTTTTCACAAAAGAAATCGTTCTGGCAACCAAAGAAGTCGATGTGAAGGCAAATCGTTATGGTCACTTATCGATACCACTTATCGAATCATTATGAAGGCGAATCGATATGGAAGGCAAATCGATGTGAGGGCAAATCGTTGCGCTCACTTATCAAATCGTTATGAGGCTTATCAAATCGATGTGAGAAGAAAATCATTGTTCTCACTTAGAAAATCAATGTGACCACTTAAGGAATCGTTATAGCTTCTAAAGAAATCGTTGTGAAGGCAAGTCGATGCGGTCACTTAAGAAATCGTTGCACGATAAAATCGATGTTTCACTTAACGAATCGTTACATAATCAAATCGTTGTGTAACTTATGAAATCGTTGTTAGTGAAATCGATGTGGCACTTTTGAATAGAGATTGATGTATATTGAATGAACATCGATTTAGCATTTTAGTGCGCCAAAAATAATCATAAATATTGATGAAACAATCTAATCATGAATTTTGTTATCATCATGAGTTTTGTTATCACCAAAATACAAGGACAAACAGAGAGTGGTTCAACAATCTCCCCCTTTTTGGTGATGACAAAATTTATGTGAATTTTCTGACACAAATATATGAAGTATAGAAAATGCAGAAAATTCATAGAACATACAAATTCTCCCCCTTTTTGTCACTAACCAAAAAGGAAGGATCTTACCATGCATTCTCTCCCCTTTTTGTGAAAACTTCTTACCATTGAGGGGTTCAACAGCGATTGATATTAGAAAATAACTCCCCCTTAGTCTGTGCTCCCCCTGAGTGAGAGACCCCACCTAAATGAGACTTGCAAATATTGTTAGTAGCATTGTAGTTTACTGAATATAACGAGCATAAATGAAAGTTTAAAAACAGAAACTAAAACTAAAGGATGACTACTTCCTCTTCAGATTGGAATGGAGTGAAGAGTTGGTAGTCACCAATTGGATGTTTTTGAGCATCCCTAACCATACCCCTTTGAGTGCCTTTTTCTTTTGTTCATCAAGAGTAGATAGGCATTTTCTTCTTTAATGTTGAATCTACTTGAGGAGTTGTTCATTGAAGGTGTCTCCTGAGGTCTTACTTGGAATTTATGAGCCTTATCCTCAGCTTCTTCTTCATCAGAAGATTCTTTAACGCTTATATCTTCAGAGATATCCTTTTTGAAAAGGATATGAGGCTCCCTCTCAATCTGAGGCTCCTCCTTTACATCTTCTTCTTCATGAGGAAGGATAACTTCCTGAGGTGCTTCCTGTTGCTCCCCTTGAATGGTGACAGTTGGAGAAGATGGAGTTATAGCTTCCTGTCTTGTTTCTTTAAACACTTGAGCATCAGTGTCTTCTTTTAGAATAGGAATTATTTTATCTTGAGGAGTTTCTGGATTTTCTTCAACTTAAGCAGTAGGTACTTCAGCCGTAATGGGTATTCCATCATATGTGAGCTTTAATTTGTCCCACATATCTTTAGCAGATATACATGCGGATACTTTATTAAATTCTATTTTAGATAAAGCACAACATAAATAGTTCTTTGCTTTAAAGTTTAGAGATAATTTATTCTTATTAGCTGCTGTAATGATAGTAGTACCTTCAGCAGGAACAATAACATAATCACCTACCTCTATTACCTGCCACATATCAAAGTCTGTGCCTCGAATGAAGCATTCCATTCTCATCTTCCAGTATTGGTAATCTTCTCCATCGAAGAATGGAGGTCTGGTGACTGATTGACCTTCAGCATATCCTTGAGCTGCCATGGATCTTTGCTCTAAGATCGTTGGATCTTCTTTGAATGTTCAGAGACCCGCTCTGATACCACTTGTTGGACCGAGCCCCTTACCGTTGCACCAAAAGCTCGAGCTGGTAGTGAAGGTGGTAGCCAAATCTTTAAGGCGGAAGCGCAAAGCACCACATCAACGCTGTGGTCGGCATGAGGGGCTTCGCACAGGGTTTTACCCCTGCAGCGGGTTGGGTTGCCAGCCCCGATGTCACTATGCTGCCCCATAACAGCATAGTGGCAGCGATTCCCTAAGGGAGTCGATGGCAGTTAACCAACAGATCCAGCAAAGGTGGAAGCTGTTATGAAATGGGAGGAGCCAAATACAGTGTCAGATATCTAGAGTTTTCCTTGAATGGCAGGGTATTACAAGCGGTTTATTCAAGATTTTTCTAAAATTGCAGCACCATTGACAAGGCTTACCAGGAAAGGAGTACCATTTGAATGGTCATCTGATTGCAGGCGCAGTTTCATTGAATTGAAGAAGCGGCTCACTTCGGAACCAATATTGGAAATACCGACAGGACGAGGTGGTTTTGTGATATATACAGATGCATCCAAGAGAGGACTTGGGGCAGTGCTTATGCAACATGGAAAGGTGGTGGCGTATGCGTCTAGTCAATTGAAGCGTCATGAAGAAAATTATCCTACACATGACTTGGAGTTGGCGGCGGTTGTGTTTGCATTAAAGATATGGCGGCATTATTTGTATGGTGAAAGGTTTGAGATATTTACGGACCACAAAAGTTTAAAGTATATCTTCTCCCAGAAGGACTTGAATTTAAGGCAGTGCAGGTGGATGGAATATCTCAAGGATTATGATTTTAGTTTGGCATATCACCCAAGCAAGGCAAATGTGGTAGCAGATGCTTTAAGCAGAAAAGTGGTTATGAGTCATATAATGATGAAAGAATGGAAGTTGTATGAGGATGTGGCAGAAAGTTCCTTGTTTGTACCAAACAACCAACAAAGAGCCGTGTTAGCTAGTAGCAACGTGGAACCGTCTTTGTATTGGCAAGTCATAGAAGCTCAAAAGGAAGATGAGTATTTGGCCGATATTGTGAAGATGGAAAATGTTACAATAGATGATGATTGTGTAGTTCGGTTCAGACACAGGTTGTATGTTCCAAGTGAAGCTAGTGTGAAGCAAAAAGTGTTAGAAGAAGCACATCGGTCTAGGTACACTATACATCTAAGAGGCACCAAAATGTACCAAGATTTGAAGAAATATTTTTGGTGGCCAAACATGAAGAAAGAGATAGTAGAATTCATAGCAAGATGTGTGGTGTGTCAACAAGTTAAGGTGGAGCATCAAAGGCCTGGTGGTTTGTTATAGCCGTTACCAATACCACAATGGAAGTGGGATGATATTTCAATGGATTTTTTTGCAGGTTTGCCCAGGACAATGTCAGGTCATAATGGCATTTGGGTTTTTGTTGATCGGCTGACCAAAGTATACAAGTCGTTAGCAGTTAGCATGTCGTGGGCAGTGGACCGATTGACAAAGTTGTATGTTGAAAGAATTGTACCATTGCATGGGATACCAGTTACTATTGTTTCAGATAGGGATCCCAGGTTCACATCGGGTTTTTGGAGGAGTTTGTAAAGGGTTGTAGGCACATAATTGAGGTATAGTTCAGCGTACCATCCTCAAACTGATGGACAAACAAAGAGAACAATCCAAACTATTGAAGATATGTTGCGGGTGTGTTGTTTGGTTTGGGGAGGTGGTTGGGAGCAACACCTTGGTATGGTTGAGTTTGCCTACAACAATAGCTATCACACAAGCATTAGTATGGCACCGTATGAGGCACTCTATGGAAGACCTTATAGGACACTGCTAAATTGGCATGAAGTGGGTGAAAAATAGGTAATGGGACCAGAATTGGTGCAACAATGTGCAGAAGTAGTCAAATTTATCAAGGAGAAGCTTCAAACGGCACAAAGCAGGCAAAAGAGCTACGCGGATGTCCGGCGTAGGCCCCTACAATTTGAGGTGGGAGAGTACGTATTTTTAAGAGTTTCCCCAACCAAGGGTGTTCTAAGGTTCAACAAGAGGGGCAAGTTGAGCCCCAGGTTTGTGGGTCCATTTTAGATTTTGGAAAGGATCGGAGAGACAACCTACAGGTTGGAGCTTTCAGCAGACTTCACGGATGCACATGACGTATTCCACGTCTCAATGTTAAGGAAGTATATTTGTGATCCTTCTCAAGTTGTTAGTTACCAGCAGGATGACTTGAAACCAGATATAACCATGTCAGAGTATCTAGTGATGATTACAGACATACAGACACAAAGATTGAGGAATAAAGACATTGAGCTGGTAAAAATCCGATGGGAGAATAGGCAAGGTGGTGAAGATTCTTGGGAGTTGGCCGATGAAATGTTCAAGACGTATCCATACTTCTTTGAGTACGCATTACTTTCTATTTAGGTGATAGTTGCATGTGTATTGAATTGGGTTTACGCTTATCTCATTAATTTCGATTACGAAGTTCTTTTTAGGTGATAGTAATGTAATAACCGGTACATTCGGATCGTAGTTTACCAGGTTTGGAGGCCAGTGTGTGGCCCATTGTTAGACCATGGAGGTCTATGAGTGCTTTTATAGGTTTTCTGGGTCAAGTGGGAGGCAGGAGGGCTGGGCATCTCAGCCCAACCAAGCCTCTGTCGGGTTCACTGAGAATGCATCGTATTCAGACGCCGCATCTCTCATGTGAACGTGTCTAGTTTCTTCGACGCGATTTGAAGTTGAACGCGTTCTCTTGCATGGACGCGTTCTTGCACCGCCGTTACGTGGTCGTCGCTACATGAGCGCCGCATGGCGCATGCAGGACGTCGGGGCTGGGGGAGATGTTGCTACGGCTCTGAAGGGAGATCTGGGCGATTTTGGTGCATTTGGAGTCTCGAACGGTGTAATTCCGGCGTGAGGACGAGCTTCGGAACGCGAGGAATCCTTTGGTGGCATCAGAATTGTGTCTTCTTCGTGAATTGGGGACTTCTACCATGTTTTCTCCTGTGTATGGTTTGTGTGATTAGAGAATGAGGGTTTAATTGAGGAAATTGACTAAAGCATGTTGTGTAGAATGGTTAAGCACGTTAGAGAGCATGCTTAGGACTTTCTTTGAGCTGTTATCCTCTGTGTAGCATGCTTGTATGGCCCTGTGTTGTGTTTTCCAGAATGAAGACACAAGTTGTGTTCATGGTATCTGAAAGGCGTCAGATACAGTTGACGCGTTTCATGTGAACGCGTCGGCCATGACCGACGCAATTCAGTTGTATGAGGCGTCATTTAAGTCTGACGCGGTTTAGGTCAAAGGGCGGCATCTGTGTGGAACACGTTTCGGAATGAGGCCACCCGAGCTCTGGTGTTCTATGGCCAGTTTGCCCAGTTTCTATCCTACATTACTTGGGCTGTGCTACCAAGGCAATGTATGGTCTGTATGGGTTGCATTGACTCATATTGTAATCAGTAACGAGGTGTTTTGCGTGGAATTATGTGCATAGCAAGTTGGGTGTCACACCTTCCGTAGTTGCCTCTCCAGTCAGTTACCCTAGCATCTGGTGCTTAGGGTTTGTCCCGATACGGGAGTACCGTCAAGGTTTGTGTCGTCTTCCTAGACACCCTCACTCTTGTATTTGAGTTGTACATCCGGCTAAAGGAAAGACGACATGGACAATGGCACTTGTTTGTGGGTGTGTGGCCATTTGTAGCTCGCTCTTAGTTGAGGGACAGACAACAGTAGACGTACTGGTCCTCAGCTAGTCATGTTCCAGTGTCTCACTTTAGGGTTCTCGGCCGGAGCCCCTAAAGGTGTCAGGCTTGGACCTACAGCGGTATAGCTTGCAGGTGTGGTGTGGTGAGTCTCCATGGTTCTTGTCTTGTTGAGGTGGAGCGGCAGCTAGACCTTTCGTCCGTGGCTGCGAGGCTGAGAGGTGTACTTGTGTAGTTTGTCCGAGTCTGGGGCTGGTGTCACGAACTAGTCTTTGTGACTCATGTGCGGCGTACCCTTCTTTTAGCTTGTACACGTTTACGTGTGTTGCCGTTTACTTACTTACAGCTGTAGTATCAGGCTTAGGTGGTTACAACTGTTTCATGATTTACAGCTTTGATATAAACTGTAATTCTCGGCTTTGGGGGAGTTACCCTACTGAGCCAATGACTTGTAAGGCTCACCCCTTTTTCTTCCAGGTGAGGGAGAGCTGGAGAATTCACGTCCCTCCTCTAGTTCTGGTCAGCGCCATAGTGGAGTCGGGCCCTCGCCACCAGTAAAGTAACATCCTTACTTGTGGAGCCTTGGGGGTTTGTCCCAGGCTGCTGTATATTGTGTAATGACTATGTATGGAACTTAGTATGTACATTTCATGTGGACATGCATGTGTAATGTAACTTATATGTGCTTAATGTGTTCTTTTATATTTTCACGGACATATGTGGATGATATCCCTTGCGAGGCTTTGGCCCGATCGTGGGAGGTGGAGTTGTGTTGGGCACGTTATTGGGTTAACGGGACTGAACGATGAGGACCGTCATAAGAGGAGACTTACGGAGGCCTTGGTCAAAGGGTCACTGGTCCGGCAGAAGGAATATTTGACGGATAGTTCACGACAAGCCAAGAAAGGGGCTTTCCTATCATGCTAGAGTGTATGTGCATGCCGCGCGTGAGAATCGCTCAAGTGCGTGTGTGAATCTGATTATGAAAACTCCAGTTATAGAAACTCTGTTTATGGAAACTTCATGTTTGGAAAGTATCATGAGTGCTAAATCAGAAAACATTAATCATGCATGACCAATTTTAGCAAGTATCATTGTGTGTTTAGCAAGTTTAGTAACTAGGCAAGAACGTGAATAAGCGGCAGGTAGAGAACATGGTCATTATCTTAAGATCAATTAAACATCATGTGTAACATCTCAGGCTTCCTGGTTTTCCGTTGTGTGTGGGATGACTGGCCACTAACGCGTCCAGCCTTGGCGACGCGTTAGTGTCGCGGCAGTCTTGGCCATCGCGACAGTCGTCCAGTCCGCGTCCGGTGGTTCCATCGCGTTCTTGTCGCGCCCGGTCAACGGGTCGCGACTGCTTTTTGTGTCTGGTCTTCTGACACCTGCCAGTGTGGCAGGCATGACAGACTGACTTGTCGGGTTGTCACGGCGCTCTGGTCGCGGTCTGGGCGGCCGTCGCGTTACGTTGGTAACGCGACGCCCCGCCCCGTCGCGTCTTGAGGGTTGGAGGCTAAAAGCCTTGACCGGCTCTCCCTTTCCCCTTTTGGCTCTTTTCCCTTCCCTTCTCCTCTCCGAGGAGGAGAAGGCTCCCCTCTCTTCTCCCTTCGGTGTTTGGTGCTCGGTGGCGGCCGACGGCTCGTGCGAAGCATGGCGCGACGTCGTGGAGGTGAGGAGGTGGCGGCTGAGCTCGTCGTAAAGGCCCCATTGTGGGTTGGTTCTTCGTTCACTGTAGGGATTATTGTACCCTTGCTTGTTTGGGTGGATCGGGGGTTCAAATTGTGGAATGCATGCTTTTACTGCTTTCACCATGATCCCCTCCCCATGTTTGTATGTTTTGTAGTGAGCGGGCACCCCCAGAATGTAGCATTCCTGCGGTCTGCCTTCCAACTGATGTCGCGACCGCCGAGCGCATCATGACATCAGAGAAGGCATCGCCCCGGTCGGACACGACCTTATCGCAGCGCAGGTGGCCATTGCGATAAGGGTCGTGTCGCGACCTGGTTCCCTGTCACGACAAGGTTCTTAACGCGGCCCGCGTCCCCATCGCGACGCGATGCTTGTCGCGGTTGCCCTTCCCGTCATGATGGTATCGCGACGGGCTAGGAGGGCACGACAGCTTTTGGCCTACCTCGGGTGTTTCTGTGGCCACGGTTGGCGTGTCGGCTTGTGCCCCAGGGCAGAGTTGCCCTTCGGACCTTCTAGTAGGGAACACGGCAGGTTGGCTCACTGCGTTCAGTGACCGAAGGTGACACCTTCGTGGCCTTGTTCCTAGCGGCGGTGCTAGGAGGCTCGCGTTTGTCTAACAATCGATTGTCTGTCTATCAATCAATTGTTAGAACAGCAGTGGTTTCTATTCTGTCCATGGTGTTCCGGTTTCTCGGGCCGTGCCGTTGCGCCGGTGTTGGCCGACAGCCCTTCTGGGGGTTTTTTGGAAAAGGTGCCGTGCGCGCCTGTGCCTACTGGGCTTGTCTTGGTTACAAGCCAGCTGTGCCGTTTCTGTTGGTGGTTGCCATGCCAGTTCTCTATTTGCTCGGTGCTAGGCACTTGAGGGCTTGTCCGTGAGACAGGTTGTTACCGTTACCTGGGACCCCCATCCCCGCGCGCCTGTGTTAGAGGGAGCTTCTTCGGGGGGCGGGCGTGCTCGAGTTACAGACTCAGAACGGAGGGGAAAACAGTGGGGACAACAGCTTCTATCGTTTGTAGAGCTCTCTTAGCTAGGTCTGGTCTCCGAGGTTATTGTGACGCTCTTTCGGTGCAGACCAGCTAGTCCTTCTTACAGCCTCGCTCTACGTTGGTTCCGAAGCCACGTAGGGAGGTCAGGCGTGGGGCCGCAGCTCGACCGGGCTGCGGTGGTTTGTGGTTGTGTTCTTGGTTGTGGCTCGCTAGCCTCACTCTACCAGGGAGGTTGTAGGCAGGAGTCGGCGGCTGGCGAGCTGAAGGAGTGGACTGTGTGTCCTCCTCTTAGCTGCTTGTGGTGGTGGCTTGTGTGCTCTTGCATGACGGTGTTTCTCACGCTGTTTCTAAGAATGGTTTCTCGTTGCCCTAGCTTGCACGGGGGTTGTAGCCTGGCCGTGTCTAGTCCGTGGGCTTGGTTAGTTTGGTCTCGTGGGTCGTGTTTAGTGGTTTCCGTTCTGTGGGTTCTCTCGGGGTGTTGAGTGCTGATACCCGTCTGCTGTTTCAGTAGCCCGTTCCTTGGTGCCGTTCATGGTGGCACCGGTAGGTGTTGTTCCCTGACCTCGTGGAGTGTGTCCGAGGTGCAGGGTGGTTCTGCTTGTGGACCCTCTACCTTGTGGAGGTCTGAGGTGGCTGTGCTTGTGGTGAGATGTCGTTCTCACGTGGTTGCTCGGTGTCTCTTAGGGTGACACCTGGTTGTTCTTTCCCGACCTTGTGGAGGTTTGAGATGTTGATGCTTATGTCGTGAGACCCTGGTCTCACGTGGTCGCTCTGGTGTTCCGTGAGCTTCATTGTCTCGGCGGGTGTTTGCCGAGGGTTGCTTCCGCATGTGTTGACTCCGCTGGTTTTGTGGGAGTCGTATTTGGCCTGATCCGGGCTGTGGTCGAGGCGTTTCTCTGTTTCCGCTGCTTTGTAGCTCTCTGTAGTAGGTGTTTCCCGCTTTACTGCTTTGTAGAGTAGTTTTACTTCCGCTTTGTTGGAGTTCCTGCTGCTCTGGTTGGTAAGGGACTGGTAATCCCTACTGAGCCTTGTTCATGAGGCTCACCCTCCTACTCTTTCCAGGTAGGGACTCGCTGTAGCAGGAGTTCGTCGCCAGATGGTTATGGTAGCAGTTTGTTGCACCGTGCATTGCCAGCAGTGTGAGTTGTGAGCATAAGCGCTTGTAGCGTGAGTTGAGAGTCGCCTTTTTGCAAGTCCTCGGGGTATGCCCCTTAAGGACTGCACCTTTCTTTCTATACCTGTACTTTTATTTGGGACTTGTTGTACATAATTTCTTTATTAAATGTACACACTTTCTTGTTATAGTTATTTGAATTCATTGCTTATCTCACTGGACTAAATTCTAACCCTTCCGGGTCTTCGGACCCGTGGGTGGCGGCGCGACCTTCGGGGTCCCTGGCGAGGGTCCGGGAGGTCGGGTCGTTACAGTGGTATCATAGCTCAGGGGTCCAACGAGATTTGTAATGGGTTAATAACTATGGCTATCCCAAAGAAAGGTACTCGTGCGCTGCTGGCCCGTCTGTGTGTAGTTGCTGTTAGGTGAGCTTTTGGCTCTTTGTTGCAGGTGGCTAGCTTTTCAGCAGGGTCCGAGTGTGTTGCTGCTGCTGCTGGGGGCGCGTGCTGCGAACATGGCTGTTGTTTCGCTCGTACTGTGGTTGGGTTCGTCCTCGGCCTGCACGTTTGTGTGGGTGTGTCGCGAAGGCTGAGAGAGCCTACGTGTGGTGTGACCTTCACCGGTGCAGGGTTGTGACCTGCGGAACCGGTAGAAGGTGTCCTAGCCTTGTTGGCTATCCCCTTCTTGTTGGGGTGTGTCCTTGTTGGATGTCCCCTTGTTGTTGGGGTGTGTGTTGTTGGCTGTGTGTTTGGTCTTGTGTGCCTGTGCGCCGTTGGGCGCTGTGCTCTGCTCAGTCGACGTTGCTCGAGCTAAGCAGATGCTGGTGTGTCGTGTTGCACCGCTGGTTGAGCGCTACGACACCTGTCTGTGGTTGTTGTCGGCTTTGTGTTGGCTAGTTGCGAACTCTGGTGAGGTGCTCCTGGAGTTCTTCTCTGTTGGTTTTGGTGGAGGTGAGGTTTTCCCCAGAACTGTGTTGTGCTCATTTCTGGTTGTTGCGGCGTTGCCCTCTGGTTGAGGTGCACCGCTTGGCTGCTGTGTTCTGGTGGTGTTTCCTAGAACTATTTGTTGTTGTCCTAGTGAGAGTTCCTCTCCCTCTGGGACTGCTTCTGTGCTCGTTAAAGTCTTCCGCTATGTTGCCTCCTTGGTTTGAGGCCTCTGTTGTCTGGTTGGTTGCCATTGTGTTACCTCGAGGTTGAGGTGCATCGCTTGTTGCCCTGTGTTCTGGTGCAGTGTCCCAGAACTGTTTGTTGTTGTCCTGGTGAGGTTCACTCTCAGGACTGTTCTGGCTTGCTTCTGCCAGTTGTTGTGCTACCTCAGGGTTGAGGTATGCTGTTGTTGTGTTGGCTGGTGCGTTATGGTGAGTTTTCCCAGAATGGCGCCTTGGTGGTTCTGGTGGAGGTTCTCCCTTCACCAGTTGGTGTTGCTTCCACTGGAGGCTGTGTTTTTCTGTTGGCCATGTGTTTTTGGCTGTTTGCTTGGGCAGCGTTCTGGTGATGTTTTCCCAGAATTGCTCTTGGCGCTTTGGGTGGAGGTCCTCCCCAAGGCTGCCTCGTGTTGTTTTGGTTGTCGCTGCTCTCTCTCTGTTGAGATGAGTTGTTGTTTGTTGCCAGCTGGACTGTCTATGTTACAGTTTGTTTTGGCATTGTCGGTCGAGGTGCTGTGCCTTTGACCTGTGTGTCTGGCCATCGTGTTGGCCAGGTTGTCTTCCTGTTTATTTTTGGGTTTCTCGGTTGCGCTGGGGTGACTATAGTGGGTGTCTCCTTCCCCTGTTTTCCGTTGGTGGCTCGGGGTGATGATGCTCCACTGTGGTATTGTGTTGCCGGGGTGCGCATCGTTGCGACCTTTTGGTGGAGTCATCTTCCCTTGAGTTGTTTCTGGGTCGGACTGTTGTGTGCAGTCTGCTTCTCTACTTCTGGTCAAGGTGGTGGACCTTGACCCAGTGCGTGGCCTTGTGTTGGCCGGGTTGCCGTGCTGGTTAGCTTCCAAGTTTCTTAGTTGTGCCGGCGGGACCACTTGTGGGTCCCTGTGGTTTAGTTTGTTGTTGCTTGTGTTTCTGTGCCGACGCTCTCTGGCCGATGGTAGTTTGGCAAGTGTCGTGGGTGTTCAGCTGGTTGTGCCTCTCATGTGAGTGCTAGCCTTGTGCTGCTATTTTCCCTTTCGAGTGTGGAAGAGGCCTGTAGCGAGCCTTCTCCCTCTGTTTTCCGTGGGTTGCTCAGGGTGGTGGTGCTCTGCCATGGCGTTTAGCCCCGTGTTGCGCACCGTGGCAACCTTTGTGGTGAAGGTCCCTCCCCTTGTGCTGTCTTGAGGTTGAGCTGGTTACTCCCCTCGTGTGCATTGTTTTCTTGTGGTACGATAGGTCGTGATGTACCTATTGTGCCGTTCTGTGTTGTGCTGGTTTCTTGTCCCTTGATTGGACGATGTAGGGCAGCGTGCCCTGTGTTCAGTATGAGGCGGCACCAGGTTTTCTTTTGTTTTGGCTTGCTTGAGCAGGCATTGTTTCGGTGCGTGTTTTGCCTGTGCCTCGGCTGTGCGTTGGAGGCATTTGTCACCGTTGGGCATGTGGCTCTCTCTACCTGTGGTGGTAGGAGCGGTGCCCTGTGTTTGTGTGCTTCGAAGAGCCGACGTGGTCGTTGTGCTCTTGAAGCTGCTGGGTTTCCGTGTGTTTCTCTTGTGGGCCTCTGGTGGAGAGTACCTTCCGTTTGTCCCTGTGTCGTTTCGGGCTGTGGGTGCGGTTGCGTACTGCACCTTGAGCATTGTTCTTTTCGACACTCCGTGTTTCTGTGCCTTGAGGGTTTGCGGCCAGTTCTATCTTTTTGGCTTGCGATTCCTTACGTGCGGCTTTTGGCAGGACTCTTGTGGAGATTCCTCCCTTTTAGCCTGTGTTGTTTCAGCCGTTGGTGCAATTGTGTTGCATCTTACCTGATTTTGGTGCTTGTGGTAGCACCATGTGCTCGTGTTCTAGTGGTTTGTTTCTGTCCCGATTGGAGCCTTGGTACATTGTGTTGTACCTTGGGTGGCTCCTGGTGCTTGTGTTAGTATCGTGTGTTGTGCTGTGCGCCCGATCGTGAGCTTCGTGTGTCATTTCACGAGTTTGCTCGGTGTTCGAGGCATTGAGCTTTCTGCCTCTGGGACACTCCTTGCCGGCTTGTGCTTTGTGGATGTACCATTATCACTGTGGGGTGGCTGCTTTGCCTTGTCTAGGTAGCCCTATCGGTGGTACGCCAGGCCTTGGTCGTAGGCTGTGTCCAGGTTTTCCCTCTCACTTTGGGAGCGAGTGTGTTCAGCAGTGGTACCCTACTTTGGCCTGGGTCCCTCTGAAGTCGACATTCTGTCCTCGACCTTTACAATTGTTTCATTTTTTGTGCAGTTTGCAGGCGTCTTGAGTTTCTTGGCTTTGCCAACCTCAGACGCCTTCCCTGGTTTTTGTCTTTGCGCGTGCCTGTGGAGCTTGTAGTTTAGCTTTCTATGGCTCCACAGTCGTTGTGTGTCCTTGTCGGACCACGAGGATGATCTGGGTGAGATCTAGTAGTGCCAGCGGACCCTGCCTTGCTCGCCGTGGTTTTCTCCATGTGCGTGTTTTCCGCTTGGTTTTGGGTCACCCTAAGAAGCTCTCGTTTGACCTTACCGTTGGTGCTCGTTGTTACTAGTGGTACGGAGCCTTTCAGTGGAGTCTTGCGGATGACCTCTTGGCGTTTTCCTCGATTTGCCGTTAGCAGCTGGGTCCTCTGTCTAGTCTTTGGTGGCAGAGTGAGTTACTGACCGGTTGGTCTCAACAGCGTGGTCTGTTGAGGGTTCAGTCGCGTGGTTTCCGACTGGCGATTTCTGTGTTTCGGGTCAGTTTGGTGCGTGTTGCGCCTGTGGAGTTTCCGACATCTGATTGTGTGCTCTGCGCCGGTTGGTGTGCACTCTGTGAGCTATCAGATGTCTGGGTTGGTGCTCCATTTGTGGCGGGCTAGAGATGTTGACCACCGGGAAGTCGTGGTATGACTTAGTGGTCCCTTTGCACCTGTTGTTTCTTCTACCGGGTTTCGCCCTTAATTTCAAGGACAAAATTATTTTTTTGTTGGATGTATTGTAACATCTCGGGCTTCCTGGTTTTCCGTTGTGTGTGGGATGACTGGCCACTAACGCATCTGGCCTTGGCAACACGTTAGTGTCGCGGCGGTCTTGGCTGTCGTGACAGTCGTCCAGTTCGCGTCCGGTGGTTCCGTCGCGTTCTTGTCGCGCCCAGTCAACGGGTCGCGGCTGCTTTTTGTGTATGGTCATCTAACACCTGCCAGTGTGGCAGGCGTGATAGACTGACCTATTGGGTTGTCGCGGTGCCCGGGTCGGGCGCGTTCTGGTCACGGTCTGGGCGGCCGTCGCATTATGTTGGTAACTCGATGCCCCGCTCTGCCGCGTTTTGAGGGCCGGAGGCTAAAAGCCTTGGCTGGCTCTCCCTTTCCCCTTTTGGCTCTGTTTCCTTCCCTTCTCCTCTCCTAGGAGGAGAAGGCTCCCCTCTCTTCTCCCTCTGGCGTTTGGTGCTCGGTGGTGGCCAGTGGCTCGTACGGAGCGTGGCGCGACATCGTGGAGGCGAGGAGGTGGCGGCCGAGCTCGTCGTGAAGGCCCCATTGTGGGTTGGTTCTTCGTTCACTGTAGGGATTCTTGTACCCTTGCTTGTTTGGGTGGATCGGGGGTTCAAATTGTGGAATGCATGCTTTTACCACTTTCACCATGATCCCCTCCCCATGTTTGTATGTTTTATAGTGAGTGGGCGACCCTAGAATGTAGCATTCCGGCGGTCTTCCTTCCAGCTGACGTCGTGACCACTGAGCGCGTCGCGACATCAAAGAAGGCGTCGCCCCGGTCGGACACGACCTTATCGCGGCGCAGGTGGCCGTCGCGATAAGGGTCGTGTCGCGACCTGGTTCCCTATCGCGACAAGGTTCTTGTCGCGGCCCGCGTCCCCGTCACGACGCGGTGCTTGTCGGGGTTGCCCTTCCCGTCGTGATGGTATCACGACGGGCTAGGAGGGCGCGACAACTTTTGGCCTGCCTCGGGTGTTTCTGTGGCCGCGGTTGGCGTGTCGGCTTGTGCCCCAGGGCAGGGTTGCCCTTCGGACCTTCTAGTAGGAAACGCGGCAGGTTGGCTCGCTGCGTTCATTGACCGAAGGTGACACCTTCGTGGCCTTGTCCCTAGCGGCGGTGCTAGGAGGCTCACGTCTGTCTAACAATCGATTGTCTGTCTGTCAATCGATTGTTAGAAGAGCGGTGGTTTCTGTTCTGTCCGTGGTGTTCCAGTTTCTCGGGCCGTGCCATTGCGCCGGTGTTGGCCGACGGCCCTTCTGGGGGTTTTCCGGAAGGGGTGTCGTGCACGCCTGTGCCTGCTGGGCTTGTCTTAGTTACAAGCCAACTGTGCCGTTTCTATTGGTGGTTGCCACGCCAGTTCTCTGTTCGTTCGGTGCTAGGCACTTGAGGGCTTGTCCGCGAGATAGGTTGTTACTGTTACCTGGGACCCCCATCCCCGCGTGCCTGTGTCAGAGGGAGCTTTTCCGGGCGGCGGGCGTGCTCGAGTTACGGACTCGGAGCGGAGGGGAAAATGGTGGGGACAGCGGCTTCTGTCGTTTGTAGAGCTCTCTTAGCTGGGTCTGGTCTCCGAGGTTGTTGTGGAGCTCTTTCGGTGCGGACCATCTAGTCCTTCTCACAGCCTCGCTCTGCGTTGGTTCTGAAGCCACGTAGGGAGGTCAGGCGTGGGGTCGCAGCTCGGCCGGGCTGCGGTGGTTTGTGGTTGTGTTCTTGGCTGTGGCTCGCTAGCCTCACTCTACCGGGGAGGTTGTAGGCAGGAGTCGGCGGATGGCGAGCTGGAGGAGTGGACTGTGTGTCCTCCTCATAGCTGCCTGTGGCGGTGGCTTGTGTGCTCTTGCGTGACGGTGTTTCTCACGTTGTTTTCGAGAATAGTTTCTCGTTGCCCTAGCTTGCACGGGAGTTGTAGCCTGGCCGTGTCTAGTCCATGGGCTTGGTTAGTTTGGTCTTGTGGGCCGTGTTTAGTGGTTTCCGTTCTGCGGGTTCTCTCGGGGTGTCGAGTGCTGACACCCGTCTGCTGTTTCAGTAGCCCGTTCCTTGGTGCCGTTCGTGGTGGCACCGGCAGGTGTTGTTCCCTGACCTCGTGGAGTGTGTCTGAGGTGCAGGGTGGTTCTGCTTGTGGACCCTCGACCTTGTGGAGGTCTGAGGTGGCCGTGCTTGTGGTGAGACGTCATTCTCATATGGTTGCTCGGTGTCTCTCGGGGTGACACCTAGTTGTTCTTTCTCAACCTTGTGGAGGTCTGGGATGTTGGTGCTTATGTCGTGAGACCCTAGTCTCACGTGGTCGCTCCGGTGTTCCGTGAGCTTCGTTGTCTCGGCGGATGTTTGTCGAGGGTTGCTTCCGCATGTGTTGACTCCGCTGGTTTTGCGGGAGTCGTGTTTGGCTTGACCCAGGTTGTGGTCGAGGCGTTTCTATGTTTCCGCTACTTTGTAGCTCTCTACAGTAGGTGTTTCCTGCTTTACTGCTTTGTAGAGTAGTTTTGCTTCCGCTTTGTTGGAGTTCCTACTCCTCCGGCTGGTAAGGGACTGGTAATCCCTACTGAGCCTTGCTCGCGAGGCTCACCCCCTACTCTTTCTAGGTAGGGACTCGCTGTAGCAGGAGTTCGTCGCCGGACGGTTGTGGTAGCAGTTTGTTGCACTGTGCGTTGCCAGTAGTGTGAGTTGTGAGCACTTGTGGCGTGAGTTGAGAGTGGCCTTTTTCGCAAGTCCTTGTGGTATGTCCCTTAAGGACTGCACATTTCTTTCTATACCTGTACTTTTATTTGGGACTTATTGTACATAATTTCTTTATTAAATGTACAAACTTTCTTGTTATAGTTATTTGAATTTATTGCTTATCTCACTGGACTAAATTCTAACCCTTTCGGGTCTTCGGACCTGTGGGTGGCGGCGCGACCTTCGGGGTCCCTGGGGGGGGGGGGGGTCCGGGAGGTCGGGTCTTTACATCATGTGAACATGTTTTAAACTTATATGGGTTGATAAATGCATGTAAATACTAACTATCTTCGCACAGGAGAAGACGGGGCACAAAAACGACGTCAAACGGGCCAAACAGGGCTGATCTGCCCTATGTGTTTTGAAGGCGACAAGCACACTATCGCCTTCAAGAAGGTGACCAGAAGGCTTTCACCTTCTGATCCCTGAAGGCGACAGCCTTCCTGTTGCCTTCTGAAGGCGACAGGTCGACTCGTCATCTTCCTGTTTCCAGTGCAGGGGTGCTTTATATGGGTGTTTTCCTAGTCTGATTCAAACTAGGTTTGACACCACTGGGTTTGAAAAATCAAAACAAATGATAGGGTGATCCAAATCAGATAAAACCACCTCTTTTAGTTAGAGTACTTTCAATACATTGTACAGTAACAAATAATCGAGAAACAAAAGTCGTTTGACTGAGTAATAAGACGTATTGTGACTGTCTATGTGAATCGGATATAGTGCTCATGTTCGGACTAATACTCTCAGTATGGTCAACAAAAATTGGGGAAACTAGTGACAAATGAAAATAGACTCATAGGGTAACAAGTTCTCTGTTGAACACTCGGTCCGAAAATGACTCTATAGAAAGGTATATCACTCGAAAGACAAGTCAATGTGAAATCAAGATAGTATAACGTTAAGATCATGCAAGATTTAATTCGTGAAACTCTCAAGATAAAAATTGAGGAAAACAGTAAGAACATGATCTATACACATGTATGCAAGCATAAATGAGTTTAATTATAGTTTGACATGGAGATGACCTACCTTTTGGGTCGAATATGATTCGTTCTCCAGAAAGCCCTAGTTTTGACCACCTGGAGAAGAATGTCTAATACCCATGATCTACTGGATAGAAATTGGGCAAAATGGTGTCATTAGAAACTATACTCAACCCTCTTTCCAAGGGTATATGCCTTGCATGGTTTGGTCGAGGTTTAACTCACCTTTGGTGATGATCTTGGGAGACCTCGTGTGCAGGTCGCAGATGAGGAAGAGCACGAACTTGCTTCTTGCTAAGCTGCCTCCTTGCATTTCCCAGCCTCCATAAACTCCAAGCACGACCTCAACAAGCCTAGGGTTTGTCCCATGGGAGAGATGATGCTTATTTAAAGGAGTAAGACTCTTTACTTGCCTAATTTGAATTAGGAAACTATTGGATGCGAAATTGGGTGTATCCTTCCCTCCATGGAGGATTTCTCTCCCCAATTCGTGATGGAAGGAATATGGAAACCTCTCATAGGTGGTAACCACGAATTTGGGCTTAGTTTGAGGTCCAATGGTGGTCTATTGGGTGAGAATTTACCCTAACATGGTCCATTAGTGAAAATTTTCGAATTTCGGGTTATTTTCTTAGTATAAATTATTTTGTGGCCCAAAAGACTTCTTTTGGTCCAATTATTTCATTGGGTTGTCAATACCCATTGTTTGAAGTCCACTATGATTTTTATTTTATTTTGGGACTCACTTAAGCGTCGGTAATAGTAATTATTCGACTTATTTCTTAATTACGATAATAAGTCGTAAAACACTTTAAATTCAGCTAATCTGATTTTTTTTTTCACACGGATTCTTTCGTGGGTCAATAGAGAGTAATTCAGCTAATCTTTTTTTTTTCACACGGATTCTTTCGTGGGTCAATAGAGAGTATTGTTTAGAGTTGAAGTATAATTTTTATGTAATTTTCTCAAGTGCTTCTGCATCCGTTATAATGGTACGTATATGTTTTCTAATTTGAAAATATTAAATTATTATTTGTAAATTTATTTTAATTTTTTAATTAATAAATTTTCGGAGTGCTACAGAGGAGCATCTCTCTCTCTCTCTCTCTCTCTCTCTCTCTCTCTCTCTCTCTCTCTCTCTCTCTCTCTCTCTCTCTCTCTCTCTCTCTCTCTCTCTCTCTCTCTCTCTCTCTCTCTCTCTCTCTCTCTCTCTCTCTCTCTCTCTGTTTGGACATTTGTTTTTGGTTGGTTTTCTTACTTGAGTGCGTCAAAAGATTTTTACCCGGAATCACTTTTAAGGTCTCTTGACCATCCTTATTCGACTGCAAATATGCCATTAATAAATTCAAGAGTTTGTGAAGATCAGATGGCGGGAGTTCATTGACTGATAATTTTTTTTTAACAAAATCTTTGAGTCAGAGACATGGCTCTTGAAGTGTTTGATATCCTCTCCAACATTGATGTCCCTGTAAAGATTGTAGACTATACATCTATTTCAATATTAACGAGATGCATAAGTTCTAAGAGAAATATTTGGTGCACACCTTTATTATGCACATCATATTGTGATTATGTATCCATCATACCAATGTGATTGAACACTCAATCAAATAATGTGTGTGCACACTACCCCATGTGTATTTCTTAAGTTCCAAACATATAGGAGAGTGGAAAGGGTTATCTCTTGTAGCCTTCAGAGAGTTGTTGATATGCATGTAGCGTGTACAAAACTTGAAAACTTGTAGTAGTTACTAACTCTTTTACAATGTATCTTTTTATTGCAGGACTTTTATAACAATGGTAACAATACAACAAGTAGTAGATATCCATTAAAAATATACGACCACTAAATGTATTTTGAATTTTTAAGTTGAATGAATGCATTACTTGTTGATCGTCAAAGAAGAAAAAAGATATACAAGTTCGTGGTATAATTTTAGCTACATATCAAACTTTTTAGTCCAAAAATATTAACCATATGTTGGATTAGATTGTGGATAATAGTTAATTCCTACTTTACAACCTAAAATTAAAATGAATAATCAAAGAGCAATATTGAGTTTTTTTACAATTAAGAGCAATATTTAGTTGGACACTCTGAGTAGATTTTGTAAATATTTATTCTTTTTTTTTTGATAACGAG
Source organism: Colocasia esculenta (assembly GCA_014218235.1). Lineage (NCBI taxonomy): Eukaryota > Viridiplantae > Streptophyta > Magnoliopsida > Alismatales > Araceae > Colocasia > Colocasia esculenta. The sequence continues at coordinate 36,317,593 of CM024764.1, forward strand.
GAAATCCCGCCCCGTGTGGCTTTGCGGACTCAAGGATTGGTGTTCGTGAACTCCTTGAGTCAGGACTTGGCAGCTCCTACTTTCCGTATACCTGTATTGTCCTTACCCCACTTGACCAGAAAAACCCGGATTTACACACCTCGAGGATTGCATGTAAATCAGGTAAATCCCCCCCCAGGAATCGAACTCGGGACCTCTTACTTTTAAGCAAGAGTTCTAACCGATCGACCCAACCGGGGTCCTCTGTAAATATTTATTCTTAGTTCATTCTAGATGACGACATGCTGAATGAAAGAAATCTCATTCGGAGAAGAGAACTGTTAGGTGCACCCATGTCCGCCAACATAGAAACTTGCTATTTTTAAATAATATATTAGAATTATTTTATTTTTTCGTCATTTCATAACAATTATTATAAATAAATTATTAAGATATAGACATCACAATTTACAATAAATATTTTTTTCCTAACAAAATCCCGCCTCTCGCGCAAGCATTAAAAGGAGAGAAGAGGAACCGGAAAAGCCGGAGCCATGTTCGGATGTTCCCCGTGGAGCTCTCCAAGAGCCCAACGCCTGGTTTCGAAGCGCGCAACCGGAAGCTGCGGGCGGCGCCGCCGCCCTGCTGCGCTCCGCGCTTCTCCCACTCTCCTGTCCCGTCGCATCACCTCGGCCAGCTCGCGCCCAGATGAGACAGCACAACTCCCGATCCACCACTCTGGAAGAACTCCCGGGCGCAGTGCAGAGGCCCCCCGGGCCCCGAGTCCCGACCCCGGCATCCAATGGATTCGCCCTGGATGGCGGAGCGCGCGGCGGAGGAGCTGCGGGCGCTGGAGGCCGAGCATCCGCATCGCTTCGGCCTACTTAAGCTCGAGCTCAGGGTCCTCGTATACGACACCGGCTACTGCGGCTCCCTTACGTGGCATCCACCATGACGTCGTCGTGGGTGGTGGAGCGGGCGGCAGAGGAGCTGCGTGCGCTGGAGACGGAGCACCCGAACCGGCACGACCGCCTCAAGCTTGAGCTCAGGGCCTTCATCTCCGACTCCCTCCGCTCCCACCCGTCTCTCCTTCCCACGGAGGCCTCCTCGCCGCGGTGTCCTTGTCTTCCCTCCGCCTGCTCTGCGGCTACCCAAGGTACGGCATGTCAGAAAGTTCCTGTCTTCGTATATTTCACAGAGAGAAAGAGACGGTTGATGTGGCTGGGTGTTTCGCCAAGAGTCTCAAACCTGAAGAGGAAAAGGAAGGAGCCGAAGGACCGCAGGGTCGCCGCTGCAGACGCGACGGGGCAGGACCTAGAGGAAGAGACCAGGCGGAAGTCCGCAAGAAGCAGCGTGGACATGGCGCTGGAGAGGGCGGAGCAGTGCCTGAGGAAGATCCGACGGGTAAAGGAGGTGCTTGCTCACGGCTACTGACACAGGCGCGCGCGCAGCAGCACCGTCGGCGCCTTTGCTTCCATTTCTTTTGTCTCCTTCTGCATACATCTCCCCACGCCCTGCGTTCCTGCTCTGCAGGAAGCAGTGCTGTGAGGGGAAAAATAAAAAATAGTATAGCTTAAAAATTATATTATTAAAATAATATTTTAAAATTTTAAATTATCATAATTACATTTATTTGACGTTCAACGTGTCATGTCAGCTTTTAAGGTGTTATTTGAAAACACTCAACCAAAAAGTGAATTCGGCAAAAATTGATTTTCCCATGGCAGCACGTATGGAGGTGCAGATGCCTTTTTGCACCTTGACTCCCGTGCGATCAAAAATTAAGTTGAAAAAAAAAAAAAAAGTAACATTGTTTTTGCGTAGACATAGTTTTGCAATTTTTTTTTAGAAGCGGTCTTTCTACCGTTTTTAAAAAAGCGAAGGACACGATAGAGTTGTCTCTGCCTCTCTCTTCTGTAAAAATTTTTTTCTACGCAAACACCAAGAAGAGCAAGTGTTGTTTCGGAAAAAAATGTGAGGTTGTCAGAGATTTTAAAGTCTAAAATTTTTTCTACTTTACTTCCAAACGGTGCCTAAGTTGTCTAGGCCATAGTTCATCGTACTGGTAAGTGCGAATCGTATTATGTTTGAGTTCTCGCGAGTTTAGACACGGTCGGATCACTCTAATGAGGTGACTCGGGCATGTCGTGACGACTTGCTGCAGCACGTCTTAAGTCGGTACGATTTGGTCCATTAAATTTTTTTTTCATATCTTTGTCACATTCATTACATTTAATGAGTTTAAATACTATCTAATTGAGATAAAAATTCAAACATAAATTAATTAAGAGATGGTATAAATTATAATAATTTTATTTTATTTTTAATTATTTTTTATCAAGTAAAAATTGTCTCAAAAATATTAGGTTGACTTAATCTCAACATTTATGTATCAATAACTCATGATATTTATATTTTTAGAATCAATATATTTTTCTAGTAATTATGATGATTTTAGATTTAATTTTAATTTTGGAATTAAATGTCATTCTGTTGAAATGTACAGAGAGTTCGTCTTACCACGATAAATTTTGTATGTACTTAAGGGGTTTAAATGATGTCTAATTGAGATAAAATTTTAAATATAAACTAATTAAGAGATGATACAAATTATGGTAATTATAATTTAATTTTTAAATTTTTTTGTTAAGTAAAAATTGTCTAAAAAATTATTAGGTCAACTTAATCTTAATATTTATGTATCAATAATTTTTGATATTTGATATTTTTAAAATTAATATAATTTTCTAATAATTATAATGATTTCTGGTTTGAGTTTATTTTTAGAACCGAATGCACTTCTGTTGAAGTGCATATAGTAAAAAATAGTACTAAAATTATATTAATAATATAAAAATATTTTAAAATTAAAAATAATTATATTTTATATAAGTGATCATATCTTACGTATAATTTATTATCTCTTTTACTTTTTTAGTGTTATATTAATATTTTATTATAAAATTTAAGACGTTATAGTTTTGTTTCTATTTTTAGATTCTTGGTGTTGATCTAATGGAATACATTGGTCATATTATGAACAACTTTTACTGTTAGTTTGAATTGCGATATGAGAGAGAAAGTCAAGAATAATTTATTGTATCTTTCAGCACAGAACTTCATTTAATGTGATTCTAGTTGGAGCTCGTAGAGAAAGTTGTAGGGAACAACTTTTATGAAGAAGTCTCGAAGAGATATGCTCTCTTTGAGATGTGGAAGACATGATAATCCTATATATGTAGATCATGATATGAGAGAGAATGTGAAAAATAATCTGCTATAACTTTGGACACAGATCACCAATTGAGGTGATTTCACTTCGAGTACAAAGTTAAAGAAGAGTAGAACAACTTTGATGAAGAATATCTGTAACGGCCCTGGATATTTATGTCCAATAAGACTTCATATCCAAGTCCGCCTCCCGCGATCGGACCGAAGTCTCGCAAGGGATAGTTCGTACACGTGTCCAGTAAGAATATAAAAGACAACCACAACAGTATAAGACACAAGAAAGTACATGTGCTCATATCTGCATATAACAATTTACAATTATCTCAATACATTATTACATGTCCAATAAAAGAGTACAACTACCTGGGGCATACCCCGAGGGAGCACAAGCTCATACAACACAACTGATACGGGGATATCCCGGCAGGTCGGCTTTAATCTCGACGATGGTTGACCTCATTAAAGACACATGCCGACAACCTTCATCGCAGGCAGAACATTAGTCAGCCGACGTTCATGGTCGGACAGTGTGACCTCTTTACTTTTTGGGGTCCTCCCGCTGCTCGGTCGAGGACGATCTCGAAGGTCGGCCGTAGCCGACCTTTGTGCCAGACGTGCTTGCACTTGCCCCACAGCGATCCTCTGACGATTCAGATCGAAAATATCAACTCTACTCCTCGGACCGACTTCTGAAGCTCGGCCACGAACTCCTCCTTAGAAGAAGCCGACGTTGAGCTCGACGCACTCGAAGGGCTCCCCGGAGTGCTAGTCACGTGACGGACGAGGCGAATAAAGTAATGTCCGAAGATCACAGGATTGATAACGCGGCAGTTAAGACCACGATCGCGATGACTTGGCAGGGAGGTGGCGACGCCCAATCCGACGAGAATCACAGTAACCCCCAGCAAGATTGGTGGGATCGTCTAATTCACACGTAGGTGTCCTAACACTATATAAGAGGCAGACACTCCACTGGCGTAGGTACGCGGTTCCACCCTAGGCTAGGCCATTCTGCTCGGCTAGCGACTGACTAGAGTGTCGAAGTGTCTCCCCATCGAGGCCTCTCAGCGGGCTTTGCAGGTTAGGACGGGAGCTCGGAGCAAGCATCACGTCGGCCAAGCGCGCCTTACACAGGATTCATCGGCTTGGTCGTCTTGGCTTACCATTCGACGAGAAGCACCTCAACGATCACCTCGGCGTGAGCTGACCTATGTTGCACTTACTGTAACATTGGCGCCGTCTGTGGGAAACACTACTAAAGGTCAGTATGGTTTTCCCCACACCCCTTTAGTTGAACTCAACTAATTGCAGAAACTGAGAAGCCCCTTAGGCATCACCTATGATCGACAAGGGGGGCCGACCAGGAGTAAGGTTACCCTGGCAAGTTTGTCCAGTGGACAGTTAAAAGGGGCATATGACGAGTTGCTCGGAACATCGTCCTGGATTATTCCCCTACTTGTTTCTGTAGATCTCGCACAACCAACTCAAATGCCCAATGGTCGGCCTAGGACGCTGGTCGGCGACCTTACTTTATGTATTTTAGCCATATCAAATATCGTGTACGTGCACTCTTAGGGTTGTAAACTCGTACTATGATTAAAGTCCTCGGTTGCGAGAGTCGTTTGAAACGAGTAGGTCGGTTTTCTCAAGAACCTGCAGTATTCGTTGATGAAGTCGAATTTGTGATTGGCTTGCATGATATAATTGTGATCGAATGATGGAAAATGGATGAGTCGCTTTATAGCATCGTCCCGATAGAATGAAAACAGGGCAATGGACGTGGATGTCGTAGTTCGATGAACGAGGTCGCTTAGGCACTCTTCAGGAACTGAGAGACGACGTCCGACGTGAAATGAGACGTGGTCGCTTCGGCACACGCGAGATGTGAACGTCGTAGTTCGCTGAACGAGGTCGCTTAGGCACTCTTCAAGAACTGAGAGACGACGTCCGACATGAAATGAGACGTGGTCGCTTCGGCACACGTGAGACGTGGACGTCGTAGTTCGCTGAACGAGGGCGCTTAGGCACTCTTCAGGAACTAAGAGACGACGTCCAACGTTGAGTGAAAGGAGGTCGCTTCGGCACTCCAAGTTCTCTAACGTGGTCGCCTTGGCGCACGAGACATGGACGTCATAGTTCGCTGGATGAGGTCGCTTAGGCACTCGTCAGGAACTGAGGGACGACGTCCGACATGAGTTGAGACGTGGATGTCAGACAAGGTCGCTAAGGCACTCGTCAGGAACTGAGACAACGTCCGACGTAAATTGAAGGTGTGGCCGTGTAATATCCCAAGGTATAAAATGATAAATAAGTAAGAAACAGTCGAGAAAATATAATGCAGTTTGTGGGCATATAAAGAGATTAAGTAAATCCAGATCGATCTAAGCTCTGATTGAAAATGTGCTAAAAGATACTATTATTGGTAAAAGATATTACTAATGATAAATAATGATGATATTGTTAAAGGATACTACTAAAGAAAAATGGTAAGAGTAAAGGTTGGTACTAAAGGTTAGCATATTGGTAAAGAATGAGGACTAGGATATGGATATCTCCCTGTTCACACTGAGCCCAAAATTAAAATGAGAAGAAAAAGTATAAATGTAAATAGGAATGACATATTTACAATTATAAAAATATGGGGTTTTCATGCGATTGTTAATTTTTCTGGGGACCCTGATGAAACTTTTATAGACCCCAGAGAGACAGTCGGATTCCCAGTCGGAGATCATTCGAGGCATGAACGGCCGATCGGGGGGTTAGGAATGGACATATCTCCAATTTCTAAAAGTTAAAGGTAAAAATGTTAAAGACACAAGTTTGGGAGTCAAGTGAAATAATATTTAAAAATCTTAGAAACTCTTAGATAAATCAAGAATTATCTGGAAATCTCTAGAAAGGGACACTTGTCCCACATCCAGGGGATGCTTATCCCCTAGGGACACTTGTCCCACATCCAGAGGAAGGCAGCCCAAGATTGTGCCACCTCTGGAGACATGTGTCCTCATCCTATGCTTCCCCTCCCCCTATAAATACCACCTTCTCTCCATTCCTCCATTCCATCCATCCCCTCCAAGCTTCCAAGTAGGGTCAAGCTAGAAGAGAAGAGAGAAGAGAAGAGGTGTCTGACCCGAAGTTCTGTCGATAGGTAGATTCTTTTAAGTTAGTTCTAGATTTCTAGTGAGTGAAGTGCTGCTAGTTGTGTTCTTCTATTCCCTCACTACGTCAGAGTGCTGCCAGTTCGATTTCTCGGAGTCTCTCGCTACGTCAGAATGCTACCGATCTATCTTGGAACTCTGTCGGAACGTTGCATTGATCTTTAATTCATACCGGAGTTCAGCCAGAAGAGGAGGCGATCAAGGATATAGTTTTATCAACTAACTGGTAGGTTTCTTTCTAATCTCTCTAGATCATTAGTTAACACTCTTTCCAATCCCTCTTCTTTGTCGAAATGCTATCCGTTTGATTTCTTAAGATCTTTTCGTTACACTGGAATACTGTCTGTTTGATTTCTCAAGATCTCTCTCTACGTGAATACTGTATGTTTGATTTCTCAAGATCCCTCTTTACGCCAGAATGCTGTCAAAGTGATTACCCGAGCACCTCTCTTATGCCGGAATGCTGTCGGATTGATTACCCGAGTCCTTCTCTTATACCGGAATGCTGTCAGATTGATTACCTGAATCCCTATCTCATAACAGAATGCTGTCAGATTGTCTAGTTAAAATCTCATATCATACCGAAACTCTACTAGAGTAGTTAGTCACATCCCTCTCTTATGCCGAGACTCTGTCGGATTAGTTAGTAAATACATTTGCTTTACCAGAACCTTGTCAGGTTGCTTAGTGAAATACCTCTTCTATGCTAGAATTCTACTGAACTACAGACTGATTCCTTTTCCATTCTGAACTTTTGTTGGTTGAAGAGTATTTTCCAATTACTGAATTGTCATGAAAGTAATTTACTGGGGTCTTGGACCCAACTAAACTGAATGCCTATGCAATGGAGCCCTGATCTGGTCCCGAGAGGAGCACCCGAATGTTCTAACTGAATGCCGTGGAGGACAATGATCTGGTGTTATGGCATGACACCATACTAAGTGCTTGATTGATTGTTACTGATTTGACAATTCAATTATCTGATATTTGACTGACACTGTACTATGTGCTTGATTGTTATTGACCTGATCATCCACTTAAATCCATTTCACTATTGTTACTGTATTGACAGTTCAATTATCTGATATTTGTCTGACACCGTATTTAGTGCTTGCTTGTTATTGACCTGATCATTCATCTAAACCCATTTCACTATTTACATGATACTATTTACTACCTATCTTGCTTCAGATTATTCACTGTTGATCATCTTGACTGAGTTTACTTCATTTTGAGCATCCTTTCTATTGTCCTGTTACTTGTGTTTCTTAGTATATAATTGAGTAATAGTTAATTGGTGATTTGGAGTAAATTAGAAGGCAATCTACTGGGCATTTTATGCTCATACTATTTGTTAACATTTTTCAGGTAATTATCTGAAGTAAGAGCTAGCTAGGATGGGTTGACAGGTCGCTTAGGCACACACATGAGGCATACTAAGTAGTCCAGGGGCCAAGATATGGTTGGACGCAAACCATCGATGATGACGAGGTTGCCCCGACACTCGTTAAGAAGAAACTCTAACATATCGGAAGGCTATAGAGTAGAAAAGGCATGTATAGTTCTATGTTCTCGGTAATAGAAACTGTTCAAAAGACAAGTTTTCAGATAGACCAATGACAAACACATGCAGACAAAGACAAAAGGTTTGCAAAGTTCTATTGATAAGGAGAAGGGGTACAAAGTGCGGCAAGGCGCCATGTACAAACGAGGAATCTAGTCCACGATGACGCCGCCAGTGCTGACATGAGTTTCTTCGCTGTTGGGCACTACTGGCTGATCATTTATGACGTCGTCGGCAGCGGCCTCCAAGACACCCTCAACAGCGGTAGCCAACGCGTCGTCGACGATAGCTGCAATGCTTTCGTCCCGGTCATCGTCGTCGGCCTCCTCATCATCATCCTCGTCAAGTACGACCTTTGAACGTCAATGTTCGGGAAGTGTTCCCGAACACGCTTGAGGCAGAAATCGTACCCTTGTGGGAAAAGCTTGACGACCTCAGCTTTGAGCTCGTCAGACTCGCGGTACTCAGCAACGGCCTCGACGATTGCCTTTTCACACTCGTCGGCCACCAGCTGAGCAGTGGTAGGCTTGGTCTTTTCGTGAGATTCGAGCTCAGTCTGGTGATAATCCTTGTAAGACCTGGCCCCCTTGAGCCCTTGGGCCCCATCCTCAGGGTCGCGACGGGCGCCCTGGTCGCGACGTGTTCGCACCAGGGAGGCCTGCCGTGACAGTTTAGGGTCGCGGCGAACCCGACCATCGCCTTCTCGTTGCGACGGGGGTGGCCGTCGTGTCATTGTCACGGCGTCTGACGATGTCGCGACTGCTTTTCTGACAGACGTGACCACTGTCCTTTCTGTCAGAACGGCTTTATTGGGTGTCAAGCATGCGCAGTGTTGACGCGGCCTGGTCAGCCGTTGCGTTTGCTTTTTCGATCTTCAAGGTTTGACCGCCTTTTTGGGGTCACGCTGGGGGCTGCCGTCGCGATGCCTAGGGGCATCGCGTCACGTTAGTTGTCGTGCTAGGTCAGCCCGTCGCATTCTGGGGGCCGTCGTTTTAAAACCGAACGCCGCGCCCCATTCTTCCCCTCTCCCCTTTCTCTCCTTCTTCTTCCCCTCTCCTTCCCTTCGAGCTCTCTTGCGGTTCTCTCGTCCGTTCTTCGTGCTCGAGGTGTTCGTGCTGAGGCGGTGTCGCCTTGGTCGTGCAGGGGCCGTGTTCGTGTTGCATGAGCGAGGAGGAGGTGGTCATTCCTACGTGAAGGCCCCAACGGGTCGGCTCTACACGTGGAGGTAGGGACTCTTGATCCTCTCGCTCTAAGCATGCTCCCTTCCCCCTTCAGATCGCGTTTCCCGGTGGTTTGGGGCTTGGGAGTGTGAGGAATCCATGCTCGAGGTTGAGTGAGGTTTTCCTTCGAGTGTAGATTCATGTGAATCCATGTTTGTGGGGCTCTAACGGTGGCTTGGAGGGATTTACAGCTTTCATACATGTTGCACATGCTCCCCCCTTGTGGAATGTTTATTTCGTATTTTTGGGGTGGTTCCCGGAGGGACTGCTCCGGAACCCTCCTCTGCTGAAGATGCGACCACTATAGAGGTCGTGATCTTGTCAGAGGACTGTGAGCAGGGCTTCCGAGAGCTGAAGACGAGGTTGACTTCAGCGCCAGTATTGGTCTTGCCGTCGGGCAGCGGTGGTTTTGTGGTCTACACCGACGCGTCGAGATCTGGTTTGGGTGCCGTGCTGATGCAGCATGGTGGGGTCGTTGCCTATGCTTCTCGGCAGCTCAAGAAGCATGAGGAGAACTACCCCACCCACGACTTGGAGTTGGCAGCAGTGGTGTTCGCTCTCAAGTTGTGGATGCACTATTTGTATGGAGAAGCGTTCGAGATCTTCACCAACCATCAGAGTCTGCAGTATATCTTCACCCAGAGGGATCCGAACTTGAGGCATCGCAGGTGGATGGAGTATTTGAAAGACTACGACCTAACCCTCTCCTATCACCCAGGAAGGGCTAACGTCATGGCCGATGCTTTGAGCAGGCGCGTTCACTTGAGTTCACTGATGGTTAGGGAGTGGAGGCTGTTCGAGGAGCTATCCCAGGGAGTGTTCTACCCGTCGAGGTGCAGAGACCGTGCTGTGGCGTCCAGTTTGTCAGTTCGGCCGTCAGTGTTCAGGCAGGTGTTGCAGGCACAGTTGGCAGACGTTTTGCAGATGCCAGATGTTGAGCGTGATGAGGACAGCGAGGTAAGGTTCAGAGGCCGCTTGTACGTTCCCGAGGAGGCGCGTCATTTGTAGAGCTCTCTTGGTTAGGCCTAGGACACCGAGGACGGCCGGAGTTCTACCCGGTGCAGGCTAGCCAGTCCTTTTTCTCACTTCCTCGCTCTTTGTGGCCCCAGAACTGCTTAGAGAGGCCAGGAGTGGGACCGTAGTCAGGCCAGACTACGGTGGTTACTGTTGTATGTTTTGTGTCTTACCTTGCTCTGACGAGACGTGAGGGTCAGGACCTGGGTCGAGGGTAAGACGTCAGTGGGCGCACCTGACCTTTGACTAGTGGTAGCATTTTTCGTAGCTAGTGTTCCTTGTCCAGGCGGGGTTCCCCCTGTCTGTGTTTTACTAGCCGTATGGTGGTCATGACGAGCAGTCGTACGGAGTTTCCGACCGTGTTGTACTTTCGTACCGCGCTAGTTGTAGCTTCGCTTCCACACTTCTGTTCATAGGTAGAAGATATAAACTGTTGTTATTTTAATTGTTATATATATTCTTCTGCCTGTTAGAGCCAGTAGGAGATTGGTAGTCCCTACTGAGCTTCTGTTGTGAAGCTCCTCCCTCCTTTTTCCCAAGTGAGACTTCTCAGCAGCGGCAGGGCGGACGAGACGGGGCGATAGTGGAGGTCCCCGTAGCTAGCAGTGGTTCCCCTTTTTAGTGTACGTCACCCTCAGGGTATGCCCCTAAGGGACCTGCCTCTTACTGGTACTAGTGTGCGTGCGTTGGGACTGTACTTAGAGCAGTACACAGCGGTCTCGCTCTCTTTTCTGTTTCCGCTCATACGCTTCTAGTTTAGCAGTTGACGTTTACTTCCGTTACATATCCTGTTAGATATATATTATAGCCCTTCCAGGTCTCCGGATCCGTAGGCGGCGACCGTGAAAATCGGGTCCTCGGCGTGGGCCGAGGGTCAGGTTCTCGGGGTCGTTACACTCTTTCTCGGCCTGAAGCGACTTCAGGAGTTTGTCGGCCCTAGCCTCGGCTTTGTTCGCTCGCTCGGCCTCCTTGGCGCGAAGATCCTTCTCGGACACTAGCTTCCTCCCAACCTCGGTTAGGCGTGCCTCGGCGGAAGCTCTAGAGGTCTCGACCCGATAAAGAATTCCTTCAAACTGGGCCATCACGCCCTGAACCGACGAGTAGAAGTCCTCGATTATTTGGCTTGACCTCACGCCCGAGGTCGGGACCTTCGCTTCAGCCGGAAGCGCTTGCCTCCCCCATTCAGTGGTGCTGAGCCCTCTGGTGTGCCTAGATGACCTCGGCTGGGAAGCGACCGAGGTAGTGACGTCGGCTGACTTATTTGTTGATGGCCGGGGATGTTTGCTCGGCCCCATCGTCTCGAGGATACGTTGCTCTTTGAGGGGTGCTGAGTCCGGGACGACGATCGACACCTCAGTCTTGGTAGGATGAGCGCGCTTTCCTCCTCGGCTCACCTTCTTCTTGCCCCGCGACGACATGAGTTCCCTCTCGGCCACCTCGGCGAGAGAGAGTCCAACGCTTTTCCTGGTAGGAGGAGCTGACGATGTTCCTTTGTCGGCCATCACTGCATGAAAAGAAGGTCAGTTATCCTAAGATTGTATTAAAAATCAAATAAGAAAATCAAGGTTCAGACCTCGTTCGGCCTCGGCTATCAGCTCGAACAGCTTCTCGGAAGGCTCGAGCAGGTCGGAGGCTCCAACGCCTGCAGAGACTCAGAACTCTGAGAGCTCATATTCGACAAGGTTCGGGAAACAGAAGGCCTTGTCTCGAATATTGATTGCGGACCAGGTGGTCGGAAAAGGCCATCCGGACGGACAGTGGATAAAGATGAAGTTCCTTTTCTAGTTGTGGACAGAGGACAGAATTCTGCCAAGTATTTGCCGACCTGACCGAGCTGTGAAGTACAGCCAGTCGCCAAAAGCTTTAACCGAGAAGTAATAGATGAAGAGCCGAGTGGTCGAAAGGACCTCGACAAGGGCACAAGCTGCCAGGAAGCTGACAACCGACCTTCAGGAGTTTGGTGTTAGCTGCGATGGAGCAGCCCTCAGCTTAAGTAGGAGAAAGATGATGAAGGGATGGAGAGGTAGCCGGAAGCCTGCCCGGACGGCCTCAGAATTGAGGCAGACCCTGTTCTCCATAGAATAGTGAGCTCGGAGTTGTTTGTTAGCATACATTACGGAATGCTCTGGAAGGACGAGACCTGGATGATTCCTCATTCATTTAAAAGTCTCAGATTCAATCTCACAATGGGCGTCGGCGACATTATCGGCTAGACAACGAGAACCTGAGGTGTGAGAGGAGGGTTTCCTGGGTACATACGACCCATGACTGACGTAAAGGACGGAAGACTCTTCGGTAGGCCCTGACACCTGGACGTCGGGCCGAGAAGCCTCCGAGACGATCGTCCTCTCGGAAGGGCAAGAGGACGAAGACGCTTTAGATGAGGAAGAGAAGTTCTCATAAGGAGAACCTCCGGCTAATGAGTCCTCAGGAAGGTGAGGACTGGAAGAAGAAGAAGAAGTAAAAGAACTAGACGGAGACATCGCTTACCTCTGAAGGAAGTAAGCGAGGAGCAAGGTCGGACGTCGGGTGCTCAGACGTCGGCGCGATGGTCATCAGATCGTCGGCTGTTCATCTAAAAGGTGCTCGCGCGTGAGAGCAAGGTTGGTTTTTCGACAGCAGACCCCACTATTTATAGTGCTGGGGGGTGAATCGAATCCAATGGTGGACATCTATCTTCAAAAGCAGTGGTTGAGATTTGAGCACGTGGCGCAGCTGGAATGGCTGAAGAACGTCTCCTCGGATCCAGATAGGACCGCTCGACGAGGATCGCCATGATTAAGCGCGGGAGTCAAAGAGGCGACGTGACTACTGGCGCACCAGATAGTAGTCGAGGCGACGTTAGGTGCAGGGCGGCTCTGACAGTATTATGATGCGTCAGGGCGGCATCTGACAGCGAGATGATGTGGCACAGAGAGGTCCACGTGGGAAACGTAGCCACGTGTCCTCGGCGAGTAGATTCAGCTTCACCTCAGCCCAGTTCCTGTTCTGACATGAACTTAGGCGGCCAATGATACGGGGATATCCTGGAAGGTCGGCTTTAATCCCGACGATGGCCGACCTCATTAAAGACATAGGCCGACAACCTTCATCGCAGGCAGAACATTAGTCAGCCGACGTTCATGGTCGGACAGTGTGACGTCTTTGCTCTTTGGGGCCCTCCCGCTGCTCGGTCGAGGACGATCTCGAAGGTCGGCCGTAGCCGACCTTGTGTCAGACGTGCTTGCACTTGCCCCACAGTGATCCTCTGACAATTCAGATCGGAAATATCATCAGCTCTACTCCTCGGGCCGACTTCTGAAGCTCGGCCACAAACTCCTCCTCAGAAGAAGCCAACGTTGAGCTCGGCGCACTCGAAGGGCTCCCCGGAGCGCTAGTCATGTGACGGATGAGGCGAATAAAGTAATGTCCGAAGATCACGGGATTGATAACTGCGGTAGTTAAGACCACGATCGCGATGACTTGGCATGGAGGTGGTGACGCCTAATCCGGCGAGAATCACGGTAACCCCCCAGCGAGATTGGCGGGATCATCCAGTTCACACGTAGGTGTCCTAACACTATATAAGAGACAGACACTCCACCGGCGTAGGTACGCGGTTCCACCCTAGGCTAGGCCATTCTGCTCGGCTAGCGACTGACTAGAGCGTCAGAGTGTCTCCCCGTCGAGGCCTCTCGGCGGGCTTTGCAGGTCAGGATGGGAGCTCGAAGCAAGTGTCATGTCGGCCGAGCGTGCCTTACACATGATTCATCGGCTTGGTCGTCTCAGCTCACCATTTGGCGAGAAGTACCTCGGCGTGAGCCGACCTATGTTGCGCTTACCGCAACAACAACTAACGCTACTTCTGGTGGTACAAGTCCGTCACAACGCTTTCGCAAGTCACACAAATGGTAAGCCCTGAAAAGAACTGTAGGGGAGTGAGCCTCAACAAGTCACAGGCTCAGTAGGGACCACCCAAAAACCACACACGAAACTAAAGAGACCTCAACTCCAGATGGTCTCACTGGCAACACCGATAGCCAAACCATAGCATGCTCACAACATTCATAATAAATAAGAACTAAAACATAAACATAACAACAAACATATAGTCCTTGGAAGGAAAAAGGAACCACAAGACTAGTACAACACCACTAGTCCGCCCAACAACTGCAATGCCTAAGCCACAGCCTCACAAGCAAACCACTACAACAACTGGTCGCCACATAGGCAAACCACTGCCTAGGCTACAAGCTTTAACGGCAACCCATCCACGAAAGGTAACAGGACTGGCATCGGCAAGCCAATCCAACACGCGCTAAAACCATGATCAGAAGCTTACCTAAAGAAGGGTAAAACACAACGGGTGGAAAGTCTCACCATATGACCTCCACGGAGCACAACTCCACCTCAACACCTGAAAAGGCTGGTACACCACGTACCACAAGAAACGGATACCCATGAAGGGTACAGGTACCTACTAGCACGAGGTACCACCACAAAGTCTTAGTACAACTGTGCCTCCTACCAGGCACACCACAACGGGTCGAACCACAACCAACGAGTCACACACACAGACCATAACCAGTGGCAAAGCACGAGTCGGAAAGGAACGACGCCACCACACAGCAACAGACTACTGATTCATGACGCCAGTATCCAATCCGGACAACAAAACACAAGAACCACCTCTCAGTCTCGCAATCACGGACGAAAGGTCCAACTGCAGCTCCACAACCACAAGCCAAAGAATAGTGGAGACCAACCAACACCACACCTGTAGACCACACAGCTGCAGGTCCATGCCTGACACCTTTAGGGACTCTGACCCAAGCTCCATAAAGTGAGGCACTGGAAACACAGGACTAGCTTAACCATACCCATGCTTTACTAATTAAATCATCTTAAATAACCTATAAGAGATATCATAGGTTCGAAGCTAGGTTCACACTGGAACCGCATTGCCCAATCACCACAAATTAACCACAGTAATTAAATCCTGACAAACATAAATGTCGAACTTCTTGCCATGCACACACAAACCACATGCATGACACTCAAACCATGTAAATACCATGTGAACGACACGCTCCTCTAGCGCTACGGGTGCTAATGCACCACTACCATTGCCATGCACATCATTTTAATGATAATCGGATAATCATACCATTAAATCATACACAACAAGTTCTCTCAACTGTGATCGCGATAGAGGGAAATGTCACCTTCTGAATGCAACACCCCGATATGTCGCGTTCATAACCTGATCGCGACGGGTCGACCTGTCACGTTCAGAACGCGACAGGGGGCTCCGTCGCCTTCACAGGCAGGAACCCTAATTCGGAATGCTCTCCCTGGATCACCCCCACAAATCATGCAAAACCTCATTTAAATCCATTTTTTATGCTTTACTCAGTGCCCTAGCATGATATCTAATGTTCTTTAAGCAATTAACAAGCCATACATACGTCACATACGATTCACAACATGAAAACGGGTAGAATCTCCCTACCTCCGCGAAGAACACAAAAAATGGTGACCACCTAGTGTTTCCCCCGCTCTATGCGACGTCCTCACGGCGAGAACACACTGAAAACACCGCCAAATCGCCGAATCACCCTGAAAATCCCCGCATCAACCTTCCCTGGCCGAGTAGAGCTCACTGGAGCTCTGTTTGGCCGACTTAAACTTAAAACATAGCACATTTGGGAACGCGACGTAGCCCTCCATCCTGACCTGAACGCGACGTAGGAGGCCGTCGCCTTCCTACTAACGACATCAGCAAGCTGCCCAGCGTGCGACACGTGGCGTGCATGCAGACGACGACCTCCTCACAATGACAACCTGAACGCGACACCCAGGGCTGTCGTGTTCAGAATGCGACGCCCAACACTGTCGCGTTCACAGATAGTGAACCAGTGAGTGCTTTGGGCCCAACCTGCTGGCCCACAAAGCCTCACAACCTACGTAAACATCTGAAACACACGTCATTAGCCACACACTGGCCTCCACAACCACTAAGCGAGGATCCACGAAGATAAAAAAAAATGTGCGACGTTACAATATCAACCCCTTTTCAGGCTGTAGAAGACGTGATATCCCTGATAGTTCTGGAGGATATGAGAGATAAAGGAGAGAGAGAAAAGGTGCAACGTTGAGAATGACTTCTTCTTTGGCTTTAGGGCGATGGGACTTGGTGAGCAGAGCTTCCAAGAGTCTCTTCACGTGGTGGTAGTCTTTTCCTATCCTATAGAGCTCTAAGATGTGTTTAAGAGAGAAAGAGAGAGAGAGAGAGAGAGAGAGAGAGAGAGAGAGAGAGAGAGAGAGAGAGAGAGTACATTCTTGAGTTAGAGAGAGAGTCCATGCATGAGAAGAGATGGAGAGTCTATCTTGAGTTTGGATAAAGACTCTTCTTTTGAAGTTTGCTCATTTTAAATATTGATCAAGTCACAAAATTAAAAAATAAAAATAAAAAAAGTCATTTCTCCATCGTATCTCAACGATACGGTACCATACCATACCACGGAGAATGCGACACAAAAAATAAAAGAAAAAAAGACTCCCAGTAACTCTTAATAAATGATCCCCTGTGCCCACCCTATCCACCTACCCATCTGATGTCCGACGAAGGCATTTGCGAAAGTAGCCCTAACGTGAACGAACACCCTCTGCAGACGAGCACCCTCTCGCGGACGAACATTTCTTGCTACAGAATCGGCAGCGAAGCAGCCACAGACGAACCGACATTGTCTATCTCCATCTGCTGTCTTGCGTTCACCTCTTTATTTTTCTTGTGGCATTTCTTGCGGTGGAATCAAACACAACAGGTTTATTTTCTTTCAAAGTGGTCTTAGGTCAGTGGATACAGGGACCGTAGGTATATCTTCTCTCAAAGTGGTCCCCCAAATCCATATTTCACTTTCTTCCATGTTTAGATGTCTCCCATAAGTGTAACAAGATGATCCACCTCAAATCCCACGTATCTCAGATGACCCACCTCAAAAAGAGACAGTGGATGCAACTATTGCTCTCTGTCTCAATTAGAAAGAAATATTTTATATTCTATGAAAATTTTTATAGAATATTTTTTAGAAGATGGAAATATTTTACAGAATATTAGTTTTTTAGTAATATCCATTAATTGTGAAACATTATGTACATTAAAAGATATTTATTATGTTTACTTTAATTATGACTTCTCTTCATTGTTCAAAATCTTGGTATCATGTTGAGATTTTACATGTTTTACATTTTGCAAGAGAGGTTAATTTTGGTATGTGATGGTATATATGTTGTAGAGTCTGAAATTTGATTAAATTTCTAAGACTAGATAATTAAGTGAGTGTTTGGCTGTGGCCTAAGACTATGAATATCTTGACAGTGGCCTAAAAACATGTGAATGTAATGTTCTTGAAGTTATTATGCTCTTGTAGGTGATTTTATATAATGGTAGAACTACAATATATGAAGGAGGTGATGAAATCATCATTATGATACCTTCATAAAGTTCATTCAATGAACTGAAGTGTACAATCTATCGTGCAACAAAAATTAATCCTCTTGAGTTTGATTTGAAAATTCATTTTAAGGTCTCCAATCAAGATGGTTTTTGTATTGAAGTCAATGATGATGAAAAATGTTGTATAATGTTGGAATTATGTATTCCTATGCCGCTTACTATGGTTGTAGAGAAGAATAAAATCATACCTCCTTCACAAGATCATTCAATGGAGTATGTTGCAAGAAGATTGGACATTAAGACATCTGTTCTTATACTTAGGCAAGAAGATCAACAATCTATGCAAGTCTTGTGTTTTAACATGATTTTTTATATGTATTTAATATTATTCTAAAAGTTGTTGTTCATTATAATAGGTCTCATTATCAATCGAGTATGAATCAGTTGCTAAGTCCTCACGATAGTTTTCGATCAATTGCTGAAAATGAGACCGATCTAGGGCCTACTGTCCATGCGAATGTGGGTTTGCATGATGTTCCAGATGATTATGGTGTGTTTGATGTCCATGATGATGTAGTACAAAATGATATTGATAATTATGAAAATTGTGAAAGTGTTGATGTTGATGATGAAAATGAAAGTTCTTCTGATGACAATAATGATAATAGATATGTGAGTACAATTACAGTTGATAGTGTATAAGTTATTGATCAAATAATAGAACGAGATAAGTCAGATTGGATAGAAGCTGTAATAGTTAATGAGGAACACATTGATAGTGAAGAGACAGAATGGATACGATCAGCCAATATTGAAGAACATTCAAATGTGTATATGATAAATAACAATGAGGAATTGCATGCTGGTGATTTATTCTCATCAAAAGAAGATTTGTTAATGAAGGTATGATTGTGGTCTATTAGAAGAAATGTCCAATTTCGAACTGATCGATCAAACAAAAAGATTTTGACACTGATTTGTCTTGCAAGAGAACAATGTCAATAGCGCTTACATGCTTGTTGTAGCAAAAGAGCCGGTGGAGCATGGAAAATTACAGTATATGATTCAAATCATTCTTGTCATACTCCCATTGAGAACCGAAGGCATCGACAGTTGACGTCATCAATGATATCAAGATTGATCCTTCCTATTGTACGTGAGTATTTTGACATTCGACCTAAAGAAATTAGAGATCTTATGTCAATGTCTTATCATGCCAGCATTTCCTATATTAAAGCTTGTGATAGTCGTAGGAAAGCATTCAAGAAAATTTTTGAAGATTGGGAGTCATCATATGAAAATCTACTTAGGTTCATGGAAGCTGTAAAAATGGCCATGGCAGGTACAATGTATAGCTATAAAGTGGAGGACAATGAAACAAGAATACACTTGCAATATGTTTTTTGGAGTTTCGAGTCTTCTATTGATGGTTGGAAATTTTGTAGGTCTGTTCTTTGTGTAGATAGAACTTTTCTGCATGGAAAATATTGTGGGGTTCTTATTACATGTGGAGTGGATGCAAATCAGGGTATTTTTCCATTGGCTTATGCCATTAAAGATGTTGAGAGTACAACTTCATGGTCATATCCATACATGCACTAGTGCATATGACATATCATCGTTTGAGATTGATGTTTTTTCAACGACGACAGAACGCTGAAGGGATGTCCACATATTTGGCACCAACTTATAAAGAGCTTATGCAAAAACGCCAAGTGGCGAGGCTGAATTATGAAGAATTTGAGGTTTGTGATATAAACGGACATGCATATTGAATAGACGTGAAAGATAATGGTCAAGTTCTTTGTTCTTGCAACTTACCTCAACTACAACATTTTCCATGCAAACATGCACTTTGCGCCCTAGGTGCCGTCAATTGGAACCGATATAATTATGTCTCAAATTATTATACTTCTGCAACATATCAATTGACGTATGAGGGACAGTTCCAGTGTTCCAGATAACCGAACATAGCCGGATTTCAATCCACAAATTGGGGTCATCCCTCTCCTCCCACCAACACGTACACGGGGTCGTGGTCGTCCAACAACAAAACGTAAAAGGATGACGATGGATTTAGAACCTAGTTGATTGCATTACCGTTGTTCACTGTGTAAGGAAACATGTCATAATAAATGTACATGTCCTATGACACGTCGGACGTAAGTGTTTACTACTTGTGTAAATTATTTGAAAAGTACTATTCTCATTTGGCATTTTGTCATTCTTAACATCCCTTACTCTCTTTCGTACAGCTGTGGAGTTGGAAGGAGCCGATGAGGTGTTAACATGCCACTATACCAACGATGAGGTACCGGCAGACGGAGGAGATGCACTGGCGGATGGCACACTTGCATTTATTTTGGTCATTATATACTAGTGTTTGATATGTAAGAACATGGCCCATTTGCGATTTTGCTGGCAGTGCCATTTACAGACTTATTGACGTTTGAAATTATACTACATTCTAACTTCGTTGGATGCACATTACAGACTTCACTGGATGCACATTTGTTAGATGTGATTTTTTTTTCTTATCTATGTTTTGATATAGACTTCGCTGGATGCACATTTCAGACTTTTTTTTGATACAGACTTTTTTTTTTTTGGTCGGTCAACCAAAGGGAATGAATAAATAATAAGGAAACAAATTACATAGGGATTGAGCTAAGCAGCTCAATAGAACAAAGTAAGAAAAAAGGAGATGACCCTACAAGCTAGTGACTATCTCCAACACAGGCAGAACCCAGAAGAGACAACTACGAAGTAGGATGTAAAATAATATTAAATCTGCTACAAAGAGACTTAGACCGACCAGTTAAAGTTTGATTATAAGTGGTCGCTTCAATGCAAGACCGAACATCTTGAATGATAGAGAGAGTCGTGTGAATGGTAGAAGTGGAAACACCTTCAAATGTTCTGGTACACCTTTCTCTCCAAAGCCACCAGATGGAGGCCCGAAACAGGAGTCTGGCTAGATTGGTAGCGAATCCATCTTTCCTGAAGCTATTTCTGAGAGACTTCATTTCCTGCAAAATGGAATCCCGAGGGCGTCTTTGAATATTAAGCCTGTGGAGAATCTCAGCCCAGACTTTATTGGAATAAGGACATTGAAAGAATAGATGATCTTCATATTCTTCTGATTGGCAACAAAGAATACATCTACTTGGAAATTGGAAACCTCTTCTCCTCAAGTTGTTGATGGTTGGAAGTTTATGTAAGATCGCCTGCCAGCAAGTTAGGGAAAATCTTTGGATTGTAGGCCCCTTCCAAACCCAGTCCGCCCATCCCACAGGTTGATGCTGCTCCCTAATAAGATTCCAAGCTTCTTTGACACTAAACTTTCCATTTTTCCAAACGATGGCGTCACTCTGGCAAATATTAATGCTTTGAATCAGTGGGTAAACATCAAACATATCAATAGAAGTCCTTGGCGGTAAAATCCAGCAGTTCTCATGAATAAAGGTATCACAGGTGGTATGTTTTTGAAGACCAAGGTGTTGTCGAAGTCTGTCCCCCAAGATCATATGAATACTCTTGCCATGAATCCAAGGATCAAAGAAGAAACTCATCTTGCTTCTCTCACCAACTTGGTAAATAATGTGACTCATTAACCATTGACGTTGTTTTAGAATAGATTTCCAAGCCGAAGAGTGATATGCTTTTAGCTTGATGGTCCATATGGACTCTTTCTTGAGGTACTTTTCATGAATCCACTTTATCCAAATAGTATCTTTGTTTTGAAGAATTTCCCAAAGATTTTTAGTAGCAGACGCCCTGTTCCAGTTCATGAGGCGTCGGATGCCAAGCCCTCCTTCATTCTTAGGTTTACAAATATCCTTCCAACTCACCATATGGATAGAGTTTTGAGAAGAAAGACCCTGCCAATAAAATTTACACAGAAGATGCTCGATATCTTGAAGGATGGCAACCGGGAGAAGGAAGGAAACAGACCAGTAAATAGAGAAAGTAGAAAGGACTGATTTAATGAGTTCCAATCTTCCTGCCCTAGAAAGAAATCTGGTTTTCCAAGATTCTATTCGCTCTTTGATTTTCTCAATAATGGGTTGGCAATGCTTCTTCTTAAGAGAACTGCTGACAAGAGGCAGACCCAAATAAGGTGTAGGCAATTGACCAATAGGGATATTAAGAACACCTTGAATAGCAATTTTGTTTTTCACCTTGCCACCAATGTAAAGCCTACTTTTCTCAGAATTCAAAAGAAGACCAGAGTAGTAGTAGAATTCCTCCAGCAAGTTGTTGATGGCAATAGCCGATGAGACATCATCCTTGAAAAAGATGATTAAATCATCAGCAAACACAAAATGGGAAATAGAGATATTACCAGCTTTGGAAACCTTTATAGACTTGTTGCGAACAGCTTCCTCAATGAGGCAAGTAAAGCCTTCCATAACAATAGTAAATAAGTAAGGTGATAGGGGATCACCCTGGCGAATACCATTGGAACTATTAAAGAATCCTTCCGGACTACCATTGACAAGAACCGAGAACTTTGAAGATTCCAAACAGCATTTGATCCAACTAATCCAAATGTCAGGAAATTTCATTTGGTTCATCATATAGTATATGAACTCCCAACAAACCGAGTCAAAAGCTTTGCAAAGGTCAGCTTTAAGACAAATGCGACTCCCTTTGTACTTAGAGTGTAAGTCTCTAGCCAAATCATTAGCAAGAAGAATGTTACTCTGGATTCTCCTACCTGGGATAAAGGCCGCCTGATGAGGACTAATAACAGATGGGAGAACTAACTTCATACGATCCGCCATTAACTTGGTTATAACCTTGTACATGAAGTTGCAGAGGGAGATGGGTCGAAATTGATCCAGGGACTCAGCATTCTTGGTTTTGGGAATCAGAGCAATGAAAGTAGAGTTAAGTTGATTTTCCCACTGACCTTCCTCAAAGAAAGAAATAATAGCTTTGGAGAATAAATCCCCAACAATACTCCAACAGCTAGTAAAGAATTCTGAGGTGAACCCGTCCGGGCCAGGACTTTTATCTCTTGGAGAGTGAAAGACCACGCGATGAACATCCTCAATAGTAAAAGGAACAGTGAGCTTATTAATAGCTTCCTCATGAAGAACATTCCGAACTATACATGTTGGCTTGCGCTTATCATGATGCTTGTTGAGGAGATTTGTATAAAAGGAAAGAGCATGGTTGCGGATATCGTCCTCAGAAGTTAAAATAGTACCATCACAAGACTTGCACTTCTTGATAGAATTAAACATTCTGCGGGCCTTGATGGAAGCATGGAAAAATTTAGTATTAGAATCACCGAGAGTAAGCCATTGCTGTTTTGATTTCTGCTTTGCAAACATCTCCTCAATCTCCAAAGCTTTAAAGTAGTGATTTCTGCAATTCTGTTCTTTTTCTTGAATGATATTATCCTGAGGGTTGTCGAGAAGCTCTTTCTGAGCATGCATAAGAGCACTGTGAGCAAGATTAGTATTTTGATTAATCTGCCCAAACTCCTTCTTGTTCCAGTCACGCAAAGCAAGTTTAACAAATTTTAGCTTCTTACAAGCTTGAAATAGAAGAGAGCCCTTCACATTAGTATTCCAAGCAGTTCGAACCACATGATGGAAATTTGGATGAGTTGTCCACATGTTAAAAAATTTGAAAGGTCTCGGTTTAGAAGAACTGATAAGAACTCTCGAATTCATGCTAACAAGGAGAATAGAGTGATCTGAGACAGACTTATTTTCATAAGAAAGATTAGCATGCTCGTACTTGTTCATCCAAATAGAGTTAACAAGGACCCGATCAAGGCGAGCCGAAATATTTTGAAGTCCCTTCTTCATGTTGCTCCAAGAAAGAAAGTTGCCAGTATGAGGCATATCAAGAAGATTAGCAGTATCAATAAAATCATTAAAATCTGCTAAATGAGAGGGTAACACCTTTTGTCCTCCCTTCTTCTCATCCGGGTGTCTAATAGTATTAAAATCTCCCAAGATCATCCAAGGTTCACAAATAATTTGAGATATGAGCTGAAGCTCATGCCAAAGAATCCGTCTTTCCTGGACAAAATTTGAACCATATAAAGCAGTGATATTGTAAGAATCGTTGGTCTTCAGATCTGTACACCTCACATGAAGAAATTGAGAACTTTCCGACAGCTGGCATATATTAACTTGACTTGGATTCCAAAGAACCCAGATTCGACCTCTCCCAGAGCTTGCATAATTATGAAGGATACTTGAATTCGGCCAAATAAAATCTCTGACAGAGTCAAAGTTGCCTTGATTGATTTTAGTCTCACAGAAGATTGCAATATCACATTTATGAAGGTGCAACTCATTCTTTACTAGATGCACATTTGTGGGATGTGATCTTTTTTTTTTCTTCTTATTTGAAATATAGAGATATATATGTCTATGTTTGATACAGACTTCGCTGGATGCACATTTCAGACTTTTTTTTGATATAGACTTCACTGGATGCACATTTGTGGGATGTGATCTTTTTTTTTTTTCTTATTTGAAATATAGAGATGTTTTGATACAGACTTTACTGGATGCACATTTCAGACTTTGACTTGTGGGATGAAATAGATAAAGAGGCAATGATGTTAATAATAAATAAATAAATAACAGATAACTCAAGAGAAATAATTTATCAACAGAAAATAATAAATAAATAAATAATAGATAACCAAAGACAATGATGCCAATCCAATTGATTCATTTAAATCCCCAATCGATGTCCAATCGGTGTCCAACCGATTCCAATAAAAAGTAGGCTTCAATTCATTTAAAGCCACAATCGGTGTCCAACCGATTCGGCTTTGCATATTTTAAAGCCCCAATCGGTGTCCAACCGATTCCCCTAAAAAAAAAACCCCTCACAATCGATCGCATCTCTTCTTCTTTCACTCAAAACCCCTCACCTATCCTCATCTCCACCGATTGCCAACTCCAAAAATAAATAATATAATAAATACCAAACAACCATAGTACCCACCTGGTTGTCCAAAAGTCCAAGCACATAAACGATTCTGATCAAAACCGAAAATTCTATAAGTCTGAAACTTAAATAAGCTAGGGAGGGGCGCATCAAGCCTACCTTCTGAGCACCCAGAAAACTAATTAATAGTGAAAAAAATTAAAAATAATTACAACAATAATAATAAACAATTAACATAACAACAAAAAATAAATACCATCAAATAAAGCCTCACTCAAATCAAGCAATCAAATATCAAACCAAAAATATCAATTAATAATAATAAGAATAATCCCAAGCAAATCAAACAGGATAAAAATATGAAAGAGATTAATCAAATTAAATAATTGAACTCAACTTCATCTCTCGTCATGAATCCATTTCCACAAGCGCTAAATAAAACAGATGATATAATAAGTTGGGACTCACATGCGTATTAGACTTTTGACATCTAAACTTATGAAGAATCAATCCTGGATTGAGGGAATGCCAATGTCAGTCAAATGTTTGGCCCTTACATTCATTGTCCACTACATGTACTACAATATTTGGTCCTTACATTAATTATCCATTACATAACACAAAAAAAAGAGATGATAACAATGTTGTCGTCACATATAATTACTATCACGATCTTCAACAAATTTCTGTATGAAGCCATATGGAAGGTCTTCAAGATTATACTTCCAATGTTTACTAAGCTTTTTGTCTAAAGCCTCCTTTGCCAACCATTTACTTGCCTCATTTTGTGTATCATATATTGGAGTAACCTCAAAACTTTGCCGATGATCATCTAACATTCTACGAACATCTTGTAGCACACGCATTGCTTCTTTACATGCAACACTTGACTTATTCATAATCAAATGAATTTCATCAGCTCTTTCAACTTCCAAAATAATTTTGGAATTTTGCCAATACAATGCTTGTGAGATTGCAAAGAAAGCTGCACGAGCTACGTCGTATTGATATGTCTAATGAATAAAATGAGTACTTGTTGCCTCTACAATATTACCCTCATACTCCCGAATAACAATCCCAATGCCTCCTACTCCAATATCATAATCTATTGGAACACTAAAATTGATTTTGAGTCAACCTTTAGATGGATATTTCTAAGTAGGACGTCTTAAAAGTTTTAGAATTTCTTCTGGAGTCCTTTTCTTTGGAGAGCTGCTACCATTGCTTGAGGAAGGACTACATTGTGATGAATTAGCATAACTTCCCCCTCCCATCACAACCTACATAGTAAATCAATTTCATTTTATAATTATGTTCCTGGTGCAAAATTAATAAACATGATAATCAATATGCCTTGCAAAATTAATAAACATGATAATCATTTTATAATCAGTATACCTTGCAAAAATTAAAATATGCAAAATCCTACATGATACCAAGATTTTGAATAGTGAAGAGAAGTCAGGGTTAATGTGAACATAATAAACATCTTCTGACGTTAATACACGTGATATTTCGACAATTAATGAATATTACTCAAAAGTTAATATTCTGTTAAATATTCTCATCTTCTGTAAAATATTTCATAGAATACATATTAATTGCATCCATCGCCCCTTTTTAAGGTAGGTCATCCAGGGGATGAGGCATTTGAACCTTTTTTGAGATGGGTCATCCCAGAGATGAGAGATTTGAGGTGGGTCATACAGGTCGAACAGGGTGGACGAGAGGGGACCATGGTGGGGGGTTGGGTCGCGCTCGCCGGAGTTGACGGAGTGGTAGCTCCAGATCCAGTCCCAAACATTGGAGGAGAGGTCCACGAGGGGGATCCGGAGGGAGATCATGGCGAGGAGTTACAGCGGCAGGGCCGAGGAGGGCGCAACGAGCGCACCAACAAACATGATTAGGAGGAGGCAGGGGAGCATCATCATGTTGAAAATGTGGGAGACATCTGCATGGGAGAGAGTGGGATATGGATTTGGGGGATTATTTTGAGGAGAAATATACCTGCAGTGCAGTCTCTACATTCACTGCCCATCCTCCGCGGACTACTTCGTCGCCGATTTAGCAGCAACGGGAGGAGGGGGGGAGCTCTTCCGCAGGCTGCTTCTCCCCTCGTTAGGGCTATCTTCTTAAATGCCTTCACTGGACATCAGATGGGTGGATGGATGGCGTGGGCGCAGGCTTCATTTATTAAAAGGTAGGGAGAATTAATTGCAGGTCTCTGGCAGAGATCTGACATTAATTTCAGATCCCTGTCAACTTTTTCCAAGCCATGCAGTCCTTGTTTTATACAGGACTTATTTTTAGATCCCTGCTTTTTGTCCCCGTTATCCTCTCCCGTTATCTCAAAGTGTGTAACCGTTATCTCAAAAGTATGTAACTTGTTACCCAGTTACACATATAACTGTGTTACACAGTTATCCAGTTACTCAGCTACCCAGTTACTCAGTTACCTAGTTACATACTTACACAGTTACACATGAAACTATGCAACTACATAGAAATTTTATAAGTTTGTAACTCTATAATTAGGGTTTACCTAATTACATAGTTACATAGTTTTAGAAGGATTTATCTAATTATTTTATAATCGTTATCCCAAAAGTGTGTAACTTGTTACCCAGTTACACATATAACTGTGTTACACAGTTACCCAGTTATCCAGTTATTCAGTTACCCAGTTACTTAGTTACCCAGTTACATACTTACACAGTTACACATGAAACTACGTAACTACATAGAAATTTTATAAGTTTGTAGTAACTCTATAATTAGGGCTTACCTAATTACATAGTTACATAGTTTTAGAAGGATTTATCTAATTATTTTATAACCGTTATCCCAAAAGTGTGTAACTTATTACCCAGTTACACATATAACTGTGTTACCCAGTTACTCAGTTACCCAGTTACTCAGTTACCTAGTTACATACTTACATAGTTACACATGAAACTATGTAACTACATAGAAATTTTATAAGTTTGTAACTCTATAATTAGGGCTTACCTAATTACATAGTTACATAGTTTTAGAAGGATTTATCTAATTATTTTATAATCGTTATCCCAAAAGTGTAAGTACGTACTTACACAGTTACATATAAATCCTGTAATTGTGTAACTTACCCAGTTACATATGTAACTGTGTTACCCAGTTACACATGTAAGTATGTAATTACATATTTACCCAGTTACACATGAAATTATGTAACTACATAGAAATTTTATAAGTTTGTAACTATATAATTATGGCTTACCTAATTACATAGTTTTAGAAAGATTTATCTAATTATTTTAATTCGTAATATATCAAAAATGTATAACTGCGTAAGTACATACTTACACAGTTACATGTGTAACTGGGTAAGTATGTAAATTCTGTAACTGTGTAACTTACCTAGTTACACATGTAAGTATGTAAGTCTGTAAATTCTGTAACTGTGTAACTTACCCAGTTATACATGTAAGTATGTGTAACGCTCTGGAAAATTTTAATTGTAAGATAAAATCTAAAAATTAAACTAAAATTACTATAATTTGTAAACCTATCACATTAGTCTATGGTTAAAATCTTAACATAAACAAACATCATTTGAATATATAAAAATGTAGACAATTGGACCAGCCAAATTATTGTTCAATTACGGTGGGGAATTTATGAGATTTTTAGGCTGCCTCATGGGTTCCATTCTGCCTGACAGTGGAGCCTGGTCGTCGACAGCCAGACTGTCGACAGACACTATCAGGACCCCATTTAAACTAATTTTTAATAGAAGGGTTTGGGTTTTAATCTAAGATTTTAAGATTTTAACATAAACTCCTAGATTAGATTAAACAGTAAATATCTATTAAAATCGCATGCTTGGGTTTTAATAGATATTTACTGTTGAATCTAATCTAGATTCTAATTTAAGTTAGATAAATGGTTTTGGTTTTCTGACGTCTAGGGGTGGATATTTTAAAATTGGATTAAATTTATCTTTCCTTTTCGAGGGCTAACGTAGATTCCTCCTGGCGTCTTAAGACCGTGTGCTTTGAAATGAAAAGGACCCCATTTCTATTAAAAATTAGTTTAAATGGGGTCCTGATAGTGTCTGTCGACAGCCTGGCTGTCGACAGCCATTGTCAGGCAGAATGGAACCCAGTTAGGTAAGCCCTAATTGTAGAAACTATGTAACTATGTAATTAGATAAGTCCTAATTATAGAAACTATGTAACTATGTAATTAGGTAAGCCTTAATTATAGAAACTATGTAACTACATAAAAACTATGTAACTATGTAATTAGGTAAGCCCTAATTATAGAGTTACAAACTTATAAAATTTCTATGTAGTTACATAGTTTCATGTGTAACTGTGTAAGTATGTAACTGGGTAACTGGGTAACACAGTTATATGTGTAACTGGGTAACACAGTTACATGTGTAACTGGGTAACAAGTTACACAATTACATGATTTATATGTAACTGTGTAAGTACGTGCTTACACACTTTTGGGATAACGGTTATAAAATAATTAGGTAAATCCTTCTAAAACTATGTAACTATGTAATTAGGTAAGCCCTAATTATAGAGTTACAAACTTATAAAATTTCTATATAGTTACATAGTTTCATGTGTAATTGTGTAAGTATGTAACTGGGTAACTGGATGACACAGTTACATGTGTAACTGGATAATAAGTTACACAATTACAAGATTTGTATGTAACTGTGTAAGTACGTACTTACACACTTTTGAGATAACGGTTATAAAATAATTAGATAAATCCTTCTAAAACTATGTAACTATGTAATTAGGTAAGCCCTAATTATAGAGTTACAAACTTATAAAATTTCTATGTAGGTACATAGTTTCATGTGTAACTGTGTAAGTATATAACTGGGTAACTGAATAACTGGGTAACTGGGTAACACAGTTACATGTGTAACTGGGTAACAAGTTACACACTTTTGGGATAACCGTTATAAAATAATTAGATAAATCCTTCTAAACCTATGTAACTATGTAAGGTAAGTCCTAATTATAGAGTTACAAACTTATAAAATTTCTATGTAGTTACATAGTTTCATGTGTAACTGTGTAAGTATGTAATTGGGTAACTGAGTAACTGGGTAACGGAGTAAGTGGGTAACTGGATAACTGTGTAACTGTGTAACACAGTTATATGTGTAACTGGGTAATAAGTTACACACTTTTGGGATAACGGTTACACACATTGAGATAACGGGGGAGGATAACGGGGACAAAAAGCAGGGACCTAAAAATAAGTCCTGCATAAAGTAAGGACCGCATGGCTTGAAAAAAGCTGACAGGGACCTGAAATTAATGTCAGATCCCTGCCAAGGACCTGCAATTAATTCTCCCTAAAAGTTATTAGGAGTCTTTTTTCTTTTCCTTTTTCGTGCCTGACAACTTGAAAGCTGACATGGCACGTTGACCGTCAAATAGATGCTACTATGCTAATTTAAATTTTTAGGATGCTATTTTAATAATATAAAATTTAAACTATGCTATTTTTAAATTTTTCCCGTGCTGTGAGGGCCTGGCCGGAAACAGCCATGACCAGTAAAGAAACGAGCTTCCAGTCGTCCTGGAAGATGACAAGTGTTTTCCTTCGCGAACACCAAGTGGTGCAAACTACACCCCCATTGGGGGTGAGCACAACCCTAGGGTTGTGCTCACTCCCAATGGGGGTGTAGTGACATCACCCCACCCAATGGGGTGGGGAGCTTGTTGCAAACCGCCACATGGCGGTTTGCAACAAGTGTTTTTCTTCGCAGAGAGGAACAAAAGCTGTTCGTTTCTTCACACACCGCTCTACCTTCTCCTGTGGCCTTGTGGGTTTGCAGCTGCTGCAATGGAGGAACTACTAGTGGGTGTTCTTCTCTCCCTCCTCTATTTCTGGAGAAAAATTAGAAAAATTCAGTGGGAGAGAGATAGAAAGAGTTGGATTTGAAGGGAATAAAAAATGCTTGTGTACGAATAAATCCGAGCAGATCTAACACGCAGCGGAAAAATGAATGGAACACACAATCACACAGGACACCAAGATTTACGTGAAAAACTCTACCAATGTGATGGAAAAAAACCACGGGACAAGCCAGAGCAACAAATCCACTATAAGAATAATGAACGCATAAATCTCGGCGTCTCTTGCCCAAGACCCGAGTAATAATGACAAGAGAATAACAGAGATACAAAGATGTACGTCACCGTGCACGTGATATAGAAACTCTCCCCTTCGCGATCACATCAAAGACTCGCTACAAATCTGACCACCCCGTGGCGAGAACACTATCCCACGATCCTTGTCTTCTTCCCTTGTTCTTCTCCCGCACAGTAGCACCGCACTGTAAACAGCCACTCAGCCTTCTCCCTGGGCACACGGTGGCCCACGAGAATTCCCGTAATTACCACAGCCGCGAAGGCCTTCCTGCTGCCGTTTTTCCTCAACCGCGCACACACACGTCTTGCAACCCATAGCCGCAAGACCCCAAAAAAAAAAACAAGCTTCTTTCTTTTGTTTTCTGCTACAGCCGCCAACACCCTTGTGCCCTTGCATTTTTCTATTTTTGTTCCTTTTTGGCCATTAGACCATCTCCACCGTCCATATGAGAAGGGGTTAAAAATAACCCCTGTGGTTGCCTATTTTTAAGGTCCACATGGGCTGAATAAATGGGCCATGAGCCCAACAACCTCCCCCTTCAGCCCATAAGGGAGGCTGTTCCATGACTCCTCAATATGAAGTCATGCCGACCAATTGCCGACACATCTCTTACCTTTCCTTTGGCAAGATCTTCATCAACATGTCTG
The DNA here is from genome assembly GCA_014218235.1 of Colocasia esculenta. NCBI lineage: Eukaryota > Viridiplantae > Streptophyta > Magnoliopsida > Alismatales > Araceae > Colocasia > Colocasia esculenta. Next base: position 36,348,942 of record CM024764.1, read on the forward strand.
CCCCATTGTCATCTGTGTGAATTTTCTGAAGTTGCAACTGCTTCTCTTCAATCACATTTTTAATCCAGTGGTATTTGACATCTATATGCTTTGACTTGGAATGAAAAGTCGGGTTTTTGCATAAATGGATGGCACTCTGTGTAACGACCTGACCTCCCGGACCCCCGCCAGGGACCCCGAAGGTCGCGCCGCCACCCACGGATCCGAAGACCCGAAAGGGTTAGAATTTAGTCCAGTGAGATAAGTAATGAATTCAAATAACTATAACAAAAAAATTTGTACATTAATAAAGAAATTATGTACAACATGTCCCAAATAAAAGTACAGGTATAGAAAGAAAGGTGCAGTCCTTAAGAGGCATACCCTGAGGACTTGCAAAAGGCCACTCTCAACTCACAATACAAGCGCTCACGCTCACAACTCACACTGTTGGCAACGCACGGCGAACAAGCCGCCACCACGACCGTCCGGCAACGAACTCCTGTGACAGCGAGTCCCTACCTGAAGAGAGTAGGGGGGTGAGCCTCGCGAACAAGGCTCAGTAGGGATAACCAGTCCCTTATCAGCCAGAGCAGTAGGAACTCCAACAAAAGCGGAAGCAACTACTCTAGAAAGCAGTAAAGCGGGAAACACCTACTGCAGAGAGCTACAAAGAAGTGGAACAGAGAAATACCATGACCCACAACCAGAGTCGGGCCCAACACGACTCCCGCAGAACCAGTGGAGTCAAATAGAATGTGGAAGCAACCCTCGGCACACACCCGCCAAGACAAAGAAGCTCATGGAACACCAGAGCAACCACGTGAGACCAGAGTCTTACGACACAAGAACCAACATCCCGGACCTCCACGAGGTCGGGAAGAAACAACCAGGTGTCACCATGAGAGACACCGAGCAACCACATGAGAAGCACCGTCTCACCACAGGCACGGCCACCTCAGACCTCCACAAGGTCGAGAGCCCACAAGCAGAACCATCCTGCACCTCAGACACACCACGAGGTCAAGGAACTACACACTCCAGCGCCACCACGGACGACACCAAGGAACGGGTTACTAAAACAGCAGTCGGGTGTCTGCACAAGGCACCCCGAGAGAACCTGTAGAGCGGAAACCACTAAACACGGCCCACAAGGCCAAACCAACCAAACCCATGACACTAGACACGGTTAGGCTACAACCACCGTGTAGGGTAGGGTGACGAGACTCACTTGGAAACAACGTGAGAAACTCCGTCACAGCAAGAGCAACCAACCATCGCCACAGGCAGCTAAGAGAGGGACACACAGTCCACCCCTCTCGCTCGCCAGCTGTCGACTCCTGCCTACAACCTCCCTAGGTAGAGTAAGGCTAGCGAGTCACAGCAAAGAACAAACTACAAACTACCACAGCCCGGCCGAGCTGCGGCCCCACGCCTACCCTCCCTACGTGGCTCAGGAACCAACGTAGAGCGAGGCAGTGAGAAGGACTAGCTGGTCCACACCGGAAGAGCACCTCAACCACCTCGGAGACCCAGACCAGCTAAGAGAGCTCTACAAATGAGTCACACCGCTGTCCCCACCGTTTTCCCCTACTGCTACCAGAGTCAGCGACTCGAGCAAACCTTGCCACCTGGAGAAACTCCCTCTAACATAGACACGCGGGGACTGGGGGTCCCAGGTAACGGTAACAACCTGTCTCGCAGACAAGCTCTCAAGTGCCTAGCACCGGGCGAAAAGAGAACTGGCGGGGCAACCACCACAGAAACCGGCACAGCTGGCTTGTAACCAAAACAAGCCCAGCAGGCACAGGCACGCACGACACCCCTTCTGGAAACCCCCAGAAGGGTCGTCGGCCAACGTCGGCACACACGACATGGCTCGAGAAATCGGAACACCACCAGACAGAACAGAAACCATCGCTTTTCTAATAATCGATTGATAGTCAGACAATCGATTATTAGACAGACGCGAGCCTCCTAGCGCCACTACTAGGACAAAACCACGAAGGTGTCACCTTCTGTAACACCCCGGAAATTTAGTGATTTAAAAATTTTAGAAATAAAGGGGAATAAATAAATTCCACAATTATCGGAATGATAAAACTTACGTACTATTATCGTACGAGAGAAAACACATGGGAAAAATTCCGTAAAAATTATAAATCAACCCCAAATATTGTCCCGAAGTGTTCCACGAAGGAATTCATGCAACGAAAAATCTGATTGGTCGAGTGTACGTCACACGTGACCAAGTTAACTAAATTAGGAAACTAAGTCGAAAAAATTGTTAACACAGAAAAATAACCCAACCATAAATTAAATAAACATATTGGAGAGACTTTCAACACCATGTATTAATGACCCATTAACAAGATTGGGCCAATGAAGCACATTTGGCCCAAGGATAAAAATTTGGACAAGAAAATACCCAGAAATTCGTGTATGTAATTATGCAGTGATTAGGGAGGGAAAATTAGGGTTAAAATTAGTGGTAATGGCCATGCATGGCAACCCAAATCGTGGCCAACCCTGTATGACACCTTCCCATGGTGTAGCTACCTTCTTTGGGTGAGAAAATCCCAGATTTTGGAAAGTAGAAAGCAAAATTCGCAGCCCCTTTCCTAGTCCCATTAGGACATGTAAATACACCCTAAATCTATAAGAACTCATCACTAAACTCTTGGGGAAGGTTTGGCAATGAGTTGGGGTCATTTGGAGGCAGGCTAGGGCTTTAGAGGAGGAGGAGAAAGGCTGGGAACCGGAGTTTCATCCCTCTTCATCCTCTGCTACGTCTAGAACATCGACTGGTCTTAGATCTTCATAAAGGTAGGTGTTCTCAGGCCAAGATTAAAGAAAACCTATACCATCTTGTAGAGCTTTGAGTCTATATTCATTTGCACTTGATTTTCCCTAGTCCCAATTATCTTTCATGTTTAACATTTTGTCTAAATGTCATTAGTTAGAGAGTTACAAGCATGGTAAGTAAATCACTGCTTGAGATGTGTTTTCGGGTTACACATGACCTTTATGTTCTTCATATATTTCTCGAGATTCAAGACTGAATTAGATCAAACCACAAACATCAAAGTTCTTTTACTAGTTTTCCTCGTCATGTTTTGTGTTGAACGTTTTGTCTAAATGTCATTAGTTAGAGAGTTATAAGTGTGGTAAGAGGGTTGCTGCATGAAACTACGTCTGCAGATTTCACTTGTCTTCTACGTTTGAGTTTGACTTGATTAAAGCCTATCAAACCCACATATTTTTTTCTAATTCCAATTTACTGGAAGCACCTTTGCATGTCTAGATTAGTTTAAAACCAGTTTCGTTAATTTTCATGCACTGTACAATTTGTTCTCTATTTTGAAGCACCATGTGTCAATATAAGGTAGTTCTGGACCGCAATCCAAGAACTTGTCCTTTCTCTGTCGGATTCAGGCGCAGACCCTGTGAACGCGACGGCCCGATAGGCCGCATTCAGAGGTCTCGTAGCGACAGTATACCCGTCGCATTCCGATCGCGACGAATCGCCCGTCGCTATCTAGCTGCCTGATCTGACTGTTCCGTCGCGATCTTCATATGCCATTGTCGCGTTCTATTCCCGACCCGTCGCGACCGCCTTCTTCATATGTACCCGTTGCGATCTGCCTGTCAGATCTTACAAGCCTGTCGCGATCCTTACAAGGCACTGTCGCGTTCTGATCTGACCCCGTCGCTACCTTTACAAGTGACCGACGCGATCTCATAATTTTTACATGAAACCACGTGTTTTCTTGCAAATCTACCGTATATACCCGAGGTCTATTTAAAATGATATTTATAGTGTAAATTGCATGTTTTGGGTCTGATCGTTACATGATGTCTACTAGCATGTGCATGATGTTATATTGTATGCATGGACCTAAAAGTAATCAACCCATTGAAAAACGGTAATGATATGAATATGATTCTAATGTGTAATTGTGATTGACCTTATGTTCATTGGATTATCTTGTGATCTTACTTATTGTCAAGAATATGATATGAATGTGGGGATGAATACATGTTAGTATGGACTTGTTAGTGGAGTTTATATCATGATTTGCATATGAGTTTCAATAGTTATATGCTTTCCGACGTTCAATTAATTATTTGTCAATTGCATACATGTTAGGAACAATTCGTGACTCGTCACTTACACATTTGCACGATTAGGCACACCCTTCTTGGGGAATCGAGAGCTCTCTGCCGGTCATTCCGAATCGACAAGACTAGCGATCTTTTCCTTAAGACCTCCGTAAGTCTCCGCTCTCTATGGATTCCCACATAGAGGCCGAGCTGGTTGTACCATGAAGTACCCGGGAGATAGAAAGCACATGTTCCACATACGATCTGTCATTAGTCATCCTCACGTCAAGACATTAATGAATTATGAAGCATAAGAGACATCATTATACTGCCCATTTGTTCTCTTGAGCTTTTGTCATACATCGACTCTATGAATAATCATGTCTTTCTTACTATGTGCTTGTCATTAAAACTCCGTGGCCATAATACGAATATGTTTGTTCGGCACAATATGGGACTTTGGTCCATTTGACCAATGCCTGTGCAATAAGGGCCCTGTCTGATCCTGGGGAAGAGCGCCCCAACGTACTTATTAACCGCGGGAGTATGGACTTGTGGTGCGTGGCATGGCACTGATACTATATGCAAGATTTGTGTGAATGTGCCTTCGTTTGATATGATATGATAAGTTTGATATGATAAGTCTGATCACGTGAATACTTGATATCTGTGAATATGGCCAATTCATTTGATACGATTCTACTCTTGAAATATCTGTCCATTGTATATGCAACTCGACATTTGATCTGATATGATATCCGTTCTACTCTGCTATTCAATCTGTTAGTATTGCATGCATTGTCATCATATACATGTTCATATCTTGCCTATTTAAAATGTTAATCATGTATACTAGTGCCCGCACAATAGGGGTGTAAACGGAACCCGATAATCCGATATTCCGACCCGATACCGATAAAAATTATCGGTTTCGGAATCGGAAAATGATACCGATAGCTTTTCGGAATCGGTATCGGATATTCCGATAAGTTATCAGAATCGGAATCGGAATCGAAAAAATAATCGGAATCGGTATCGGTATCGGTTATTCCGATAAATTATCATAAACTCAAGGTAAAATTATGGTAAACATCTTACTTTATCGGAATTTCGGTTTCGGTAATGTTATTGGAATCGGAACGGAATCGGAATTAACTATTCTATCGGAATCGGAATCGGAACCATATTTCGGTTATCGGAATCGGTATCGGAATCTGTGTTTCCGGTTCCGAAACCGACCTGTTTACAGCCCTACCGTACAATATTGAGATGTAAATCCTACTGAGCTAGTTCGCTCACCCCTATCATCCTGTCCTTTTCAGGTAGTGATGAGGAACCAGAGGAGACTGATGGGTCAGGGCAAGAGTGATGAGCAACCGCCATATGAGGAGTTGATAGTCTAGGAATAGTTATTTGAGTAGTCGATGTAATAGCGAAACATTTTTCATTTGAATAATGGGCCCTTTGATTGGCTCGATTGATGTAAGGTTTTTAATTAATTGAATGAATGGAATAAAGAGTACTTTTGATGACAATATTATGGCCTCAAATGTGTTGTTATGTTTAATAGTGACTCTGCGTTATTCAACTGTGATACATCTATTTGTATCGTTCACGTCTCCCGGTATTTATTCTGTTGCTAAATATCGGGACGTGATAGTTGGTATCAGAGCCTTAAACTTTAGGGTCCAAGGGAATAGGAACATAGAATGAAACTAGATCACACGAGTCAAAATCTGTCGTACCTAATGTGAGCTTGGGTAGAACTATGGGAATAGAAGTCACATGTGATATATTTAGATGACTGACTTATATTATTATCTTGAAGGTACTTATTGCCTCAATGGCCGCTGAACGTGCCCAGGCTAGGAACATGCAACAAACAATACAGAACTTGACTTAGGCTATCCTGCAAGCCACCCAGGGTGGAGGTAACCGCGGAGCCGGTGATCTCCATCGGAATTTTCGAAATATGGATCCGCCTAGGTTTGAAGGGAGTACTGACCCAGATGTTACTGAACACTGGGTTAAGGAAATTGAAAGGATATTCAGGGTCATGCAATGCACGGACCAGAACAAAGTACTGCTAGCGACCTTCCAATTGGAAAAGGATGCCAGGGCATGGTGGGAGTCAGTAGAAGCAACACTGAATGGCCAACAACTAACATGGGCTCAGTTCATTGAGCAATTCAACACCAAGTACTTTTCTGAGAGGGTCCAGGAACGGAAAGCAGCCGAATTTGCGGCTTTGAAGCAGAGAGGGCTCAATGTGGCTGAGTATGAGGCCCAATTCTCTCGTCTGTCCCGATATGCTGTTCACTTGATTGGGACAGAAAGGATGAAGGCAAAACACTTTCTGAATGGCTTGAGGCCCCAGTTCATCACTCAACTGGTGCCAATGGACATTCAAACCTATGCTGACATGGTAAAGAAGGCTCAGTTATTGGAAGATGCCATGGAGACCGCCGAAAGAATTAAGGGAAAATCTGTGAAAAGGGAGCAAGTGTCTTCTACAGGAAGGTATCAGCCGACCATTGGGAAGAAAAGGCCCAGTGGCGGAGTAGATGAACCAGCTGATAAAAAACCAAAGGAGTTAGGTAAGCAGATAGTGGGGACAATGGGAGAAAGGTGCAAACACTGTGACAAAGCTAGTCACTGGTCTGAACAATGCTGGAGAGCGCAAGGGAGATGCCTGCGCTGTGGTAGTCGTGACCACAGGATCTCGGACTGCCCAATGTTGAAAGAACCAGCCTCTCAGGACAAGCGTCCAAATGGACAGAAGAGGCAAGGCCGCTTGCAAGCTATTCAGGAACCTGAAGCTGCTAAAGAAGGAGGTATCGTGGAAGGTACACTTACTATTCTTTCCAGACCCGCATATGTTCTATTTGATACGGAGCTACACATTCCTTTATATCTCAAACATTTGTTGATACCCTACCTGTGAAACCCGTCCCAATGAAATCCGGAATAGTTGTGTCAACCCCGATTGGTTCTAGCACCAATCTTACAAACCATATGCCATCTATTGAATTGTTGATTGAAACCCAAAACCTACCAGAAAATTTAATATGCATGAACATGGAGGGGTATGATGTGATACTGGGAGCAGACTGAATGTCTGAACATGGAGCTAGTATCAATTGTAGGAGAAGTCGGGTAACCTTTAGCCATTACCCAAAACTAGTGTTCACAGGAGATAGAAACCGCAGGAGATTGTCCCTTATCTCTGCATTACATGTCAAGAGGATGTTGAGGAAAGGTTGTATGGCCTTTCTTGCTGCTGTTGTCATCACAAAGAAGGAAGTCAAAGTTGAGGACATCCATGTTGTCAGCGAGTACGCTGACGTTTTTCCAGAAGACTTGCCAGGGATTCCTCATGAGCGAGAGGTCGATTTTACCATCGAGTTGGTCCCTGGAGCAGCACCAATATCTAGGGCACCATATAGAATGTCCCCCGCAGAACTGAAGGAATTAAAAGAGCAACTGATGGAACTGTTAGAGAAGGGATTCATCCGACCAAGCACATCACAATGGGGTGCACCTATCCTCTTTGTCAAGAAGAAAGATGGGTCGATGAGGCTGTGTATAGATTACAGACAACTAAACCAGTTAACCATCAAGAACAAATATCCCCTGCCAAGAATTGATGAGTTGTTTGATCAATTATCTGGAGCTAAATACTTTTATAAAATAGATCTCAGATCCGGCTATCACCAATTGAGGATCAAGGGAGAAGACAATCACAAGACAGCTTTCCGAAGCAGGTATGGGCATTATGAATTTATTGTTATGCCGTTCGGACTAACAAATGCCCCTACAGTTTTCATGCGGTTGATGAATAGCATTTATCGCCCATATCTTGATAAATTTGTGGTGGTATTCATCGATGATATATTGATCTATTCCAAGACAAAGGAAGAGCATGAGGAGCAATTGAGGATTTCATTACAGATTTTAAGGGAGAATAAATTATATGTCAAGCTAAGTAAATGTGAATTCTGGCTTGAGGAGGTATCCTTTTTAGGACATGTGGTAACCAAGGATGGTATCGCTGTTGATCCATCAAAGGTTGAGGCTGTACTGAAATGGGAAAGACCAACGAGCGTCACAGAGATCAGGAGCTTTCTCGGATTAGCAGGATATTACCGAAGGTTTATAAAGGATTTCTCAAAGATTGCAGTGCCATTAACCAAGCTGACCCGGAAGGAAAATCCATTTGTGTGGACCGATGAATGTGAAGAAAGCTTTAACAACTTGAAGAAGTGTCTGACTACTGCTCCTATCCTCGCCTTACCCACTGAAGAGGGAGGATTTGAAATTTATTCAGATGCTTCTGGAACAGGTCTGGGATGCGTCTTAATGCAACAAGGGAAAGTAATAGCATATGCCTCAAGACAGTTGAAGATCCACGAAGTGAACTACCCGGTTCATGACCTGGAGTTAGCAGCTGTAGTATTCGCCTTGAAAATTTGGAGGCATTATATCTATGGTGAGCAATTTAAAGTCTTTTCTGACCACAAGAGTTTGAAATACTTATTCTCACAGAAAGAGCTTAACATGAGACAAAGAAGGTGGTTAGAGTACCTTAAAGACTTTGACTTTTCCATTCAATATCACCCTGGGAAAGCCAATGTAGTGGCAGACGCTCTAAGTAGACAACTAGGAGCTATGATAGCTAGTATGATGCAGGGCGAATGGAAGTTACTGGAGCAATTTGCAAGCTTGAACTTAGACATGGGAAAGAAGGAAAAACAAGTAATGATTTCCAACCTCCAGATACAATCCGATCTACTGACCGAAATCAAGGTGAAACAGGGAGAGGATCCATTCTTAGTTGAGATCAAGGAGAAGCTAGAACAAAGACCTGACTTTACTCTATCAGCTGAGGGAAGATTACTATTCCGAGGTAGAACATGTGTCCCTGATCATGGAGAACTCAAGAAGAGGTTATTAAATGAAGCTCACCAGTCCAAGTACACGATTCATCCTGGATCAACAAAGATGTACCAAGACTTAAAAAGGTTGTACTGGTGGCCAAACATGAAGAGGGATGTGGCCGATCATGTGTCATACTGTTTAACATGCATGAAAGTCAAGGCCGAGCATTTCCGTATAGCTGGTGGACTGCTACCACTAGAAATCCCAGAATGGAAGTGGGATAGCATTGGTATGGACTTTATCATGGGATTGCCCAAGACTAGAGGTGGTATGGATGCAATTTGGGTAATAGTTGATCGATTGACTAAGTCAGATCACTTCTTGCCGATTAAGAGTACATGGTCAGTGGAGGTATTGGCTGCACTATATGTTAAGGAAGTAGTTAGATTGCATGGGGTTCCATCTAACATAACATCGGATCGGGACCCTAGATTTACTTCACACTTCTGGAAGGGTTTACAAGCAACAATGGGTACTAAACTAAACTTTAGTACTGCCTTCCATCCTCAGACTGATGGACAAACCGAAAGGACCAATCAAATTGTGGAAGATATGCTTCGTGCTCTGGTGCTAGATTTTAGAGGTCGATGGGATGATCAGTTGTACCTGATGGAGTTTGCATATAACAACAGCTATCATGCAAGTATCAAGATGGCACCGTTTGAAGCCTTAGATGGCAGGAGTTGTAGATCGCTCCTTTGTTGGGAAGAGGTTGGGGAGAACCAATGGGTTGGACCCGACTTAATTGAGGCGGCTGTCAGAAAGGTTTAAATTGTCAGGGAACCTCTAAAGATAGCACAATCTAGGCAGAAGAGTTATGCAGACAAGAGAAGGAGAGAACTAGAATTTCAGGTTGGCGAACATGTTTTCTTGAAGGTCTCACCTTCAAGAGGAATTCAAAGATTTGGGATCAAAGGAAAGTTGAGTCCCAGATTCATCGGACCATTTGAAATTCTGGAAAGGATTGGTCAGGTGGTGTATAGACTTGCACTACCTCCACAGCTGGCGAACATGCATAATGTGTTCCACATATCCATGCTGAGGAAGTACTTATTCAATGCCGACCATGAGGACTTGGAGATTCGGGAGGACCTGACTTATGAAGAGAACCCGATCAAACTGTTGGATCGGAAGATTCAACGACTTAGGAATCGTACCATACCTATGGTGAAGGTCCAATGGAGTCGAGACGGAGTTACTAATGCTACCTGGGAAATAGAGGAAAGAATGAAGAAAAACCACCAAGAACTATTCTCAGGTACGAACTACACCATTATGTGTAAATTTGGGGACCAAATTTCTTAAGTGGGGGAGGATGTAACACCCCGGAAATTTAGTGATTTAAAAATTTTAGAAATAAAGGGGAATAAATAAATTCTGCAATTATCGGAATGATAAAACTTACGTACTATTATCGTACGAGAGAAAACACATCGGAAAAATTCCGTAAAAATTATAAATCAACCCCAAATATTGTCCCTAAGTGTTCCACGAAGGAATTCGTGCAACAAAAAATCTGATTGGTCGAGTGTACGTCACACATGACCAAGTTAACCGAATTAGGAAACTAAGTCGAAAAAATTGTTAACACAGAAAAATAACCCAACCATAAATTAAATAAACATATTGGAGAGACTTCCAACACCATGTATTAATGACCCATTAACAAGATTGGGCCAATGAAGCACATTTGGCCCAAGGATAAAAATTTGGACAAGAAAATACCCAGAAATTCATGTATGTAATTATGCAGTGATTAGGGAGGGCAAATTAGGGTTAAAATTAGTGGTAATGGCCATGCATGACAACCCAAATCGTGGCCAACCCTGTATGACACCTTCCCATGGTGTAGCTACCTCCTTTGGGTGAGAAAATCTCAGATTTTGGAAAGTAGAAAGCAGAATTCGCAGCCCCTTTCCTAGTCCCATTAGGACATGTAAATACACCCTAAATCTATAAGAACTCGTCACTAAACTCTTGGGGAAGGTTTGGCAACGAGTTGGGGTCGTTTGGAGGCGGGCTAGGGCTTTAGAGGAGGAGGAGAAAGGCTGGGAACATGAGTTTCATCCCTCTTCATCCTCTGCTGCGTCCAGAACGTCGACTGGTCTTAGATCTTCATAAAGGTAGGTGTTCTCGGGCCAAGATTAAAGAAAACTTATACCAACTTGTAGAGCTTTGAGTCTATGTTCATTTGCACTTGATTTGTCCAATTTTTATGGAGTATACATGGAGTATTAGTCGTTTTCCCTAAGTCATGCACAATTAGGGCTTTTCCCGTTCTTCTCATTATGCACACGATTTGATACCGAATTAGACTAAACTTCCTTCATGAAAGTTATTCTACTCGTAGTCCCAATCATCTTTCACGTTTAACATTTTGTCTAAATGTCATTAGTTAGAGAGTTACAAGCATGGCAAGTAAATCACTGCTTGAGATGTGTTTTCAGGTTACACATGACCTTTATGTTCTTCATATATTTCTTGAGATTTGAGACTAAATTAGATCAAACCCCCAACATCAAAGTTCTTCTACTTGTTGTCCTCGTCGTGTTTTGTGTTGAACATTTTGTCTAAATGTCATTAGTTAGAGAGTTATAAGTATGGTAAGAGGGTTTCTATATGAAACTATGTCTGCAGATTTCACTTGTCTTCTACGTTTGAGTTTGACTTGATCAAAGCCTATCAAACCCTCATATTTTTTTCTAATTCTGATTTACTGGAAGCACCTTTGCATATCTAGATTACTTTAAAACCTGTTTCGTTAATTTTCATGCACTGTACAATTTGTTCTCTATTTCGAAGCACCATGTGTCAATATAAGACAGTTCTGGACCGCAATCCAAGAACTTGTCCTTTCTCTATCGGATTCAGGTGCAGACCCTGTGAACACGACGGCCCGATAGGCCACGTTCAGAGGTCTCGTAGTGACATTATACCCGTCGCGTTTCGATCGCGACGAATCGCCCGTCGCTATCTAGCTGCCTGATCTGACTGTTCCGTCGCGATCTTCATATGCCATTGTCGCGTTCTGTTCCCGACCCGTCGCGACCCTCATTGGGGTCTGTCGCGACCTGACCCTGGGTTTGATAGCCCTGTCGCCTTCTTCATATGTACCCGTCGCGATCTGCCTGCCTGATCTGACAAGCCTGTCGCGATCCTTACAGGGCACTATCGCGTTCTGATCTGACCCCGTCGCTACCTTTACAAGTGGCCGACGCGATCTCAGGATTTTTACATGAAACCATGTGTTTTCTTGCAAATCTACCGTATATACCCGAGGTCTGTTTAAAATGATATTTAGAGTGTAAATTGCATGTTTTGGGTCTGATTGTTACATGATGTCTACTAGCATGTGCATGATGTTATATAGTATGCATGAACCTACAAGTAATCAACCCATTGAAAAACGGTAATGATATGAATATGATTCTAATGTGTAATTGTGATTGACCTTATGTTCATTGGATTATCTTGTGATCTTACTTATTGTCAAGAATATGATATGAATGTGGGGATGAATACATGTTAGTATGGACTTGTTAGTGGAGTTTATATCATGATTTGCATATGAGTTTCAATAGTTATATGCTTTCCGACGTTCAATTAATTATTTGTCAATTGCATACATGTTAGGAACAATTCGTGACTCGTCACTTACACATTTGCACGATTAGGCACACCCTTCTTGGGGAATCGAGAGCTCTCTACCGGTCATTCCGAATCGGCAAGACTAGCGATCTTTTCCTTAAGACCTCCGTAAGTCTCCACTCTCTATGGATTCCCACATAGAGGCCGAGCTGGTTGTACCATGAAGTACCCGGGAGATAGAAAGCACATGTTCCCCGTATGATCTGTCATTAGTCATCCTCACGTCAAGACATTAATGGATTATGAAGCATAAGAGACATCGTTATACTGCCCATTTGTTCTCTTGAGCTTTTGTCATACATCGACTCTATGAATAATCATGTCTTTCTTACTATGTGCTTGTCATTGAAACTCCGTGGCCATAATACGAATATGTTTGTTCGGCACAATATGGGACTTCGGTCCATTTGACCAATGCCTGTGCAATAGGGGCCCTGTCTGGTTCTGGGGAAGAGCGCCCCAACGTACTTATTAACCGCGGGAGTATGGACTTGTGGTGCGTGGCATGGCACTGATACTATATGCAAGATTTGTGTGAATGTGCCTTCGTTTGATATGATATGATATGATAAGTTTGATATGATAAGTCTGATCACGTGAATACGTGATATCTGTGAATATGGCCAATTCATTTGATACGATTCTACTCTTGAAATATCTGTCCATTGTATATGCAACTCGACATTTGATATGATATGATATCCGTTCTACTCTGCTATTCAATCTGTTAGTATTGCATGCATTGTCATCATATACATGTTCATATCTTGCCTATTTAAAATGTTAATCATGTATACTAGTGCCCGCACAATATTGAGATGTAAATCCTACTGAGCTAGTTCGCTCATCCCTATCATCCTGTCCTTTTCAGGTAGTGATGAGGAACCAGAGGAGACTGATGGGTCAGGGCAAGAGTGATGAGCAACCTCCATATGAGGAGTTGATAGTCTAGGAATAGTTATTTGAGTAGTCGATGTAATAGTGAAACATTTTTCATTTGAATAATGGGCCCTTTGATTGGCTCGATTGATGTAAGGTTTTTAATTAGTTGAATGAATGGAATAAAGAGTACTTTGGATGACAATATTATGGCCTCAAATGTGTTGTTATGTTTAATTGTGACTCTGCGTTATTCAACTGTGATACGTCTATTTGTATCGTTCACGTCTCCCGGTATTTATTCCGCTGCTAAATATCGGGGCGTGACACCTTCGGTCACTGAAGGTAGGGAGGCAACCTGCCGTGTTCCCTACCAGAAGGTCTTAAGGGCAACCCTGCCCTGGGGCATGCGTCGACATGCCAACCGAGGCCACAGAAACACCTGAGACAAGCCAGGTCTTGTCGCGCCCTCCTAAGTCATCGCGATACCATCGCGACAACAACTGAGTCGCGACAGGGAAGCGCGTCGCGACAGGAAAATGGGTCGCGACCTCGACCCTTATCGCGATGGTTAAACACGCTGCGATAAGGTCGCGTCCGACCCGGGCGACGCCTCCTCTGATGTCACGACGCGCACTGCGGTCACGACATCAGTCGAGAGGCAGACCGCAGGCATGCCACATCCCGGGGTCGCCCACACACTACAAACACACAAACCACAAGGAGGGGAGCATGGGGAAAGCTTCTAAAGCATGCATTCACACATGAGGGCTCCCAATGGCCCGGAATGGAAAGAGCACAAGAAATCCCTACACATTTTGAAGAACCGAACCCCCAAAGGGGTCTTCACGACACCTCGGCCGCCTCCTCCTCGCTCCTCGCCGCTCCATCGCTCCACCACGAGCCGCCGACACCACCACCGAGCTCCAACTACTGGAGAACAAGGGAGGGGAAACCTTCCCCACCTCGGAGAGGAGGGGAAAAGATAAAGAGCCAAAAAAGGGAAAGGGGGCACCGGCCAAGGCTTTTAGCCTTCGGCCCCCAGAACACGATGGGGCGGGGCGTCGCATTACCAACCTTAACGCGACGACCCTGCACACTGCGACCAGAACGCCCGTGACAACCAGACAGGTCAATCTGCCATGCCTGCCACTCTGACAAGTGTCAGACAACCAAAAAGGGAAAAGCAGTCGCGACACGTTGATCGGGCGCAACAAGAACGCGACGCAGAAAGCGGTCACAACAAGGATGACTGTCGCGACGGGCACCTCCATCGCGACACTAACGCGTCGCCCAGCCCGGATGCGTTAGTGGCCATCATCCAACACACGGAAGGGAAAAACTAGAAATCCCGAGATGTTACACTCTGACTGTCACAAGACACTACATAATGTTCCTATTTCAGCCCCAATTCTTGTAAGAATTCTTTCATCCACAACATCTCTTTGCAAACCTTTGTTGCGGCAATATATTCTGCCTCTGTGGTAGAGAAAGCAATACACCTTTGCAATCTGGATTGCCATGACACAGCTCCCCCTGCAAAAGTAAGAACAAAACCTGATGTGGACTTCTGTGTATCAATATCTCTTGCCATATCTGCATCTGTGTAACCTGTTAACATAGGTTGTCTGCCCCCAAAGGTTAAACAAACTTTGGAGCTACCTCTGAGATATCTAAGGATCCACTTCACTGCTGTCCAGTGGGCTTTCCCAGGATTTGCAAGAAATCTACTAGCAACACCCACTGCATATGCGATGTCCGGCCTTGTA
Source organism: Colocasia esculenta (assembly GCA_014218235.1). Classification (NCBI taxonomy): domain Eukaryota; kingdom Viridiplantae; phylum Streptophyta; class Magnoliopsida; order Alismatales; family Araceae; genus Colocasia; species Colocasia esculenta. The sequence goes on from CM024764.1 coordinate 36,364,259, forward strand.
CATACCATTGCATACATCAGACTTCCGACTGCTAAAGCATAAGGAACTTTCTGCATTTTCTCCTTCTCCTCTTCACTTGTTGGACTCTGGTCTGAGCACAACTTGAAATGACTTGCAAAAAGAGAACCAATTGGCTTTGCATTGCTCATACTGAACCTGTCCAACATCTTCTCGATGTATTTCTCCTGTGACAACCATATTTTCTTGGCTTTTCTATCATGAGAAATCTGCATACCTAGTATTTGCTTTGCTGGCCCCATGTCCTTCATTGCAAAGGACTTGCTAAGTTCTTTCTTCAACCTGTCAATCATAGACATATCTTTTCCAAGAATAAGCATGTCATCAACATATAATAAGAGAATAATAAAATTCTCACCAAACGATTTGATGTATACACAATGATCTGAAGCCGTTCTTTTGTATCCATTTTCAGCCATAAATGAATCAAACTTCTTGTACCACTGCCTTGGAGCTTGCTTCAGTCCATACAAGCTCTTCCTCAACCTGCAGATAAGATTTTCTTTACCTTTGACTTTGAAGCCTTCTGGTTGCTCCATATAAATTTCCTCCTCCAAATCACCATGAAGGAAAGCTGTCTTCACATCCAACTGCTCAACCTCCAAGTCCAGGCTAGCAGCAACACCTAGAGCAACACGAATAGAAGACATTTTAACAATAGGAGAAAAAATATCTTCAAAGTAAATACCTTTCTTTTGACCAAAGCCTTTCACCACCAGTCTGGCTTTGTACTTTGGATGAGAACATTGGTCTTGAGTCTTCAACCTGAAAACCCACTTGTTCTTCAAGGTCTTCCTTCCCTTTGGTAGTTGTACCAAATCATATGTGTGGTTCTTCTGCAGAGCATCCATCTCTTCCTGCATAGCTACAAACCACTCCTTTTTCTGCTCACTTTCAAGTGCTTCCTGGTAACTCTCTGGTTCACCTGCATCAGTAAGTATCACATACTCATCTATAGAGTACATTCTGGAAGGTTGATGTTGTCTGGAAGATTTTCTTAGCTGAGGCTCTAAAGGAGGTTGCTCTCCATCTTCTTCCTGCTCAACATGTCCTGTAGGTAAGTTAACATCAGCCTCTGCACCATCTTCCTGCACATCTCCCCCGTCACCTTGACATGCTGGAGGAGTAACTGGGTCACAGTTTGCTAGTCCCTCTGCAGAAGTCTTGGCTGGTGTCTTCTTCTTCAAATCCTCAAGGGTTTGATCCTCAAAGAAGACCACATCTCTGCTTCTAAACACCTTCTGCTTTTCTAGATCCAAAAGCCTGTAACCAAACTGATCATGTGAGTAACCAAGAAAAATACATTCTTTTGTCTTACCATCTAATTTGGACCTTTCAATGTCTGGAACATGTGCAAATGCACGACAACCAAACACCCTTAAGTGCCTGTAGGAGACATCTTTCCCTGACCATACATGCTCTGCAACATCACCATCTAGAGCTATACTGGGTGACAAGTTGATCACATCAACAACTGTCCTCAAAGCCTCATCCCAAAACCTTTTGGGCAACTTGGCCTCTGAAAGCATACATTTGGTCTTTTCCATGATGGTGCGGTTCATCCTCTTTGCAATTGCATTATGCTGAGGTGTACCAGGAACTGTCATCTCATGCTGAATGCCCTGTGACCTGCAATAAGCATTAAATAATCCTGTATACTCACCACCATTGTTTGATCTTATGCATTTTAGCTGTCTTCCTGTCTCCCTTTCAACCCTGGCATGAAACTCTTTGAAAACATCAACAACCTGATCTTTAGTTTTCAAAGAATAGGCCCAAACTTTTCTAGAATAATCATCTATGAAAGTAACAAAGTAAAGTGCACCACTGATACCTAGAACATTAACTGATCCATCAGGTGTTTTTGTCCTCAAAGGACCACAGACATCTGTATAGACACGATCTAAAGCATGCAATTTTCTAGATAATGCAGGACTAGCAAATGAAACTCTATGTTGTTTACCAACCAAGCAATCAACACATGAGTTCAGATGTGTACCTCTAAAGTCTGGCAAGACTTCCTTCTTGGAAAGAACCTGCAACCCCTTCTCGCTCATATGTCCCAATCTCCTATGCCGCAGCTCCATGCTGGAATCTTTCTCTGTAGCATTCAACTGATCACCACAAGCTTTGGCCTGCAACTTGTATAAGGTATGACATTTCTTTCCCCTAGCAACAACAAGAGAACCCTTACTGAGCTTCCATTTTCCCTTATAGAATATGCTATCATAGTCTTCATAATCTAGCCTTCCAACTAAAATTAAATTCAATCTTAAATTAGCCACATGCCTCACATCTCTAAGCACCAACTTGCAGCCAAGATTGGTCTTTATGTGGATGTCACCCATGCCAATTATGTCTGCTATTCCATGGTTGCCCATCTTGACAACACCAAATTTTCCAGGCCTGTAGGTAGCAAATAACTCTTTTCTTGGTGTAGCATGGTAAGAAGCACCTGTGTCAACCACCCACTCGAAGTCCTGGCACACATAAGAAAAAATATCGTCAGAAGTAGACAAAATGAAATAGTCATCACCTTGCACTGTAGCTGTGACATTCTCCTTTGACTCTGCATTATCTACTTCTTTTCTCTTTTTCTTATTCTTCTTGGGTTGCTTTCATTGATTCTTGAAATGCCCTTTTTCCCCACAGCTGTAGCAAGTAATATCCTTTCTTGGCCTTGACTTACTTCTGCTCTTCTGTGAATTTTCTCTACCTCTGGACTTTGACCTTCCTCTATTCTCTGAGACAAGTGCTTTTGAATCACTGTGAGAGGTTCCTAAATTCTTTCTTCTCAACTCCTCATTCAACAAACTGCTTGTTACTTGGCTCATGGAGACAACTCCATATGGTGCAGAATTACTGAGGGAAACCACCAGTGTCTCCCAACTTTCTGGCAACAAACTGATAAGTAACAATGCCTGCAACTCATCATCAAGAGACATTGTAATGACCCTCCTCATACCGGTACGATTATACCAATCCCCATCGGTATAAAGAGCATCGTCACAGTGGGATAATAACCCAACACTAGACGATAGGTTGATATGTACGTGGATAGCAATTGAGTACAGCAGAAATAAAATAAATAACTCAACTTTTATTCCATCACCATCACATATTCCACAGTCTATATAGCGAAATAAAATGACAATGTCCACATTATTACAAATATGAAAGAATTACATTGTCCAAAATAATGTCCATACAACTAACTTTATTCATGCTATGAAAAAGAAAAGTACAACGTCTAAGCAAACTCCACAAACTACTCCTCCAAGATGTCGTCCTCCGCTATGCCTCCCTCTGGCACGAAATACCTGTCAACCTGTACGCCGAAGCAAGTATGAGTCTAAAGACTCAACAAGCAAACCAAAGTCTTAACCTTGAACATATCACATTCGTGTTAAACTATTAAACACTAAGGAAATACATACTATCATTTAAACTACAAGAATACACATGGTACATACTCCTAAGTATCAAAATATATTTAAATCACCTAGACATGCTTTAGACTATCACATGCTTATTCTAAGTCATGGATACTAACATACACTTGTACATGTTCTCTACACCTAACATGTAGCATGTTTCATCCATCCAAACATTTTCCATTTCATGATACATTTCTACAAACTAGAACATAGAACTAAGCATAAAGAAATGAACAACCTAGCATGATGACTATTCACTTTTCACATGCACTTTTTATATTTAATTGTACATTTTACTTGCTGTTTTAATGTAAATAAATCTCATTTCACATGATTTCACATTTATTAGCATGAATTTAAGAGTTAAAATATAGTCAAGTTGGTTGGCAACAATAAGCACTTAAGCATGGAACTTTATGCTAAGTAAACATCACATCTAGCATGGAACCTAAACATTCTTTCTTGTATTTATTAGATTCATAACCATACTTTACTTTCTGTTTTGACATGAATTAAACTCAATTACATGGCATTACATTTGTTCACATGTTATCTTATCCATTTAACAATCCTACATGTTCATCTTTCATGTTGCATAAATGACATGGTTACATATGTTTATTCACATACACTATTACATGAATATTTATAAACTACATGACATGATGCTAAACATGGTATTGCAATTGAGGTATTATTACATAAAAACATGAACATATTGCATTAATACATTGGTTTTCACATGCAAGCACACGTTCATTAACATTAACTCTCCCTTACATATCTTTTCACATATTCTTCATATCATTTACTCTTTCATTTTCACTTATCACATATCATATCATTTGCACTCATAATGTGCCACATTCGCATATCATCTTACACTTTATTCATATTCCATCGCTTAAGATGCCATGACACATAGTCCTAACTACTTACTAGAGGACACACACCAATATCTCATAGCACACAGCTCATCTCATAGCACATCGCATCGCATCTCATAGCACATAACTCATAACACAACTCATAATCACATACCCACCACCTAGGCAATGTAGTGGTGAATCTTGGTAACTGCACAGACCGGGAGAAGCCCTCTCCACCCTATCCAGTGGTACTTGTCCACCTCCAGGTTTTTCCTAATGCCCTTAGGATATACTTTTCATAACGTAGAGCCTCCCATAGGGACTTTTCTATGGTACAACTCTCGAAGCCTCTAGGGTGGCAGTGTCAATCTCGGCCCAATTATTATACATTCACTTTATCATATTTTCTCTCATTATTTACACACTTTATATAAACTATTTAATCACTTTACATGTATTATTTATCAATTGCACGTCTCAGTTAACCCAACATGATACTACTATTTTTAGAAGTAAAACAACTCATATTAAAATCCTAAACATGCTGTTAATTACTGAATTACACAAGATTAGATTTAACATATCTAATATGAGCAATTCCCATGGTTTAACTAGTAATTATACTTTCTATCATCAATTTAATTCTAAATTTTTATCACAGGTTATTAACAGTAAGCAAATCACATATGAAATTTTCCAGATTTTTCGAACAATAAATATAATTTCTACAATTAAATCAAGGTTTCAGATAAATTTATTGAATTATCATTATACATGGTACATATGAACATGGTTGGGTGCTAATAGTTCAGAAATCTAATATCAGTATTCATTCTGTCATGTAAACATTATGAAATCCAATTCACAACAAAATCCATTTATACAAGATTTAAACATGCTCACATCATGCTCATAATTCAGTTATTGAATTTTAATAATTAACATAGTTCATATAAAATTAGGGCAACCTCATGATATGACCTAGTGACTGTATACAACCATACATAAAATTTACAACATGTACCTATATCCAAAAATCATTTAAATAGCCAAAGAAGATCAAACAATGCATTTTCAGGACACTGACGAAGTTAACTGCAAGGGATGTGGCCACCTACTTTCAACTGCAGCATCCCTGGCCGCCAACTGAAGAACTTGATTGTAGCAGATGCTGTCGCCAACTTCCTCCCAGCAGCACACACAGACATCACTTAATACAAAGGGGAATTTGGGGGTTCCAGAACTCGAGGAAAAATCCAGAAAATACCTTGGACTTAGGGGACATGTTTAAGATTGAGATCTAGGGTTTACTTGCCTAAAAAAAAAATCTACGAAGATCAAGATTCATCGATGAAGCCCTCCTCGGCCCTGCCAAGAAGGTACTCAAACTCTCCTTAAATCTTCTTCTTCTGTTGATGCAGGTGGTTCCTCGGAGTTGGAATTTCTTCTCCTATGCATAGGCTATCTCCCAGTTGTTGTAGCTCATCGGGGAACACCTCCAGTCGCAAGATCTAGCCCTCCAAAGATCAGCTCTTATCCATTGCGAGCTAGGGTTTCACCAATGCCAAAAAGACTTCCCCTCGCCCTAAGATGAGCATTTTATAGGCTTGGACGGGTTGGGTACACTTTAGGGTAGGTTTCCTACGCATTAGGATGGGTTTCCTAATCTGGAACCGGCCAAAACGCGGGCGTTAACAAATTTGGAACCGTTACGCAGGAGGATATTGATGTCAACATCGGTTGTAGTCAACCTGACAGTAGATGTCTAGGTCTGGCCGCCAGCAGTCTATTCGCGTCCAGGGGGTGGCCGCCAACAGTGTATTGGCGTCCAGGAATGTGGACGCCAATCACTGGCCTGGCAGTTTTGGCCAAAACATCGACAAACCTTAAAATAAATACATAAATACACCCAAATAATTTAATATGCGTAAAAATAATTACATATACCCCCACCGTATAAAGTACATGCATTCCATAATTTTTATTTAAATATAACTTACACTAATCTTAATTAAAGATAATATGCATAAATAACATACATATATGCATATATACTTACACACCACATGATTACATACATCATGCATGAACCTATGAATGAAATGTATTCATCATTAGTTAAATACTACATGCACATTATTATTTAAGTACCCTGATCATAAATAATTTAACATGCTTAAAGTAGGTAATTATCATTTAAACAAGATTAACATGTGTATGTATACATATACACACCATGGTTACTTACAACATGCATAAAATAATTTAAATACAATAGACACATCAATAATTAAATAATTCATACACATTTAAATATATATTGCATGCACGGAAATAAACTCACACTTGCTTACAAGATGTATGATAACAACTTCTTACTATATGCACAACGCATACAATATGCATGGGATTTATAAAACTATTACATACATTAATAGCTAGATAATACATGCACACTTATATATATATATATTTTATACGTGTACAAAAATAACTCACATATATTTACAAGGTAGGTAACAGTAATTACATATCGTATGCACAACACTATTTAAGTACAATATATGTATATACTATGGATAACTTAATGCATATAGAATTATCTAGATATTACATGCATAAGTTAACGCACATGTATACATATGTACTTCATATATTTACACACAATATCTATGGAATAAGTAGTATAATATGCACTTCAAGATTTAGATAGTACATGCATAATATCATTAAGATGTAATATGCAATAAGTTAACTAAGAATAATTTATACAACAATCATTAATTCTTGTATGCACACACTTGGATTGACATATGTATAAATATATACACACGTATACAACATAGTTATATACATTATGCATGAATAGATAAATACAACATGTACATCGGTAATTAGATTAAACATGCACAATATTATTTAAGCATTATATGCCTAGGATTTTAGTATACACATTATACACAAAATTAGCTAATTGCCTATTCTCATATATATATATATATACATGCATGTGTTCATGAGAAGTATAGAAATTGTAATATGCACAATTGAATACACATGCTATAGCACAATATAAAAGAATGAAATTTCGGGGGTATCACAGACATCTTCATAGAGGATAATTGGTTAGTGATACTCTGCATTTCATTCAAGTGCTCAGCAATAGAAGTGCCATCTTTATACTTCAAATTGACAAGTTTTCTAATCAAGAAACCCTTGTTACCAGCTATTTTTCTTTCATAGAGACCCTCTAACTTTTTCCACAGAGAGTGTGCAGAACTCTCAGTGGAAACGATGAAAAACACTATCATCAAGCCACTGTCGAATAAACCCGACGGTTTTTCGGTCTAGCTTTTTCCAGTCATCGACTGACATTGCTGTGGGATTTTCACTATCTCCTTGCAACGGACCATACAAGTCCTTGCAACACAAGAGATCCTCCATTCTTGGTTTCCATATCATCCAGTTGTTTCTGTTTAAACTTGTAAGGCCCTCAAATTTGGTCCTTTTATTTTGCTGTGTGTGTAGATTCGTATTTGTGTGTAAATATTATGTATGCATATGTAGATATCTACGTACATATTAGCTAGGTGTACTTACGTATACACGTGTGTGTTAGTTGTAACTATTGTTTGTTTGCATGGTGTAGTAGTGTGTACATTATACTACACATATTGCATGTATATTTATATAGCATATATATATGGTTTTTCTGCATGGTTTAAGCTCTGGCCGAAGAGCAAATTGGCGTCAACATGGATGGACGTCCATGTTGAGTAAACGTCCATGTCGATGGATGTCCACTATTAAGTAAACGACCATGGATGGGGACGTCTACTTCTCTAATTTTCTGTGCACAGCAGACCCCGAAATTCTAGATTGGGCTTGCTCACCGATTGGGGAGATGTCCCCAACGGCTCTCACCTCTCCCATCATGCCTTGCGTGAGATCCCAAGCCCCATCTTATAAAATCACTACCCCTTGCAACCTGAAAGAGCTCTCTTGGCTCTTTGCAAAGAGAGAAAACCCTAGCTGAAAGAATAGGTGAAGAACTGAACTTTGAGAGCTCAGATCTGGCGATTGAGGCTTCTTCCGGCGAGCTATTTCAACTGGGAGGAAGATTGGACATAGGGGAAGGCTTCCCCAATGCTGGACTGAAGGCTACTTCATCCTAGAACCCGGAGGAAGGAGTTTGTGGAGGCTTCTTGGCATTGCCCGAGGAGAGCTTCAACAACCATTTTGATCCCTTTGGAGGTTTTTCTAAAGGCAAGTAACCCATCCTCATTGTCCATGTGTATGTCCAGTAGGTCTTAGGTAATTTATGGGATTTTATTCGTGTCCTGGAACCCCACATTTCCCCCATCTTTGGAGTTCGGTCTGTGTTTCTGCACAGATAGGAACTTAACGACAAGATCCCTTGCCATTAAGATCTCTAGTTGGCGGCAGACGATGCTGCCGTTAACCTCTGTGAACGGCCAGCCTTTGCCGTTTAGTTCTTTAGGATAGAACAGGGAACTGTTCTTCCTTATATATTGAAGGGAAAAGAAAAGAAAGGATAAAGTTCACATATTGCTCGAGATTCTGCATGATATCAGAAGTAGCATGGAAATGAAGGTGAAGAATGCAAAATTATCTTCTCGTGAGAAAGGGGTTTTAACTAGGTTCAATTTTACCATTCATTAGATTAGATCATTAAAGCTTATTAGTCTTCCTGGTTCTAGTAGGTTTTGATTTAATTTATGATTCTTCTTTGCAATTCTCTGCTTGGACTCCTTCTACTAACCTTTCAGGTTCTTGGCATGGCTGCTGCTGCGCATCTTTGGATAGTCTTCTACCATTTTCCAGCATGGAGCATAAAAGGTTTTGGGTGAAAACTCTGTAATGTAACTCCTTATTCCATAGTCTACGGATTGTGTAGTCATGGAATAGCTTTATTGAAGTTTTTCAGCTTTCTTTTACTAGATTGTAGTTTGGTGGAGTGAGAACATTCCTCCCCTTTGGGGTAGGGGTGCACTCTCCTGAACTCATCTAGTAGTCTTATACCTCTGGTCATGACTTGTATGACCAAAGGATCTGTAATTTATTCATTATTAATACCATTTCTTACTTACCGAAAAAAAAAAACTGTTCTTCCTTATATATGATTATTTTCTGGATTTCTTTTTTGGTAGGTAATAACTTCTTCGCATGAGGATATATTGTAAATGTTATATGCTATGTAATATAGATAATGGAATGCATTGTGAGATTTCTGTGAATTTCTGTAATTAGTATAAATTGTTAGGTTTATGTGAAATGCATGTTAGATAAAGATCTTGGATAGGATAGCTTACTGTTCACCTGATTCGTGAAGAATTTGAATGCCATAATTTTTCTAGATCATGCGTATGTATGTCAATCTCTGTCTCAAAAATTTGGGAATTTTCTAATGATCATGTGATTTATTACAATTTCTGTACTGAAAATAGAAAACATGTACAGGTTCTTTTAAAACTCACAGTAAATTGTATGATGTGAAATAAATTTGGGGAAAACTTCTGTGGTAAAATGAATGATAGATGCAGGTTAGTGCACTGTCAAAATAGACCTTGATATTATGCCTCCATGATAACAAATTTATGAATGCCATGTGGTTGAATGTTTTATTTTATGTAAATTTAATATAGTTCATAAAAATATGAAAATTTGCATGTATGGTTCGAAACCTACAAATAGCCTGTGGTTAAAATCTCATATGATTTGGGCAACATTAGAGCACATTGTGGAATTTCCATGTGAAAATGAGCTATTAATGCTCGCTTAACATGCTTATGGTTGGATAATGTGTTTTCAGCATGATTAGAGTAAGTTGCTGAGTGTTTAAATTTTGTCAACAGTAGTATCATGTTAGGAAAAAATTTAACTATGTGCATGAGTGTGAAAATAGAATTGGTGTGTTAATTGTGTAAAATTGTGCGTGTGTTAAATCGGAAAATGTGTAAATCGTGCCGTGTGTGACACTGCTTCCGTAGAGGGCTGTGGAACTGTACCGTGGAAAAGTCCCCACGGGAAGGTTCAATGTGTTAATATCCTAAGGGCATTAGGATGAAATCCTGGAGGTGGACAAGTACCACTGATTAGGGTGGAGATTACTTCTCCCGGTCTGCGCAGTACCAAGAGCCGTCACTGTGTTGCCTAGGTGGCGTCTATGTGTTATGTGTTATGTGATGTGAATGTGTCCTTCTAGTGGTGGTTTGGACTATGTGTCACGGCATTTAAATGTGAAAAATGTGTATATGTGCAAATTGTGTAGTGAGAACATGTGAATGTGAAATGTGTAAATGTGAACAATGCGAACGTGTAAATGTGTAAACATGTGGAACCAATGTGTTAAAATGCTAACTTGTGATTATGATATGATAATGTTAGATTCATGTCAAAACATCAACCTTAAGGTGTTTACAATGGTGTTTTATATGTGCATAAGTGTGTAGAATCCATTTTAGGGGTATTTCCTTCTTATGTGTGAAAATCTCATGCTAAATTTGCTATCATGTTGTGGTTAAATGTAAGTGTAGCTCTCATGTGAATGAATGAGTAGAAAGCATGCGGTAGGTATTTTATTTTGGAATGACATAAACCATGTATCTTGTGTTACGAAATTGGTAGAAATATCATGATAGGTTCTTTCTTAACATTGTTCAACCATGCTACCTATTTTGAGTTGATGCAATTGAATGTAAGGCTTGCATGTGATGTATGCATGTATGATGTGTATGGAGTTTACTTGCTGAGTCTTTTAGACTCACTCTTGCTTCGGCGTACAGGTTTAGCAGGTGACCCTACTTCCTTGGAGGAGACCGTTGAGAGCGACTCCGAGTGAGGAGAATAGAGTGTTGTGGAGTCACCGTTGTTGTACCTTACTTTCGTAGTATGTAATTGAAGCTTATGTAATTTGTGGACAAACAATGTAATTTGAATTTTGTATTTCGTTATGTGGACTTAGTTCTTTTAAATTGCTATATGGATCATGTATGTTTAATGTGGATGATGAAATGAAAGATAGTTGTTCTTTTACTTCCGCTACTCTGTATTCATATTTGTGTACATCTCAATCTAGTGGTAGTGTTGGGTAAATGTCCCACTGTGACGAGACTCACTATACTGACGTGGATTGGTATAATCGTACCAGTATAATGAGGGTCATCGCAGAGATTGGTATCAGAGCGACTGGTTGAGATTGTACATAAATATACATAAGTCATCATCTCCATTACATGCTAAGTCCTTATAGAGTTGTCCACATGTGTAGAAATGATTAATAATCAATGAAAGATAGATAAGAAAGTGGTTAGGGACTAAATAACGTAGTCTCTAATAGTGATTAAATTACTGCATCATATGACTTCATGCGGTAGACGTGGTGATGTTCCTACTGGTGATGGCGAGCAGAGGAGAGATGAGTCTAGGCGTGATGAGCAGACTGAGCAGCAGGCCCCGGCACCTCAGGGTCCTGTACTTCCCCCACCGCCGCCAGTGGATTATGGAGTGTTCATGCAGGGTCTAGTGCAGGCCATGCAGACGCAGGCCCACACCCAGGCTGCACTCCAGGCTCAGATGGAGGCTCAGGTTGGAATAATAAAATAAAGAGTAGTCTGTTTTATTTAATTGCATGATATTATGTTGAATATGCATTGCTGTTGTTTGTTGTAGCAGGCCCAGGTTCCAGTTCCCCAGGCTTAGAACCATGGTGGACCCTCCATCATGGAAAGATTCAAGAGGATGTTGCCACCCTCTTTTAAGGGGGAGAGCGACCCATTACTAGCTGAGAGCTGGATGAGGGAGATCGAGAAGATCTTCCGGGCTGTTAGGTGTGCGGACGAGGACAAGGTTACTTTAGCCACCTATATGCTACAGGTATGTGTTAGTTATATATGCTTGCTTATCCTGTTAAATTAGAGTTGTTAGTAGGTGCTTATGAAGGTTGTGTTGCAGGAGAGAGCTGATGTGTGGTGGGCTTCCTTACTGCGTACCCGATTCGAGGACGGTGCTATTGACGTTGCTTGGGACGAGTTCGTAAGGCTCTTTCGGGCCAAGTTCGTCCCCGAGCATATCCAGGACAGGATGGAGCAGGAGTTCCTTTCCTTGACTCAGGGCTCCAAGACTGTACTCGAGTACGTGGCCAGGTTTGCTGAGTTATCTAAGTATGCACCTCACATAGTAACTGATGAGCACAGGAAGACAAAGAAGTTTGTGATGGGCCTTAAGCCATCACTGAGGACGAGGTTAGTGGCATTTGATCATCGTACCTTGGACGAGGCCCTTAGCGCTGCTTGTAGGCAGGAGGGTGAAATGGAGCAGTACCTCGAGGAGAAGAAAGCTTTGCAGAAGGGACCTGCGGCCCCTTTCCAACGGCAGGATAAGAAGAAGGTAGCGTACCAGACACCGCAGCGTCCAGTGGCAGCCATCAGTACTCAGGTACCTTCTCAACGTTCCCCTAGTGTGAAGAAGGAGTGTCCCCATTGCGGGAAGACACACGGTGGTACGGAGTGTTGGATGGTAGTGGGAAAATGCTTGAAGTGCGGGAGCAGTGACCACAAGATCAAGGATTGTCCGAGACTTTAGCAGGGAGTCCAGCGTGGAACGCCAACCCCAGCAGAGGTAGCAGCAGCAGCGCCAGCTACAGGAAGATCAGGAAGGCCTCGAGCCCAAGCTCGAGTGTTTACCCTATCACGAGAGGACGCCGAGCAGGCGGAGCATGTCACTGAAGGTACGGTTTTACTTCTAGGTGTGCACGCTCGGGTTTTGTTTGATACAGGTGCCACTCACTCGTTGATCTCCGAGCGTTTTGCTAGGCAGTTAGCTCTAGAGTCAGGCATAGAGTCTGAGGATTTATGTAACGCCACAGAAATTTAAAATATTAAGAAAATAGAAGTAATTTGGTTAAAATACCTTAGGGTTATTAATAATTGTGATAATTGGATGATAGACTTAATTAGTGGTAATGAACATTATCCCAATGTCGTATCTCGAAGTGCGTGTCTCCACAGTGCGATACTGGAAAACGACATCGAAATAAAAATCCGAGAACATCATAATTTCCAGAAAAATGTGGAGAAATTAAATATGTAATTATCTGAATTTTTCGACGTACGGATTTCAGGGTATAGTCGACGTGACCATTTTTCGGGTGATTTTTCACCTAGTATAAAATAAAATCTAAAATTAATTAAAAATCACCACAATTAGTAAAACTATCATATTAGTCTATGGTCAAAATTTCATGGCAATCAGATATGGTTTGGGTAGGTTTCTTTAAGGAACAAGTGGCCAGTTGAATTATGGCTTAATTACGGGATGGAATTTTTGGGGAAATTCCAGTGGAGTACGTGTAAGGCTCCTAAAGAGCCATTATGTCAGGGATAGGCCATCATTACGGTTACTTATGTGTAACCAAAGGGTAAGTTGCATGTGATACGTGTTAAGGTAAGAATCAAAGGATTCTTACCATGACACTTGGGCAACCAATGTGTCTCTGCATGAGAAGGTGATGAGGGTTATAAAAGCCAACCATCTCCCTTCATACACACCTTTCTCCACTCCTGCTCCTGTTTCCTTTCCTGCTGGCATCTGCTAGATCTTCTTCCCATTCTTGTATCCTTTCTCAATTCCGGTTCCTAGTGTCTGCTACTGCTGCAACTACTTCAGTTTGTTCATGCTGCAATTATAGTTACTGCTATCTTGGAGTCAACCTTCTATTGGAGCTACTGTCATTGCTAGCAAGTTATCTACGTTGGAAAGAAGTTTCTTTCACTGGGTTAGGCTCTTTATCAAGAATCAAGTGGAAGTTCTCCTGCTTAGCAAGGTAGGATTCATCTCCTTTTCCTTAATCCTGTTCTCTACACATGATAAATAACTCGTGTTGAGTAGCCAAGTTGATATAACTGTAATCTTACTAGTTTTCGTCTAGTTTTGATGAATATTCTTACGTTAGGGAGGAAGAGATACTTATTTTACCTCCAGATCATCTATTCTTCTTCTTCCACCCTTGATCCTTGTATATGTTATAGAAGTTTGATAAAAGTCACAATACCATTAGAATTTGTGACTAACTTCTGTTCAGATGTTTGGTCCTTCATACCTTGATTTAAATCCATGGAACACTTTGAGTTTTAGTATTTATCTTGAAGGTTCTCATCCTTTCCTTGAACTTCTACTCTCTAGTCATGTTGAAAGAATTTAGCCTCATACGAGATTGCCTTGGAGCCGGCTAAACAGTCTCGGTTAAGCTTGTATACGAGATTGTAACCTCAAATTCTTTTGTTTGATCCCTCCAATTATCTTTGAAATTATATAGTTATCAAGGGGCATCTTCATTCCCATTACAATTTAAGTAAGTTTCTAACCTCTTATACCACCCATAATCCATGTTTATGCTATAGAGTTTTGCTAGAAATTTCGATATCTTAGAACATTGTGATTCTTCCCATTTAAACGTTTGTACCTCAAGCTTTGATTTGGAACATTAAATATCTTGTGTTTTAGTGTCCATCTTGTAAGAATCTCCCAATAATCCATTGCTATCAAGATCACACTTCCAACACCATACTATGTTTAGTTTCAAGCAAGTCAAGTTTGAATTACAAACCTCTTCTTTCATCTTGTTTGTTCGGTTTATAAACCACTGTGAAAACTCTATTTAGACTCTTCCATTTGATACCAATCATGTCTTGAATTATAAGATCTATAATTAGGGTGCTTAGAATGGATTTAAACAGATTTACGGAAGTTCTGCAGCTTCCTGTCGACAGCCAGCCCAAAAGCTGTCGACATGCGCATGCTATCCAGAACCCAGATAACTGGGTCTGTGTGTAGCTGTCGATAGGCCCCCTGGTTGCTGTCGACAGATACACACAGTCCAGCAAACCTGAGTTCTGTCTATAGCCATCTGTCGACAGCCCCTTCTCACCTGTCGACAGCTATTGCCTTGCCTTGGATTTCAGCACTTTTTTCATGTGTAAATCCTTGCTTAAACTTCACCCTATTAGACTACCAAGTTACCCTCATATTTAATTTGATATTTACTGTCATTCTACTATAAAGATCACCCACTTTGGATACCTTACTCATTATTGAATTATCCTTGAAACCGTCAACTCCGAATGGTACTCCGTTGAGTCCATTCTCCTGTATTCGACAACTAAGTTTGTATTACTTGATGACTTGAGAGTTCAAAGGCTTGAACACCTTCTGAGATATGATAAACTTGTGATGATGACATTTATTGGGTCTTTGGACCCCACCTGACTGATATGCCTTTGCAAATAGGGCTGGTCCAGTCCTGGGAGGAGCACCCGAATTCATTACGGGCCGTACGGGAGTGATAAGGATACCGGGATGTTTGGCATTGCATCACTATTTCCTGATTATGGTCATCATACTTCCTGTACTGTGTGAACTGATATATGAACCAATTCTTGAGCTATATACCTGAGCATGACCTGAGTTTTACTATCATTGTATCAAGCTACTATTCTGAGATCTGGTATTATCTCTTTGATATCTATTCTATCCTTGTCTTAGAGTAATAAGGATACCAGGATGTTTGGCATTGCATCACTATCTCCTGATTATGATCATTCTATTACCTGTCCTGTGTGAATAATTATATGATTCCGAACTTGAGTCTTAATATGAATTTCTGAATATGCCTGTGATTTTATACTACTGTTATACATTCACCGACATGTTATGTTGGTTATCTGAACCTGTTCTTGATACCATTCCTGTTCTTACCTAAATTATCATGTGTTCCTAATCCTTTGATTTAAGGATTTGAATTCTACTGGGCTAGTTAGCTCACCCATCCTTCCCTTTTCAGGTAATCAAGATGAGGGAGAAGTATAAAATGGGCTGTGTGCAGAGTGGACACCGATGACGAATCAACCAACCATTTACTGCTTTAGTTGCGTACTTGTAAAATGTTATGAGTAGTAGCTACTCATCCTTACTCCTCACTTAGTGTGTAATGAGGAGCTTTATGTAATAAGACTTCCGCATACTGCGTTATAATGAATAAACATTAATGTTATTACTTTGTGCCTGTTTTCTGTCATTTCCCAATAAATAGCCTTTTATTAGGACGTGACAATTTAGAAGTCCCGTTGTCTGTACACACACCCGTGGGTACGGTATCGACTGGGAAGTGTATTCCGTCGTTACCTGTGTGCATTGAGGATAGAGTCCTAGAAGGGTGTTTCTTCTTGCTAAAGATGAAGGACTATGATGCTATTCTTGGTCTGGATTGGCTAGAGGAGCACTATGCATTAGTAGATTGTCATCAGAAGAGGATTGTTTTCCGCATTCCTGGTGAGGACGAGTTCTCTCATCCCTTGCCAAGAAACTTGGCGGGAAAGTTGGTCATCTCTGCCATGAAGGCGATGCGCATGGTAAACAAGGGTTGTGACGCTTTTCTTGCCAGCGTAGTTAGTACCCGAGGCTGGTGAGTCACCTACTCTTACAGAGATCGAGGTAGTGCAGGATTTTCTAGACGTCTTTCCCGACGATTTGTCTGGATTGCCACCGGATAGAGAGATAGAGTTCACCATAGAGTTGCTTCTGGGCACCTCTCCTATCTCGAAGGCTCCATATCGGATGGCACCTGCGGAGTTAGCCGAGTTAAGGAAGCAGTTGCAAGAATTTCTAGATAAGGGATTCATTCGCCCTAGTGTTTCCCCTTGGGGCGCACTTGTCTTATTTGTAAAGAAGAAGGATGGATCACTTAGGTTATGCATCGATTATAGGAAGCTAAACCAAGTGACAGTGAAGAACAGGTATCCCTTACCTCGTATTGATGATTTGTTTGACCAGCTGCAAAATGCATCAATCTTTTCTAAGATCGATTTACGATCTGGTTATATCAGTTGAGGATTAGGAGTGAGGATGTGTCCAAGACGGCATTTAGAACCCGTTATGGACATTATGAGTTTTTGGTCCTTCCTTTCGGATTGACCAACGCCCCTGCAGCGTTCATGGATCTCATGAACAGGGTATTTAGGCCGTACTTAGATAGCTTTGTTGTGGTATTTATCGATGATGTGTTGGTCTACTCTCCGGATGAGGCCACACACCGTCAGCATTTGAGGGTAGTGTTAGAGGTTCTCCGTGAGCACAAGCTGTATGCAAAATTCAGCAAGTGCGATTTTTGGTTGCGCGAGGTTCATTTTCTTGGGCATGTTATCTCCGGTGCTGGTGTAGCAGTTGATCCAACAAAGGTCCAAGCAGTTATGGATTGGGAGACCCCTAAGACCCCTTCGGAGATTCGTAGTTTTCTTGGTTTGGCTGGTTACTATCGACGATTCATTGAGGGATTTTCATCCATCGCCGCTCCATTGACTCAGCTTACCAGAAAGGGGGTGAAGTTTGTGTGGTCCGAGACGTGTGAGAGTAGCTTTCAATTATTGAAGGCTAAACTTACTTCCGCTCCGGTATTGGTATTACCTAGTGGTGCTGAAGGTTTTGCCATTTATACGGATGCATCTCGGATTGGCTTAGGCTGTGTGCTAATGCAGCAACGAAGGGTAGTGCCGTATGTTTCTCGCCAATTGAAGGAGCATGAGCGTAACTATCTGACTCATGATTTGGAGCTTGCGGCAGTGGTTCATGCACTAAAGATCTGGAGGCACTATCTTTATGGTGTCAGATTTGAGGTGTTTACTGACCATAAGAGCTTGAAGTATCTCTTCTCCCAGAAGGAACTAAACCTACGGCAGAGGAGATGGATTGAGTTCCTCAAGGACTATGACTTCGATCTTCAATATCATCCAGGAAAGGCGAATGTCGTAGCGGATGCTCTTAGCAGGAGGAGGTCTTCGCTCCAGCAGGATTGGAAGATGTTGGAGGATGCGGCGTGTGCGATGACTGAGTTAGAGCCCTTATGTCAGGCTTTTGTGGCTCAGTTGTCCCTTAGGTCTTCGGTGTTGGATGAGGTGATCGAGCAACAGAAAGCCGACCCTAGACTCCAAGAGTTAGTGGGCAAGGCAGGCATGCTCGCGATGAGGATGGCGTGATTAGATTCCATCACCGAGTATGTGTTCCTGACATTGTAGATGTCTGTGAGCATGTTTTAGCAGAAGCTCATAGGTCGAGATTCTCTATTCATCCGGGTAACACCAAGATGTACCAGGATTTGAAGAGGTCTTTTGGTGGTCTGGCATGAAGAGGGATGTAGCGGATTATGTATCTAGGTGTCTAGTATGTCAGCAAGTGAAAGCCGAGCGGCAGCGACCATCTGGTCTTATGCAGAAGATGGAAATCCCAGTATGGAAGTGGGAAGCTGTCACTATGGATTTTGTTTCGGGTTTGCCTCGATCCAGACGGGGTAATGACTCGATTTGGGTAGTCGTAGATAGATTCTCGAAGACTACACATTTCTTGCCTATGAAGAAGAAGCAGTCAGTAGAGAGCTTGGCTAGATTGTATGTTAGTAGCATCATTAGATTGCATGGTGTGCCGAAGTCGATCATTTCGGATCGAGATCCGAGATTTACTTCGAGGTTGTGGAAGGGTCTTCAGGATGCTTTAGGTTCAGAGCTGAAGCTCAGTTCGGCGTTTCATCCCCAGACATGGACAGATGGACTACAGAGTCTGAGGATATGTTGAGGGCGTGTGTGCTGGATTGGAAGGATGATTGGGAGCGCCATTTACCTCTAGTGGAGTTCGCATATAACAACAGTTTTCATGCGAGCATTGGTATGGCTCCATTTGAGGCATTGTTGTATGGGCCTTGCAGATCTCCTTTATGTTGGGAGGAGACCGGCGATAGGCAGTTGATCGGTCCGGAGTTAGTTCAGGAGACTTCGGATAAGATTCAGCTTATCAGGAAGAGGCTTGTTGCGGCACAGGATAGGCAGAAGAGCTATGCCGACAACAGGAGGAAGGATTTGGAGTTCGAGGTGGGTGAGCATGTCTTTTTGAAGATTTCACCTACTCGAGGTGTCGTCAGGTTTGGCAGGCATAGCAATTAAGTCCCAGATTCATTGGCCCGTATGAGATTCTCAGGCGTTTAGGTAGCGTGGCTTACGAGCTAGCTTTGCCTTCGGCTTTAGCTGGCGTTCATCCCGTTTTCCACGTATCTATGCTCAGGAAGTATGTTCGAGATCCGTCTCATGTTATTAGTCACGAGCCAGTGGAGATCCAGCCAGATCTGTCATATGTGGAGCAACCAGTAGCTATTCTTGACGGAAGGTTCAGCATCTCCGGAACAAGAGTATTACGTCGGTGAAGGTTCTATGGCGGAACTTCTCGCGGGAGGAGGCTACTTGGGAGCTTGAGGATGCGATGAGGAAGAAGTATCCTCATTTGTTCGAGTAGTGTTGTTTAAACTTCGAGGACGAAGTTTCCTTAAGGGGGAGAGGGTGTAAGGCCTCAAATTTGGTCCTTTTATTTTGCTGTATGTGTAGATTCGTGCTTGTGTGTAAATATTATGTATGCATATGTAGATATCTACGTACATATTAGCTAGGTGTACTTACGTATGCACGTGTGTGTTAGTTGTAATATTGTTTGTTTGCATGGTGTAGTAGTGTGTACATTATACTACATATATTGCATGTATATTTATATAGCGTATATATATGGTTTTTGCATGGTTTAAGCTCTGGCCGAAGAGCAAATTGGCGTCAACATGGATGGACGTCCATGTTGAGTAAACATCCATGTCGATGGACGCCCACTATTAAGTAAACGGCCATGGATGTGGACGTCTACTTCTCTGATTTTCTGTGCGCAGCAGACCCCGAAATTCGGATGGGCTTGCTCACCGATTGGGGAGATGTCCCCAACGGCTCTCACCTCTCCCATCATGCCTTGCATGAGATCCCAAGCCCCATCTTATAAAATCACTACCCCTTGCAACCTAAAAGAGCTCTCTTGGCTCTTTGCAAAGAGAGAAAACCCTAGCTGAAAGAACAGGTGAAGAACTAACTTTGAGAGCTCAGATTCGGCGATGGAGGCTTCTTCCGGCGAGCTATTTCAACTGGGAGGAAGATTGGACATAGGGGAAGGCTTCCCCAACGCTGGACTGAAGGCTACTTCATCCTAGAACTCGGAGGAAGGAGTTTGTGGAGGCTTCTTGGCACTACTCGAGGAGAGCTTCAACAACCATTTGATCCCTTTGGAGGTTTTTCTAAAGGCAAGTAACCCATCCTCATTGTCCATGTGTATGTCCAGTAGGTCTTAGGTATTTATGGGATTTTATTCGTGTCCTGGAACCCCACATTTCCCCATCTTTGGAGTTCGGTCTGTGTTTCTGCACAGACAGGAACTAACGGCAAGATCCCTTGCCATTAAGATCTCTAGTTGGCGGCAGACGATGCTGCCGTTAACCTCTGTGAACGGCCAGCCTTTGCCGTTTAGTTCTTAGGACAGAACAAGGAACTGTTCTTCCTTATATATGATTATTTCTGGATTTCTTCGCATGAGGATATATTGTAAATGTTATATGCTATGTAATATAGATAATGGAATGCATTGTGAGATTTCTTTGAATTTCTGTAATTAGTATAAATTGTTAGGTTTATGTGAAATGCATGTTAGATAAGATCTTGGATAGGATAGCTTATGTTCACCTGATTCGTGAAGAATTGAATGCCATAATTTTTCTAGATCATGCGTATGTATGTCAGTCTCTGTCTCGAAAATTTGGGAATTTTCCCATGATCATGTGATTTATTACAATTTCTGTAATGAAAATAGAAAACATGTGTAGGTTCTTGTAAAACTCACAGTAAATTGTATGATGTGAAATAAATTCAGGAAAAACTTCTGTGGTAAAATGAATGATAGATGCAGGTTAGTGCACTGTCAAAATAGACCTTGATATTATGCTTCCATGATAACGGATTTATGAATGCCATGTGGTTGAATGTTTTATTTTCTGTAAATTTAATATAGTTCAGAAAAATATGAAAATTTGCATGTGTGGTCTGAAACCTGCAAATAGCCTGTAGTTAAAATCTCATATGATTTGGGCACCATTAGAGTATATTGTGGAATTTCCATGTGAAAATGAGCTATTAATGCGCGCTTAACATGCTTATGGTTGGATAATGTGTTTTCATCATGATTAGAGTAAGTTGCTGAGTGTTTAAATTTTGTCAACAGTAGTATCATGTTAGGAAAAAATTTAACTATGTCCATGAGTGTGAAAATAGAAATGGTGTGTTAATTGTGTAAAATTGTGCGTGTGTTAAATCGAAAAATGTGTAAATTGTGCCGTGTGTGACACAGCTTCCATAGAGGGCTGTGGAACTGTACCGTGGAAAAGTCCCCACGGGAAGGTTCAATGTGTTAAGATCCTAAGGGCATTAGGATGAAATCCTGGAGGTGGACAAGTACCATTGGTTAGGGTGGAGATTACTTCTCCGGTCTGAGCAGTACCAAGAGCCGTCACTGTGTTGCCTAGGTGGCGTCTATGTGTTATGTGTTATGTGATGTGAATGTGTCCTTCTAGTGGTGGTTTGGACTATGTGTTACGGCATTTAAATGTGAAAATGTGAATGTGTATATGTGCAAATTGTGTAGTGCGAACTTGTGAATGTGAAATGTGTAAATGTGAACAATGCGAACGTGTAAATGTGTAAACATGTGGAACCATGTGTTAAAATGCGAACTTGCGATTATAATATGATAATGTTAGATTCATGTCAAAACAGTCCTTAAGGTGTTTACAATGGTGTTTTATATATGCATAAGTGTGTAGAATCCATGTTAGGGGTATTTCCTTCTTATGTGTGAAAATCCCATGCTAAATTTGCTATCATGTTGTGGTTAAATGTAAGTGTAGCTCTCATGTGAATGAATGAGTAGAAAGCATGCGGTAGGTATTTTATTTTGGAATGACATAAACCATGTATCTTGTGTTACGAAATTGGTAGAAATATCATGATAGGTTCTTTCTTAACATTGTTCAACCATGCTACCTGTTTTGAGTTGATGCAATTGAATGTAAGGCTTGCATGTGATGTATGCATGTATGATGTGTATGGAGTTTACTTGCTGAGTCTTTTAGACTCACTCTTGCTTCGGCGTACAGGTTTAGCAGGTGACCCTACTTCCTTGGAAGAGACGTTTGAGAGCGACTCCGAGCGAGGAGAATAGAGTGTTGTGGAGTCACCGTTGTTGTACCTTACTTTCATAGTATGTAATTGAAGCTTATGTAATTTGTGGACAAACAATGTAATTTGAATTTTGTATTTCGTTATGTGGACTTAGTTCTTTTAAATTGCTATATGGATCATGTATGTTTAATGTGGATGATGAAATGAAAGACAATAGTTCTTTTACTTCCGCTACTCTGTATTCATATTTGTGTACATCTCAATCTAGTGGTAGTGTTGGGTAAATGTCCCACTGTGACGAGACTCACTATACCAACGTGGATTGGTATAATCGTACCGGTATAATGAGGGTCGTCGCAAAACTAATCATGCGGGAAGTGCTACCGGCCTCCATATTCACACACAAATAAATATTCTAATCCAATAATTCTCTGATACCAGTTGAAGGGAATAAAAAACGCTTGTGTACGAATAAATTCGAGCAGTCCTAACACGTAGCAGAAAAATGAAGGGAACACACAATCACACAGGACACCAAGATTTACGTGGAAAACCCCACCAATGTGATGGGGAAAAACTACGGGGCAAGCCAGAGCAACAAATCCACTATAAGAATAATGAACGTATAAATCTCGGTGTCTCTTTCCCAAGACTCGAGTAATAATGACAAGAGAATAATAGAGATACAAAGATGTACGTCACCATGCACGTGATATAGAAACTCTCCCCCTCGCGATCACAGTAAAGACTCGCTGCAAATCTGACCGCCCCATGGCGAGAACACTGTCCTACGATCCTTGTCTTCTTCCTTGTTCTTCTCCCGCACAGTAGCGCCGCACTGTAAACAACCACTCAGCCTTCTCCCTGGGCACACGGTGGCCCACGAGAAATCCCGTAATCACCACAGTCGCGAAGGCCTTCCTGGTGCCATTTTTCCTCAGCCGCGCACACACACGTCTTGCAACCCACAGTCGCAAGACCCAAAAAAAAACAAGCTTCTTTCTTCTATTTTCTGCTATAGCTGCCAACACCCTTGTGCCCTTGCGTTTTTCTATTTTTGTTCCTTTTTGGCCATTAGACCATCTCCACTGTCCATCTGAGAAAGGGTTAAAAATAACCCATGTGGCTGCCTATTTTTAAGGTCCACATGGGCTAAATAAATGGGCCATGTGCCCAACAGGATTAGGGGTGTAAACGAGCTGATACGTTCGATGAGTAACTCGAAATTAAGCTCGATAAAGACTCGATTCGACTCGTTTATTTAATTAACAAGTCGAGTTTGAACAACAACAAAAATTCGGTTCATAAACGAGCCGAGTTTGAACACATGTGAGCTCGACTCGATTATGCTCGCGAACAACTCGTTAAGAGCTCGATTAAATACTCGTTAAGAACTTATTTAATTACTCATTAATAGTTCGTTTAGATATTAATTATTAAATAAATTAAATTATTATGTATTTTATAGAAGATATAAATTCTTTGTTTACTTTGACACTATGAGATGTAATAGATAAAAATAAAAGTTGGAGGTTGATAAAAAAAGTTAAACATAAAGAGCACCGAAATGTAAAAGATTAAGCATTAAGGGTATATACACAAATCAACTAAACACAAGTAAATAAGATATATAGATAAAGAAAAAGGATATATACATAATATTAGATCTTTGGAGGGTTCTTAGCACTGTGAACCCATCTTCTTCCTCCAGCCTCCCGACCTGGTGCTCTGTGCCGCAGTGCAGGTGCGACCGCACGAGGGCGCCGACAGCGGCGGGAGACCTTGGAGACAGTCACAAACCCTCCATCAACGCCGAACAGAGCTCCCAGCGGAGGCGCGATGGCCTTTCGACCTTCTCAATCCCGGCCATTCCACCTTCTCTTTGGCGGTGGTGGGGATGCTTTTGAGTTGAAGCGGCGCCTCCTCAGCCCTCCCCGACGGTGCCGGTTGCCAGTGGGTACTTGTGGTGGCATTCTCCAGCCACCCAACCCTACATCGATTACCCACCTCGCCAACCCTTGGCCCCTGCTGTCCTTCACCAGGTTGGAGTCTGTTCCCCAAAGGCCAAAGCCACGTAATCCCATATCAAAAAAAAAGAAAAATGTGACGGTCCTCGCCGTTCAGGCCCGTTAACCCAATAACGTGCCCGACATGACTCCGCCTCCCGCGATCGGACCGAAGCCTCACAAGGAATATCAACACCACATGTCCGTGAAAATATAAAGAAACACATTGAACACATATAAGATACCATTCTCACATATATTAAATGTACATACTCAGTCCTATACATAAGTCATTAAACATGTACAACAGCTCGAGACAAACCCCCAAGGCTCCACAAGTAAAAACATTACTCTGCTGGTGGTGAGGTCCCGACTCCACTATAATGCCGATCGGAACTAGAAGAGGGACGTGATCCCTCATGCTCTCTTTCACCTGGAAAAAGAAGGGGTGAACCTCACAAGTCACTGGCTCAGTAGGGTAACTCCTCCAAAACCGATAAACACAAAGAACAACAGATACATTATGCAAAGCTGTAAAGCATTTGAACATATAACAACACCTATGAATGATGCTACGGCTGCAAGTAAGTAAACGACAAACCACGTATGCGTGTACAAGCTACAGAAGGGCACACCATAGATAGGTCACGAGAACTGGTTTGCGACACCAGCCACAAACCCGGACAAACAACACAAGCCACCTCTCAGTCTCACAGCCACAGACGAAAGGTCTAGCTGCCGCTCCACCTCAACAAGACAAGAACTGTGGAGACAAACTAACACCACACCTGCAGACTACACTGCTGCAGGCCCAAGCCTGACACCTAAAGGGGCTCCGGTCGAGAACCCCAAAGTGAGGCACTGGAAACAGGACTAGCTGGGGATTAGTATGTCTACGGGTGTCTGTCCCCCAACTACGAGCGCACTACAAGAGACCGCACACCCACAAATATGTGTCACTGTCCATTGTAGTCTTTCCCTCAGCCAGACGTACAACTCAAACTTAGGAGTGAGTCTGTCTAAGAAGACGACACAAACCGCGATGGTACTTACTGTACCGGGACAAACCCCGAGCACTCGGTGCTGGGGACCCGACTGGAGAGGTAACCTCGGAAGGTGTTATAACCCGACTTGCTATGCACACATTTTCACGCTAAACCTCTCGTTAACAACCATGATATAAACTGACATGACCCATACTGTCCCTACATTGCTTGGCCAACACTGCCCAATCAATGTAGGACATAAACTGGGTAGACTGGCCAAGGAACCCCAGAGTTCGGGTGGCCACATTCTGAAATACGTCCAACACAGAGGTCGCTATTTAACCTAAATCGCAACGGACTTACCTACCGCCTTATGGTCTGAATCGCGTCGGGCCGAGTCGTTGTGTTCACATGAATCGCGACGACTAGTTCTGTCGCATTTCAGACAACAAAAACAAGCCCTAAACTATCATTCTGGAAATCACACCATAGAGCCATATATGCATGTAAAGTGAGGAATAGCAGTTCAAATGAAACCCTAAGCATGGTTTCTATCATGCTCAACCAAATTCCACAACCCAAACCTCAAACCCTAACCTACACAGTTCACACAAAGGAAAACAAGGTAGAATTCCCCTACTTGCAAGTGAAACGCAAATCCGTCGATATCCCGGCATTCCCCGCGCTCCGAAGCACCTCCTCGCGCAAGAATCACGCCAAACGGACACCAAAACTAGAAAAATTGCCTCAATTCCCTTTCAAAGCTCACAAGCTCCTCCCAGCTGAACAGTGCAACTGCACTGTTCGGCCAAGGCCAGGAGCCTAAAACACACAGGGTTTAAATCACGTCGTGTCTTCCCGCCGCGATTAGAAACGCGTCCGACATCGACGATGCATTTAATCCCTGACGTCCCTGCATGCGCCACGCGGCGCGCATGTAGCGGCGCTCACGTAGCGGCTGTGCCAAATCGCATCGGCATAGGTGGTTGTGTTCACCTAAGAGACGCGTCGTCTGTGTTCGACGTGTTCTTAGTGAGCCCGACAGAGGCTTGTTTGGGCTGGGATGCCCAACCCTTCAGCCTCCCACCTGCTATAAAAAACTTGTAAGAACACATGTAGGCCCACATGGTCTACCAATGGGCCATACATTGGCCTCCATATCCGGTAAACCTCGATCCGCACGTACCAGATATTACAGGAAAAGTGGTAGTTTGGGTTGCCTACAAAAAAGGGACCCTGAGGCCTTTTCATCATGTCCGTCCCAAGTTGGCACTCCAACTTTGCCTAAAAAAAAGTTATTTTGCTTACAACAAAGGTGAGTTTCTGACTCGGCTTGAAGGTTGGGTCCGAGTTTGAGCATGTTCACATTAAATGAGTCATAAACGAGCGGCTCTATGAGTCGAGCTCGAACAGGAAAATAATTAAATGAGCCGAGTTCGAATAGGGTTTGCAGAAACTCGGCGAGTTTCTAGTCGAGTTCGAGCTCGCTAAAAAGTCTACGAGTCGAGTTCGAGTTGGGTGGTACTCGACTCAACTCGGTTCGTTTACACCCCTAAGTTGGACCGGCAAAAGTTTGCAGAAACTACATGCCACGAAGAGAGAGGATGTCAGTTTTGAATATATTTTAGGAAGTGTATTGATCCATTTTGTGCAGTTTATTGTATCAGGTTATGTTATTTTTTTTATTTTAAAGTCTAATTTTTTATTTTGAATATATTTTAGGAAGTTTATTGATCCAAATGCTTGTCTGCTGCATGAATGAGTAATACATGATGCTCACTTTTACTTGATATCTAGGGTGTGAGTTTTCTTAATTTTTTGCGAAATATGTTGACATTGGGATATGCTAGGCAGGGTAATGTGTCTTGCACAAATCATAGGATAAGTTGGAAAATTACAAAACGTAAAGATGTACTCCATTACTCCTAGTGGGTTGAAAGTGATGGATTTATAAATGATTTTGTTTTTTGAGTTGTAAAGATGCAAGTTATAGTTAAAATTTGATGTCAAAGCTTAAGATTTTTAACTAAAATTTAAATATCTATTACAGATTCGGTGTGCAACAAGTTCTACTAAAAAATTGTTTTTTTTTTCAAAATAACAGACATTAAAAGATGAGTTTTTTTTGCATATGAATTGTTGTTAAATAACTATTTGTACATGTATCATTAATTTGCCTAAACTTATGCAAATATCCTATCACTATACCCCTAAACCCTAACTGTAAATTTAGTCAAGCTTAACTATATGTGAAGAGAGATGAAAATATCTACAGTTAAAAAACCCTTACGAGACAACCTCAACCTCTCGTCCACAGGGTTGATGGATGCCACCGACCTCTAGCACTGCCTACGGAGAAGCCTCACGAGGTCTCTCACGTCATTGTCGAGCTCCAACTCTGACGACGAGAAGATGTCGAGGATTGTTGATAGGTCATGAGTGACCTTGTGATGTCATTGGTGGTAGACTCCAGTTGGAGCGTGAGCCGCACATGGCTCATCCAGGAGGAGCAACTCTCCATAAAGGCCGTTAGCCGCCCCAACACGATCAGGATCTCTATGAGATAGAGAATGACAGAGTGGGAGAGGGTATTGGTGAGTTGGGGTTCCCGTAGCAGCTCCTCAATGAGGGCCAGGCGGGTGACTTTGCGGGCGGCAAAGCAGATCTTGCTCCGGAGCAACACCACCCGATGAGGGGGCTCAGAGAGGGATCTTACAGAAGGTATGGAGGAGGGAGCAGAGGAGGGGGAGGTTGGAGGGTGTGATGGGGGAGGACGACGAGGAGGTGGCCTTGGGAGGAGGCTTGGGCTTAGCATGGGGATTGCACATGCATCATGGGATTTTGCTTGGTTAATGCAATGGAAACGTCATCACTAGTTCGAAAGTAGCTTCTTATTGGTTTCGCCCGCAGGGAACAAAAAAATGGGGAGTCCGAGGGTCCTGGCTTCCCACAGTTCCATAGTCAACGTGGCCATAACCCCCATTAATGCGACAAGGATTGGGGACGTCATCCATCATTGCTTTGCCCTTGTAGCACCCCGAAAAAATTAGTAATTTAAAATTCAAAATAAATAGAAATAAATAATTTTCATATTATCAAAATAGTAGAAACATACGTACCATTATCGTATGTACAAGAACACGTTGGAAAATTTCATAAATATTATATTTCAACCCTAAACAACATTCCTAAATGTTCCACAAAGAAATTCGTGTGACGAAAAATCTGATTAGCCAATTTTGTGATGCATTGTGACCAATTATCATAATAAGGAAATAAAGTCGGAAAACCATTATCATGGGTAGA